>JAHHFK020001748.1:0-216653 GCA_024533555.2 Aedes koreicus
GGCTAGCGGCGTCACCCGTCGTTCAAGCGATTGCCATGAATTGAGGGTTCGATTCCCGCCCCAGCCTGTGGAACTTTTCGCAAAAACGAAAATGTTCATACTGGTTCACTGTGTGTTAAGTTAAGTTGTCCGTTGTAATTCAAACTATGTTCAATGTTCGTTTGAAAGATATCGCTGGAATCAGATCTGTTGTATAGAAGATTGCAAACAATTATGTTGCCTTGTTTTGGCGAGAAATTATACCAATGGAAAATTTACGTGTCTGTTAAAGTTTATTATTTTTTCTGGGTATTGTTGAAATATTCGATTCATTTAATAAAAATATAATATTCTTGATGACTCCTCTCTATTGACTCCGCAAAAATCCGGATTTGGCGCGATGTTCCTCAATTTCAACAAATTCCACAGTCTTCAATTTCACTGCGCTTCACTGTATTATAAAATCTGACCAGGAAAAAAGATCGCATGTACCGCACTTCAGGCACAAAAATAGGCGTGCATGCGGATACAACTAAAGCCTGTCCACGTTCAATTTCGGACACTTTTCTTTCAGTGTAGATTTTGAATTATTTCACGGATCGCAAACGCATTTTGTACGAACGGTAGCAAAATCCGAATTTATCGGTACGCGATCTTGCCAAGAAACTAAAACTACCAAAAAGTACCGTGTTTTTTACTTGCAAATCATTTGACCAGCGCTTGACTGTGGATCGGAAGGTTGGAAGTGGAACAAATCGAAAAGTATGCTCCCGAAAAATGGACAAGAAGGTGGCAGCCATTATTGAAAAAAATCCCAATCTTTCTGTGCGAAATGTGGTTCGCAAAGTTGTGAAGTCCAAATCATACGTACAAAAAGTGAAGCAGAGGCAAGGACTGAAGGCGTAAAAAGTGAAAAAGGTGCTCAACCTTGATGACAAGCAAAATTTCACAGCAAAAGGTCGTGCAAAGGAGCTTTACACCATTTTTTTTGCAAACATTTTCTTGTATCATAATTAACGACGAAACATACGTACTCGAAGACTTGAAACAACTTCCGGATCTGGCTTTTTATACCTCAATGTAAAGGAACGCCGTTGCCGAGTATTTCCGAACAAAGAAGGTGTCCAAATTCCCGAAGAAGTATTTGATTTGGCAGGCCATATGTAGTTGTGGTCGAAAATCTAAAAAAATCGTCTCAACCGGCACTATCAATAAGGATGTGTACGAGAAAGAATGTCTGCAAAACCGGTTGCTCTGGTTTGACCTGATTTGGCCTCTTCTCACTATGCGAAATCCGTCTTGGAATGGTATAAGGTAAAAGTGGTCAAATACGTGCCAAAAACAGCCAATCCACCAAACTGTCCAGAACTTCGCCCATTAGTGAATCACTGGGCTCTAGTTGGGCGGAAACTCTTCGAAACTAAGAAAAAAGCAAATGGTACTGATGATTTCAAGAGAAGATCGAGAATCGTCATGGCGGGCTTATCCGAGGATACCGCACGGAGCCTGATGGCGGGTGTACCACAGAAAGTTCGAGAATTCTGCAGAAAGACGGATTAACATTTTAATCAAATGTGTCTTATGTAGATGTAACTCTTTTATTGTGAAATAAACAATTAATTTGGTTGAATATTGTTTTAGTTTTCGATTTTTTTTTCGCTGCTATTATTTTGGTGTCCGAAATTTAACGTGAACAGGCTTTATTTTAGCTGTTAACAAAATGTCAGGTTTTCTTTTTAACAATGCCAACTCCAGAGCTGTTCCCGATATAATCAAACACCCCGATGTCCACCGATGATTTTTTGATACATGCTGGAGTTGCCATAAAACTTATGCACTATAGTATACTATATCTAAGGACTTAACATCAATACTTTCGGTACAATTCCAGAAAAATTACACGAGAGCAGCGACGTGTGCATCCAACTACGTCAAGAGTTTAATTAAGAGTTTTGCTGGACGATGAATCCGAACGCTTCTAAGATCACAAAAATGATTCTTTCATATTTTTTGCTGCTTTATAAACTTAAATTCAATGTCAAGCGATATATTCCTGGAGTTGACGTAAAATTAGATTCCAAAACGTGACTCTTAATGTGATGGAATGTATTATATTATGTTTTGAATTAGGATTGCAGAATAACTCAACATGAACACAAGATTCAGTCATTTTTCAACAAGAATTACGTCGCGAGTAAAATTCATTATTTTTAAGAGTGTAGATTTTATCACCAGAATTTTATGTTCTCATGTCATGCACACCAATGACATGTTTCCAAATTAACACATTTAGAACTCAATTTTAAACTTCTCAACTGATGTTATAACTAAATTAAGGCAATAGACACAATTGGCGATCAAAAGTGCACAGCTCGGAAAAGGAACGTGAATTTCTGTTCAAATATCATGCACATAAATGGAGCGTCACAAAACTTATAATTCAACATTATAAATCGTGTAATGTTCTGGAACATTCCATTCATTGCGGATAATTTGTATACAAAAGCTCGTCTCTACTAGATCTATTTCATGCAAGTTGCTGCTTCGTGTGGAAGGAAATACAATTTTACATGCTCTTATATTTATATCGCAATGAAAATTCAGATTTTCTTCTGTGTGAGGTTAAGTTTTTTATATTTTGGAAATTCAAATAAATATCTATCATCTGCTTTCTTAAAGGTCCTTTAAAATTATATAGAATCCAGCAGCATGATTATTTTCAACCCTTTCCACGAACTATAACTTGGATTGAGAGGCGTTAATTACCATTTTGAACAAGCGCCATCTATGAATTTTACTGTGCGACGTCATGCTCGATAAGCTCCGATTCTTTTCCGCTAGTCTTTGATTACAGTGACTTTACTCTACTTACTCTCTTACTTATATCAGAACTGACTCATTATTGCCACCTAGTTAATAGATCAACTTATTCTTAATATACACTTCCCATTAGCCAATACTCACCCTGCAACATTCAACTTGTATGGAAAACAATCACTTTTGGACCGGTTTTTCTGTTCTTCTATTTGAAATGCGAAGGAAGTTGAGTGGACTAGAGTAACGGAACCCATACAACCATGCTCAATTGAACAACGTGAAACTAAACTCCATTTTTGCCATAAATCATTTCAGTAACCATCCCGTTTTTGTGCGCTCACACATCTAGCACTATTTTCATCTGCCATTTTTCAAAATGCTATAAATCATCCGGCCCTCTCTACGGCACCAAACTTCATCTCTACCATATTCTGTCAATAAAAATGTCAGCCTCGACAACTCTCGGCCTGTCATCATTTGTGCTGCACACAGCAGTCTATAATCCGCCTGATATGAAGAGGAGAGCAATTTCACGCAGCACCCTTCCCATGTCAGTAATATTCAAGTGTTGAAGCCGAGATGAAGGCAACTGAGAAAAGTACTTCTAGCGGAAATTGGGTCCTCTCTCGATGTGTGTTGTTCAATTATACGTTAATTCGATGCACTATCAATGAAGAGTGCACTCAACGGCTTGGAGATGAAACGTAAACTAAATCGTTTGTTTACTACAAAATCACACTTCAGGAATCTCTTTGTAGTTCTAATACTAGAACTATTTATTTATTGAGAACATCTAGCTTTATCTAAATTTATCGATTTTAATTGAAGACGTTTGTCACGATAAGATTCATATAATTTTTTATTAAGATAATAAGATGAATTTAATTGATTGTTGACCTTATAATATGGTCAATTTTAATTTTATTTCTGGGTTATCGAGAAATTGAGCCTCATGCTAGTTTATCTCCCGCTGTATTAACTTAAACAAGTTTTGGGTATTGTTGTCACATGTCCGGAGGTGAGATTTGCACTCGTGACATTGGCCTGAGAGGTTTGAATACTAACTACTACACTGGAGTCGCTTCGAGGTTTATTTGAACTATGATATGATGAGTAATTATTGTTAAATTATTGTTATATTTTCTCGCTATTTCAAGCGAAACATCCGAAACATCAATAGTATATTTTAGACGTTCTAATTTAACTATTTTGTTTTTTTTTTTTTTATTTGTTACAATGTAAGTTAAATTTTGCTTATGTTACGAGATCGAAGGTAGAACTAACGAATCTGTTCGTTGTTTTCTGCAACGAAACTGATTTGTACTTTTTATGAAGATACCTTCGTAATTAATGGCACACGCGCAACTGTCCAAAGCATAAAGCATTTGTTGACACAGAAAGAACATTCATGCATTGTACGAAAACAATACAAAGAGCTACGAACATTTTGTAAAAATTAAAAAGAAACGTATCTCAGGTGGTGGCATGAATTAGACAGATGTACTAAATTGACTGGAAAATTTAATTTAAAAAAAAAAAAACGGGGCGACCCCGGCGTAGTGGTTAACATTCATACCTCTAACGCCAAAGTCACGAGTTCGAATCTCATCCTGACATGGGATTACGAAAATACCCAAAAAGAGGTATTTGAGTGACTACTTTTGGAAATGAACAGCCGAGGCTGAAAATCTCGTTAATCCAGACAAAAAAAAAAAAAAAAAAGGGGTTTTTTTTGACTGAGCGCTTTAATTTTTATTTTGGGATGAATAAATTATTCACACTAATCCAAACAGCACTACCATCATGCATGAGTACGATTGAAGAGAAGCAGCGATTGGTTGGTCTTCACGAAATTCATTTCGTGCATTATACAAAAAGATGTAATGATAGCATTTCACCAGATAAAGAGCAATATGAATGTATCATACACTATACGAGACATTTGTTCTATGTACAAAATCCATGTTTACGAAACGAGTAAAAGCTTACGAAAATAAATTTTCTGTGTATGAGACTTTTCTCAGTATGACGCTTGTATGCGTGCTGCAAAAATGTTCTTGTCCTTGATCTTCTAATATCACAGAAATAAAGCAGTAATTACATGAAGGGCACGCAATAAACTTAATTTTTTTCCGACGCTGGCAAAAATGTATTACTTTTAGTACAGCGTTAAGTACTTCAATTAAAATTTAATTATTTTTAAATTTCTTTAAGTACAGTAAAAAAAATATATTAATTTTCATTGCTCTTTTAATCCAGCACACCAGTCCGGGGTAGATATTGTGTGTCTTTCACAGTAATGCTTGCTTCGCAATTTCAGTCGCGATTGCGTCTTGTGTTGTCTTTTCAAATATTTTTCCTATCAATTTCACGATTGATCCGTTTCTGAAACTGAATTAAACTTAGTTCATGCTATAAATTTATCGAACGAACCGAACACACTTTCTGTAACTAGTAATAAATATGGCGATAGTGTTGATTTCAAGAGAAATATTTTCTTTCCAAACACCTTCTGAAATCGTAAGAATAATTGATTTGATTCTATAAGTATTTCTGATATTCATACTCACCGATAAAAATACTACTTTTAAGAGTCACATCATTACACAGTTCACTTGTGGAGCAGAGGTAAGAGGCTTGCGTAAGTTAAAAAAAAAACATTCATTTAAAAAGTGTCGGATTGAATTAGCTTCGTGCAGAATAAAAAAGTAGTGATATAAGCAAACCCTGTTTAAAAACTGTGGTAATAACTATCCCAGTGGTGGGTAGTTTTTTTATGCCTTTTTGACTTTATCGATCATGCTTCATAGCTTGGATATAATTAAAAAAAAGTTTAATTAAATATTTCCGTATGACAAAAAATCAACAATAGAAAAACAATAAATAAACTGTTTTTCGGAAAATTTGTATGAAGAAAAGTTGAATTTTCAATTGTAATGATACAAATCAATCCTCCTATTCTATGCTATTTAGTTATAAATGGAATTGTACTTTTATTGTGAAATTTTCAATTCATCTTATCATTGCCTTATTGTTTTTTGATATTGTTACATTAAGTTTTATTGTATGTTTCAGTTTCAAAAAGGTTAATTTTTGCAACAAAAATCATTGAAAAAACTACTAACCGGATCACAACAATACTGATACAGAAAAACAAATTATTTCAAGTGGATAGTGGCTTGACACACATTTCTTGAATAAATTAATTGAAAAAAAAAGGAAAAATATTTTGTTTCCTCAAAAAATTAAACTCTCAATAATGTTTTGTTAGTTCTAAAAAATAACTGCAATTTTTAACAGCGTTGTTTTTGAAATTTACATCTCACTTAAAAATTAAATTTTAAATTGCAAATTGAACTAAGATTACAATTTCCGGCGCCGGTGGTGTAGTGGTAAGCCTGACTGATATTTGGCACCCCAGTGGGTCTGGGTTCAATCCCAGTCGAGGTCGCTGGTTTTCCGGAGGCGAAAACATATGGTCGGGAAATAAAGTCGTTGGTTGATGAGTGCGATATGTAGGATCCAGGTGGTGGAGTTGACTTCCTGGCGTCGGTGATGGTAATAACCACGTGTGGAAATAGGTCGACGGAAAATAATTGAATTAAAAAAAGACAGCTTACATTCAAACTCATTAAGTACCGTTCCTCTGATTGTCAACAAACAATATTTCTCACATCATTCTAATCGAGCAACGTACTGTGGCTTTTAACCATTACCCATCAAGTCGAGCTTCTGCCAACATTTACTACCAGGAAGAGAGCACCACCCGGTTTCATGGAGCTGGTAGTAAACTATTTAAATTAGTATAGGATTTTCAGAACTGAAAACATTGTTTCCGAAACGATCAAACTGACCATACTTAAACTTGAACGAAAGGTTCTTAAAACTATTTCTTGTCCAGATGTTTTACCTCCCGCATAACGAAAAACAATTTGTTATATAAGTCAAAATATAGTCAAAAATGTACTTCCAATGTAAGAAATATTATCACATTTTATGTTTTGTTAGTTTAATCTCGTTTTCACCATATAACCTCTACATTAAAACATCTTGTTAATGTATGCCATATTTTCATTAAAAGGCTTTTTACTGTCTGCACTCGGTCTGGATTATATACCAGCTTTTTGACATAGAGTACAGCAAAACTTTTGTTCGTGAAAATTGCCATTTTTTATGGTAACAGAACTTAACCGCCTATTCAGCATATTGTTCTTTGGCCTTTTACCATCTGAAATATTATTAGAACTATATAGGAGATTGTTAGTTTATAGTTGTAAACTATAAGGGTGAATGTCGTAACAATAACGTAAAAGGTCGTCAACAATAAGGGAAATGGTCCAGGAATGGTTTGTGATTATGGGGGCTGGAAAAGTGATTGTTGAAAAGAATTTTTCGATTTTTTAATTTTCTGATTTTCTGAGGAAATAAATATCTACCTCTGAAGGTGCGACATCTGCAGGCAGACCGTAACAAAGAAAATGAAAACATAGTGGTTTATAACGTACAGCATTATGAACCAGCCGGGTGCTTACTGGGTATCTTTTTGATGCTCAGATTGGAAATGTCAAATCTCAAGAAGGAATTAAAAAATTAAAAAAAAGAAGAACAACATGTATTACGGCGATAAGCTCCAACTCGTTTTAACTTTTAAGACCTTCCCTATTTGATGGCTTGCAAAAAGTTTGCTGCGAATCGTGTTGCTCGAGTGCGGTATCAACATCAAAATAGTCGAGCATTCTTAAGGTTATCTGAGGATAATACCGGGTTGGAAAAATAATGGTTCAACTCCTGAAAATGTGCTATTTAATTAAATATGTTCCGAAACATAGAAATGTGAAGGAAGAAAACCAGACCAGAAGAGGAAACAAGATTGGGGCGATGGGGGTTAACATCCATACCTTTCACGCCAAAGTCACGAGTTCGAATCTCAATCGGATAAGTTATGAAAAAAATTCCCAAAAGGTATTTGAGTGACTACGATGGGAGATGAACACTAGCCCAGGGCTGAAATTATCGATAACCAAGGAGCTAAAAAAAGGAAACAAGATCCAGTAAGATTTCAATCAACATTGAATCAACAATTCTTCTTTAGCATTTCAAGCTTATTGCTTTCACAATTAGCTTATTGCTTACTCTCAACTTAGTGTTCTAAATGCACTTCCACAGTTATTAATTGAGAGCTTTCGATGCCAAGTACCATTTTTGCATTAGTATGATTGTGTGGCAAGTACAATCATACGCTATGCCCAGGGAGTCGAGAAATTTTCTTTAACGAAAAATTCCTAGGCCAGACCGGGAATCGAACCCAGATACCTCCAGCATAGTGTTGCATTGTAGCTGCGCCTTTACCGACAGAGCTAAGGGAGGACCCAATCAACACACTTCCACCAAATGTTTCAATTTGCCAATTAATGGACTTTCAGCTAAGAAATGTAAGATATTGTTATGCAAAACAAACCATTATTGATTTTTTCTCGCCTCTATTATTAACTGTCAGCAAGGAACAGAAATAGAGAATGTCATTAGAGAACTCATACATGTTGAATGCTGTCAATGCAATAGCAGTTAAAGAGGCTGCCCTGTACCCTTAAATTAAATGTTTAATGGTAATCCAACCTCTGATGCTTATCAATATGAACCTCTGATGGTTATCAATATGAAATCAGTAGGCTCTGGTTTGCGAACAATACGTTTGGAGTGAATGTCTGTGGGTTAGTTTTATATTTTATTGTTTTATTCCTGTAGTATTTTCATGTGTTAAGATTCTGGAAAATGATATTGGCTGTCAGTTTTACACTTTGATAGTTTTTATTGTTGTATTCTCCATATGCGCGGAGTAACGATATCTAATGATGAAATTTGTCAGAAGCAGATAATTTCCATCAACATGAGAGGCTCTAGGAGTGGACAGTAATTTATTGCTAGAACTAAGAGAATTGAAGTACAATAGGCAAGAAGCAAGTGGGGGTAGGCAAGAGGCTTCTGTCAGTTTTAGTTTTGGTAAATACTGACTGCATGGCGAAATTTTCCTAGTAAAAAGTTAACCGAAAAATAATGTACGGAGATCAAAATGTCGTCGAAGGAAGAGAAGCAACACATCAAAATCCAAACTACTCTCACGCCAAGTTGGCGAAATTGTTGAATGTGGCTAAATCAACTGTTACCAACGTATTAAAAGTGTTCGGTGAACGTTTGTCGACAGCCTGTCTGTACCTGTGACTTGAAGAGCAACGTTTACATTGTGTCGGGAACCGTCAACCAGGAAATTTATCTGAGCGAGTGCCTACAAAAACATCTACTGCCTTTCCTGAAGCGACACAATTGTTCCGTTCTATTTTGGCCGGATTTGGCATCTTGCCATTACGGAAAAAAGGACATGGAGTGGTATGCTGCCAACAACGTTCAAGTTGTGCCCAAGGACAAGAACCCTCCCAACACGCCATAGCTCCGCCCAATCGAATAATATTGGGCCATCGTCAAGCGGAACCTTTAGAAGACTCAAAAAGCTGTTGTGAGTGAGAAACAGTTCTAGGCAAACTGGCGTTCTGCGGCAAATAAGGTGGACAGGGAGACTGCACAAAATCTTATGGCAGGTGTTAAACGAAAGACCCGGCAATTCGCATTCGGTAAAAAGGAAGCTTAGCTGTATTCTGTATTAACTGAACTTGAAAAAGAAAAAGAATTTGACTTAATAAAAACTTTGATCGGCTCACACACATTACTGTTTGACCAAATTTTGATCGGAACACCCTTTAGGAGAAAAAAAATCATGTGAATAGGTTGGAGCGAATGCGGTTTGCGGATTTATATGATTAGTTTGTTTAGTGGAGAGCTTTTTGTATTAAATTCAGTCCGTTGTCTGTTTCTTAGATTCAACTCAACGATATCCGGTGATTTTAGGTGAAGGTCGCTGGAATTCAAAAATTTGCGCCATCTTGGCTGAATTGCAACAACACTTCGAAGTTTTGAAGGCACACACCAAAGAAATGTTTATTATTTTACTTGCCAAATTTTAATGGGATTCCTGCTGCACTACTGTATGGGCTGGTTTATAAACCACGTAGACTCATTTTTGAAAATCTCAGAACCCCCCCTCCCTCCCCCGTCGTAGACTTTTCTCCATACAATTTTTTGAAATTTTGTATGGAGTGACTTTGGTCAACCCCCCCACCCCCTTCCCCCTACGTGGTTTATGAATAGTCCTTATACACGTAATTAAAGCTTGGTATGTAAAATCTTTGTAGTTGCCTAGATTTTGCCTTCAAAACATCAAAGTTGCGATGCAAATCGACCATAATGTTGACCATTTTTGTATTCTAGTGGCTTTCACCTTAAGCAGAGTTCCTTATGTTTTGTCTCAGGCAAGAAAATGCAAAGCAATGTGAAGTTTTGTGATTTTTTGTACATATATACTACCAAAATGTGACATAAGTTTCAGTGCCCTGATACCGGGAGATGAAAGCGTACTTTAAAATGTAAGAATCACTTGAGAGAGGCGAAAAAATAAATTCAATCATATACACGTATTGTTCCGGTCTCGGAATGCATAATATGACATGGAATCTTTGGTTACTTTCTCCGTTTTTTTTATCAAAGATAAATAACGTCTTGTGTAAAAATTATAATATCTTAACGTGTATCTTGTATATATTTTTTGTATAATTTTAAGAAAAGCGTAAGAAAAAAAACAAAAACAAAATACAAAAAAAAAACAAGCATCTCATCTCTTCGGTGGTTTTCCATCTGCAATAAGGTTTTTTTTTCTTTTTCAAACAGTGACCTATACAACCGGAAACACGCAATAAATAAATTTATCTTGTTTTCAATTATTTGCGGATTTATGTACTTCCGGACCACCAGGAACCTACTCCTGCCGAAAAAGTTCGTTTTAAGATTCCAAATTTCAGATCAATATCTCGGGTATGGACTAGTTTTCGGTGCTCTACACCATGAAATAAAAAAATCATGTTTTTTTTAGAACTGATTCTATTAGTAACACTTAGAAAAAAATCATATAAATTTAAATCTGCTTGGATGTACACGAAGAGAGCAAGCGAATAGACGTAAATTAGCGTCCGTAAATTAGGCACCCGACACTTTATAATTTTTTTTATTTAAAATATATCAGGATTGTTTCAATTTTACTGAAGTAATCTACACAGTTTGAAAGAAACATGTAATTTTCTGTTGTCTATTGTATGAAAGATTGCAAACAATTTCTTTGTTCACGCTTGCTTTGCCTTGCGATGGAACAAGGGAAATTTTTACGAGTCTGTTAAAATTCTATTTTTTTTTCAGTGTAATATATTGAAATTTATTCAAATGTGAAGTACAAAAATTCATCCTCCACCTCAAACTTATGTCTGTTGATTATCGAATGTCGGTCAATGCTAGCTCTGGCATGTTCGTTTCGTCCTGTCAGCAGACACTTTGTGTTCGGCGTATTTACCCCCAAACCCCTTCTTTTTTTGTTTCGGGTTCGGGGGGGGCTAGGGGCGGCCACCCTGGGGGGGGGGGGAAAAAAAATATGGGGGGGGTTTTTTTGTGTTTTGTGGGACGCACTCTTTCTCTATTTTTAAAATGTTGGTGGGGATTTTTTCGCCTTGGTAAGTTCTTTGTGTGTCTTAATAGGTTTGTGTCCATCCCGAGCAGGAACGAATAACTTGATAACTGGCCTTTGTATTTAAGAGCCCAGATTAAGAGGTAAAATACCTGAGGATAATACCATAAAATTGTTCCCAAAATGTTATGCGAATACCAAATTGAGGTAAGACAATACCAAAATAGTACCTCTCAGGTATTCCCAGGTATCCGAAATAACAAGTTTTGTTATTCGAGAGATATTTTGCTTGCAATTCTTAGGTATTTTGCTCAGGTATTTTACCTCTTAATCTGAGCTCTTTAATACCTAGGCCAGTTATCACGATCAAAATTAGGTATTCATACGTTGTTGTCTCCTGCTCGGGATCCATCGTACCTACCTTGATCTATCGTGTACCTCGATCAGTTTTGTCCGTACATGCCCATAATTTTTCATAGCTCTTCACGATCAATAGTATCGTATGCAGGGTCAGTCGATAAATTTGAAAAACATGAACATCGTCCAAATTCAGTAGCAAATTTTACTGGCTTGGATTTTGGTGTGTTTGAAACGTGCTTTTGACACCACTTAGCGGGGATGTCGATTTTTTTAGTCTCAAACTTCACTGATAGGGAAAAAAAAAGTTTCCCCCCCCCTTTTTCTCGATTTTTTTTTTTTTTTTTTTGTAATTTTTTTTTAAACACTCTTGTGGTTTTTTTTTTTTTTTTTTTTTTTTTTTTTAAAAATTTACTACTGAAAAAAGAGTTTAACTTAAAGAAAAAAAAAAAAACAAAAAATCAAGGGAGAGCTAGCTCATCGAATATTTCGGTCCGCCTCTAAGCATCTTGCTATGAGGCACCAGGTAGGTCACCACCAATTGCCTGTCGATCTGCCTAATTTGGAAGACGTCTGCATTAAGTTATCTCAAATTATAATAATCCGTCCACTACATCAAAAAACATTGTGATTGGTTGAGTAGATTGAATAGCAAAGATTGTTCTTTAGAAGCTTCTACTTGATTGATGCAGATATTAGTTATAGTAGTACATTAGTTTGTAGGATGTTACAAAGGTTATAGAAATTGAAAGTTTACGAAAAAAGAATCTGCTTTGAGACTCAGCTGTGAACGGTTATGTCGATGCTTTATTGGGCATTATTTTGTTATCGGGCATGGAGCGTTTCGTATTGTTTCGATTACCTATTGTTCGGTGGCGCGAGTGACAAAGCTGCATCCTAGTGAAATGTGGTGGTCGCCGGGTGGTGGGCAGTGGTGGGGGTCACAACTAATTGTGATATTAGTTCGCCATACTATTGGTTTAAAACGGTTCCATCGATTTCCATAATAAAAAATCTTTCTTCAACATCATCATTGTGGGTCCCCAAGCATCCTTGTGGGGTAATTTCAAATCAAACTATATTATTAATATTTACGACACCCGAACCGCTGCTGCCACCCAATACTGCTATCCAACATCTCAGTGATTTCTCGTCGAAGTGCAGAGGTATTTTTGGCTTCCAATAAAGCGAGTATCACGCCACCACTTCGGTAGCTTGTTGAGTGGGGGGGGGTTGTGGTTTGGGGTTTTTTGGGGGGGATGTTGTTTGTGTAGGGGTGGGAGGGGGGGGGGGGGTGGAAATGTTGAAAAAAAAAGTTGGTTGGTGTTTTTGTTGTTTTTTTATTTTTTTTTTGGTGGGGGGTGTGTGTGTTTGTGTGGTGGGAGTTTTTCGGTTTGGCTTTTGGCCAAAGTCTACGCTCCATACAAAATTTCAAAAAAATGTATGGTGAAAAGTCTACGAGGGGGGAGAGGGGTGGTCTGAGATTTTCAAAAATGAGTCTACGTGGTATATGAACCGGCCCTAAAGTTAATAGAGAGAGAATGGCGCTGCCGTTGCCATCGAAACATCGTTAGCTTGCTTGCTTCTCTTTGAACATAAGTGTCAATGCAAGCAAAAGCTATGGAGTTTGACTGTTGTCTACATCAGAACAAAGGGAACACCAGCGCCATTCTTCCTCTAGATATATTATCTCTATTAATTAAATAGGTTAGCCATTAGTTACCATGAAAAAGGTCAACAACTTGGACCTTAAAATCATATTCTCATAAAATTATATTAATTAATTGACTAGATATAAAACCTCAAGTTTTACATTTGTATCATTGTTTGGCGGAGCATTATCATTAGGGTGGCTCAACATGATCATATTTGTTTCTCAGAACAGCTATTTTTTAAATGCATTTTTGATCCCAATCAATGGTGAAAAATTTGAGGACGACTTTCTTAAGATTCGCAATTGATAAGCGTTATGAAATTAGTGTGGAATTTTTTTTAAACTATTAATTATTAACCATTAATCATTATTAGAGACCTTTATGTTTTTTACCTGAGTGTGTTTTTAAGATAACTTTAAGACAACAAAATGTGTAAGTCTAATTTATTCACCATTCGAAAGCCTGACTTTTCTCGGGTCCTTTGCTACTCAAACGGAAATTATCCATCGGTGGGTCCAGAACATTTTTTATTCCAAATAAAGTTAACTAGTATTTTATTAAGGAAAATTAAACCAACAATAACGAACATATTTCGGGTTGGAAATTTTCTCGACTTCCCTGGGCATAGAATATCGTTGTAATTGTCACAAAATATATAATATCATGCAAATGTGGTCTCTTGGAATAAAAATGCAAGAAAATACGTTTCCCATATAAATTTCAATACAAACTACAAAGGCAATGTGGGAAGTCCGGTTACAACCAATTGTCTTCAATTTTTGCACAGTTGGTAGGGACCCGAAATAGATTCAAAAACGAGCTGTTCCCGCTTTATACGGTTAGGTTTACGTTATAAAAAGAAACTGAGAGCCATTTTAATAATCATACTGATACTCTATATTAGTCGAGAAATTTTCCAATCTGAGATCAGACTGGAAATCGAACCCAGCCACCACCTTCATTGACTGAGCTAAGACAAAGCACGTACTCCTATGTGCACCGATTTTCTTTTTGATTTCTGATTCTGAACTCACCATCTGAAATCACTCTATCATTTATAATCGGATAAAAATATGAAAATGTAAAAGGTAACATTTTATGTAAATTCTATCATTAGTCATAGATTTGATAGCCAATTTCCCTATTGCTAATAAAAGCAACACAAAAAAAATCTAACTCATGGTTGCTGTATGAAAACAAGCTTATCAACTATGATAGCCGCGAAATTGATTGTTCACCCGCGTGTGGAAACAAGTTTTGCATTTTCAACGCTCAACCGACCCAGCATCAGGAACTAGTAGCTAGGTGCTAATTCTATTGGTCTTAGATCAACTGCTACACACGAAGGTATTCGGAAGCAGCGACTATGATCTTGTTCAAGGACACTTAGTTCATGAAAGACATAGACGTTTGTCAATGACTCGGTGGCTGTGGTTTGATGTGGTCGATACTCGGGCGTTTCTAAAGCCTCGCCCCTGCCATGTGTGGAGTACTGTTTTATCCAACCGGTTTCTAAAGTCATAAAGTTCCTTTTCCCGAAAGACGGCGGTACGTGCGAACAATTGTGATGAAGGTATCCGTAAGTCTATTTTTAGACACGTTTCGTCAGTCAGAAAGGCACAATTTAGTGGCATATTGGCAGTTTCGGGATTAATTTCCATTCTCTCTATAGGCTGTTTGGGCTTTATCTGAACGCTCCGATCGGATTTGATCCGTAATACACTGTGATTTTTATTGGGGTTTGTTGGATGGACTATCTTGTTTGATTTGCCTCTTCTATTTTTAACGGTGTATATTAACTGCAATTTACAGCTGCAACTCTGCTCAAGAGATCATCGTTGATGAGAGGGTCGTTATTTGCTCTACATACGTATCTGCTGCCTTCAGGAGTTCATAATGTAAACGGTTAACGCAGTAAGCATCTGATGTGTCTGTTGTCTGTTTGTGCGTCGAATGTAAAGCACCAAAGTGTTATGCTTCACCGAGTCTCAATAGGGATATATTCAGTGGGTATGGAAAAAAACCACTGCCGAGGGAAGCATAACAGAGGGGCAAAGAAGCATCAGAACTGTACGGATAACTCATTTGTGACCTTCTGCCTTCGGAATCAACACCAAATAGTGGGTTTGTAATGGTAAACTATGGGCGAATTAGATCATATAGAAAGAGAAAATCTAATCATTATTCAGGAGTTGAATGTATGAACGGTTTTAATATGAGTCCTATATTATTCATCGAAATTAAATGAGTACAAAAATCGTCACCATTCAGTTGCACACCTGAAACAAATGGAAAATTTTCATATACGAGCGTCAGTTAAAACTGACTCGAAATTCATTGCAACTTTTAGCTTCGAAGTACCTTATTTTACATGACATTTTTGTATATATCCTATTGATATTCAAAACAATGCAGCTGAAAAAAAGTCGTGTCTCAATGTATGGTATAATGCAAAATAATAAATCCTCAGAATTCTAGCCACAGAATAGTAGTTTATGCGGCTAGTTGCAAAAATAAGGATTTTTTTTTCAGCAGGACGTACATTTACAACTAGTTGCTTGCAACATTCATTACAAGTTAGTTGCGTAAAGTATAAGTTTAAAAGACACTTGGCTGCTTTGCATTTTCAAAATCTAAAAATCTATTTGAGATGTTGTACTAAGGACACAATTAGTGAAAAAATGGCTTAACCTGCTAAACATAATTATGGACATTTTTACACAGCAAAAGTTATGCAATCATTAAACGTAGTACTCTGTGTTGTTTATGCTTATTTGGTGATATGAACCTCCGTCAGCCGTCGGGTGTTGTTATGTTTAGTTGCATTTATGATTGCTGCAAGTAAGTAGGCGGCTTGTTTTCAAAGACGGTCCATGACAACGTTTTGGCTGTAACTGTTATTTTTTCAATACACAAAAGAATATCGAAAAGTTATACATTTTTTGATTATTTAGTAATAGTAGTAAAATTGTTTTTTATTTCTCATTCTTTGTCTTATATACTGATTTACAATATTAAGTGTTTTAGCCCAATGGGCTCTTCAGCTGTGTTTAGTGTGCTTTATGTGTTATATGTGTTGCGTGTGTTTTATGTTTTTAAATTAATTTTGAGATTAGCGCTTGGGGCATTGGTAGTTGAAATTTGATAACCTACTTAACCTATAGCTACAACTATAATTTGAAAATCCTAGGGGTGGGGAACCAGATTTCGGATGATCTGGTGATCCGATGTCAGGCAGCGTGCCCTGTACCGATTGATAGACTCACTAAAGCATCTCGGCCAGACGGTGGACCTCAGTTGTTCTTGTTCTCGGAGGGGTTTTAAGGATCATTTTGAGGAACTTATTCTGAACACGCTGCAGCTTCAGGTGATGTGTTTTTGCGTAACTCTCCCAGACTGGCATGCCGTATTCGATGACCGGGAGTATGATTTGCTTGTATCCAGCAAGCTTGTTTTTTAGATATAATGTAGACCTCCTGTTGATCAATGGGTGCAGAAGCTTCAACAGAACGTTACACTTTGTGACTCCCTGAAAATAAGCTTGCTGTCTAGGGAAATGCCAAGGTAGACAGCTGATTTGGTCCATTCCACCGTTGTGTTGATTAGGTTTATTTTACAATCCTCAGGCGGAACAAGTCTGGTAGAATTGGAGTGTGGGAATAGGATGACCTATTCCCAATATCTATGTGTCCGACACATGAACTTTTGCAATGCGATCGACAAATGATAGCTATTTGTATCCACACTTACTACCTATGTGTACACATAACCACTATGTGTGGCCACACATACTTTTCATTTGTCACATAAACATCATTTGTGCTCATCTGAGGGCTTTGTTTATGTGTGAACACATCAGTATTATGTGGAATTCACCATGGATTTTTGCCAATAAAACGGATGTTGATGACTCGATTAAGTTGGTGGTTTGTTGAACGACCACGTCGGAAGCCAAATTGTTCGTGGAGCAAGATGCTGAGCTCTTCGGCAGATGAAAGAAGCAGACGGTAGATCGCTTTCTCAAACAGCTTGGATAATCCTGAGAGAAGGCTTGGAAGGATCTTTCCCAGGTTTCTGAATGGGGATGACTTTGGCTGATTTCCAACACGAGGGGAAGTAGCTAAGTCGCAGGCATTGGTTGAATATCAACGCCAGATGAACGTAGAACTGGAGGCTCAATTGCTTGAGCTCCAAGTTCATGATGTTTTCGAAACCTGGGGCCTTCATGTTCTTAGTTGTTTTGATATAGGTCAACAATTCGTCTGCTGAGATCTCCAATTCTTCCGAGAAGTCGTTGGGACTTAGATTGATGTTGTTTGTAAGCTCGCTAATGGCGGCCTCGTGCGGACTGATGATGTTTTGTCCAAGGCTGTCGAAGTGTTGACCTATCTCAACAGCCTTCTCTGCAGGAGCTACTAGGCAATCCTTCGAGTCATTGCTGTTTACTGGGATCAACGGTGGAATGGGCCTTGGTTTAGTTTTTAAAATTTTTGTCAATTTCCAAAACGTCTTTGCACAATCTGGAAGAGAGCGGATCTTGTCGGCAAAATTGTTATTTCTGAGGTCCACCATTCTCCCCTTTATAATTTTTGTCATTCGATTACCATGGCTTTTGAGAGTAGGCAGACCAGTTCGCTGGTATTGCCTTCGAATGGCGTTGCGCAATTGTATCAGTTCATTAGTGGGTCTATCAATGGGTACAGAGTTGCTCACTTGATCTATATATCTATCTCCCGGGCCTGGGAGATCGCTTGCTCGATGCTTTTCAGTTGCCTGTCAATGTCATCAGTTTACTTGAGGTGCACGGTGAAATCGACGGTGTCATTGACATGTTGTCGGAACCTCTCCCATCTGGCACGATGGTAGTTCCGTTTGGTGATTTGATGCCGGTTGACCGAGGAGCCAACTTTGGCCACCACAGGAGCTGTACTCCTGGTGTACGACCGGCTGGGCGATGTTGTTCCCCATGTTGGTGAGGAAGACGTCGATTGTTGAGTGGAAATAGATTCAAAAACGAGCTGTTCCCGCTTTATAGGATTGCACCATCCTGGAGGAGGAGCCGGCGTGGGGGTGGCGACGGCTGCCACGAATCGTTGATGAACGGAAGCCGACGGGTGGTTGGCATGGCGGTGATTTAATGCGGGCGGCGGTAGGTTTGGCACTTGGTATCGGAGCATCAGAAAATTTTCTTCGTTCATCGGAGGTGGCGGTCAGCGTTGACCAGGGGACTTGGTGAATGACTGCTTGCTGATCGCCAAAAACTCCACACGTTTGGGACAGGCTCGATTGCTGCTCTCGTGATAAACGCCACAGTTTGCGCACTTCAGTGGGCACCTTCGTCCATCGGGGTACAATCGTTGGTGCCGTGTGCTCCGGCACAGTTGCCACATCGCGGTTTCATGTGGCAGTTTCGAGTTCCGTTGCCAAATGCAAGGCAGTTGCCACATTGCATCACGTCGTGTTGCCTCGGACGATACTGGTCCCACTCGACGATGATATTGAAGAGAGCCGCGTTTTTGTCAGGTTCGCCATCGTGACGGAACCTTTCTCCAGGTGGACCAGATAGAGTTGGTTCCGATAATTTCCCTGTTGCTGACGTCTAATGGGAAACACTTTCTGGGGCTTCAGTGCCACCGCTTGCAGCTCGGCAAAAATTGCCTCCCGAGTGAGGTCCGGAAGGCCGCGCATCGGCTTGCTTCCGGGTGCGTCGTGAGTGTAAAACTCATGTTTCTTGACTACAGCATGGTAGTTAGCCTCCGTCGAGCACATAATTTTTGTGCCCGTATTGCACAGCTTGAAAAGCGGTTGAATTTGGATTGCTGCAAGCTCGGTCCTGAGAGCAGCGACGTCCTTTGACGTGGTGAAGAGCGGGGGGACCTTTACCTTATTTGGCACCTCCTATACCGGGAGCACGGAGAATTTGTTGCTCGCTAATAGTCGAGCGTTAGGGTCAGCTGGATCGGCGTCGTCATGCCGCAGCCGCTTGGAGCTGCTCGGTTTCGGTATGACTTCAGGAGCTGATGCTACTGGCGTGGATGTCACCACGTGTTGATTTTTGCGACCCATTGCCACAGCAACAGGTCGAGCAAAAAACTTGCAGAGCTTTGCCACCACCAAAAGATGAGCAAGCGCAGGTGATAAATCGCGAGCCTGACACGCAATCGCAAGAAAGCGGGCGAGGGGGAACCACGGGGGAAAAACTATTCTTACGAGAGAGCGAAAAACACGACCGTACGTTTCCCTTGTTCGAACTGAATGAATTGATTATTTAGTGAGGAAAAGTTGGCTGTTTTTGTTTTACAGTACGATGTGAAGAAAAACAAAATATTATGATGCCTAGGTGTAGGTAAAAGGCGTTCTTGCACCTTTTCTCATTTAATTAAAGATCCACAATATCATCAAATGAAAACAGCTCAGATGACGGTGGGGTTTCTGTTCTTAAAATCAGGACAACAAGGGTTTTGGATGTCCCGGCGAGGGATAGGAAATCCTGTGTGTAGTTAGTACTTCGAAAATTTTGTAATCCCTTTAAATTAATCAATGAACATCGTGATTCATAGAATGACAGTGGTAAGCTAGTCCAACCTAACTTTCATAGAGCAAATAGTACAAATTGTTTTTGAACTGATTCAATTCGATTATTATGCGTGTCTTGATATGGTGCCCAAACCATGCTACAATATTCAATTTTGGGTCTCACAAGCGTTACATATAGTGCTTTGATTGTATAAGGATTATTGAAGTGCAAGCTAAATCTTTTAATAAACCCAAGAATGTTGCTTGATCTATAAATAATGCTGTTATAATGATCAACGAAAGTTAGCTTAGAGTAGAGTATCACATCTAAATCTCTCACCTGGCTGCATCTTTCAATATTATTCTGCCCAAGATTAAAAGTTTTCTGCATTGTAGTTTGCTTTCTTGTAAATGACATTGAATTACACTTTTTAACATTAAGTTCTAGCTAACTCTTCTTACACCAGTTGTGGAAGATGTCAGCATCATGTTGAAAATCTTCGTGATCGGTTGTGTTACTTATTTCCAAAAAAAACTAGTGGTGGGTTATATCAGGCATTTAACCGCAAAGTTCGCATAGGACCGCGTTGGTTTATAGCAATAATGGTATCATCTAATTTATACGTATCGTTACACATATGGTTGGTTAAAATGTTAGTAACATAGTTCTATAATTTTAATTTGGACCCGTCTTTTCTTATGAATTTTGCTCCATACTTCACATTCGTCATCTTCGTGATCTTTCTGGACCATGCTATTCAACGCTAGTATATAGCACGCGTGATGAACCGAAATGATTTCCTAAGGGACGAATGACCAGTTTTCAGTGGCCCGAAATTTTATCATTGCATTGGGTAGACATGGAAATCGGTAACTGACCGATTAGCCGGTCTTGCATGACTCTATCTCCCATACCATAACCGGACTGTGGCGGGTGGACAAAGCCCTGTCCGAACCAGCCCTGACTGAAATCATTTCGGTGCATCTCGCGTGCTTTATACTGGCGTTGATAGCATAGCCCTGAATGAAGAGAGGCACGAAAATACAGTACGAAGCAAAATTCTTAAGAGGGGACGAGCCTCAGTTATAAAATAAGACACCGGAAACAAAGCAAAATAATTTTGCTGCTGAGGGGTGTGGCTATTTTTGTATTCATCATGGAATAAAACCTAATGAAATAAAACGAAGAAGACAATTTGAACCATTTGTTACCCGTTTATGCGGACCCGGATAGGGAAGAACATATTTTCAACCTGTTTATATGCAGATTTGTATGGGAGCAAAAATAGGTCATTTTTAAGTAGAAAATTGAACATTTTACACTAATAGCACTTAATTATAATTTCAATGCAAAACATTTGCGGGTTTTTCTGATCAAATGATGTATGAATAAAGAGATTGTGTTCAGCTGAACGAGAGTTATTAGCGTTCAAAAACCTTTCACTTTAGCGTAACGCTCTCATTTTTCAAAATTTTGAAATGACACCCGATATAGAAAATAGAAACGTAGTTCTACGTTAAAAGTTTCATATCATATATAGTATCATTATTACTATTCGCTAACGTGGTCTAACGTGAACCTCACGGTCATATCCCTGATACAACCCACCTTTATTTTTTTTTAAATATAATCATAATGGTGCTTAATTATATGTAAGTTAAGGTCAAACCGGTGAAACAAAGGTTTTTTTAGTTTCCTGCAGAAATAGCCAAAACTAAGGCCTTGAAAAAATTAAAAATATGTTTTTCGATTTGAAAATTTCTACGGAAAAAACCCCAACATTTCACATCGAGAGATAATGGAGAGTCAGTAGTGGCTGGACTACACAGCTCTAAAAAGAAGTGTGAATTTCTGGTATTAAAAATTGCATAATAATGTTCTGGGACATTGCATATATTGCCAATAATATTGTATACAAAAGCTTTTCTTCGTTAGTACTATATCATGCAAGGTGTTGCTTCTTGTGGAAAGAAATAAAATTTTACATGCTCTGACATTTACATCACAATGAAAATTCAGTTTTTTTCTGTTTTTTTTTTTGCTTTGTAAGCAACAATACGTTTTTGGAAACCTGCTTTTACTTCATAATAACGAAAAGTTTTATATAATACTTCTTTAAAGAGCAGTTCAGACAGCCAGTGGCCCCTCTTCCTGAAATGCTGTAAAATTCCATTTATTCCTCTAGTTTTTTTTTAAATTTTTTATTTTTTTATGAGATGGAAAATCTGCAAACAGATTCCTGAAGAACTCAGGGTGTGGGGTTGAGAGTGCAAACCCACCCGTGCCTCGAGCCCCAGCCCCTCCCCGGATCCACCTTTCGGTATTACTTCAGGGAAGGGGCTGTTGTGCATTACGCACCCACTATGTCTAACTACATTGGTCTTTAGTAGTTAGCTCCGCCGTCATGACGCTGGTTCGATCGAGACGATCCTGGATCAAAACCGGGTTCGGAACGTCTGGTGGTCCACGTTCCAGATCGTCCGCAATTTTCCTGCCGGACCACTTACGCTACCTGCTGAACCTCGCATCATATGGTCCATCCTCCGATCGAGAAAGCCAGGGCCACGATCAGGGTTGTCCCTGTTCCCCCATGTCACGACCGCCTACGGCTGTCTACCGGATCTCGTGTCGTATTGCGCTTCCTTTGTAGTTCGTTTAGCCGTTAAGGGGAGCTTTACGTTTCCAGGGTGCACCGCAAGGAGGTGAACTACTTCGAACCCCGCTTGTTATGATCTTGGCGACACTCAATGTCTTCATCTACCTTTCTTAAAACACATCGTATAATTCTAGATTTTAATTGTTTGGCTGTGGTAGCTTGCCATCCATTCTCATACACACGCTGAGACATAATTGACCAAAATAATTCTATCGGTCGAGCTTGTGGTACATTTGGGGGATTGTCCTCCTTATTAACAAATCTTATGTTTCGGGAGTTTAACCAAGCAATGATGTTTTATGCATAATAGCCAAGGTTAGCCGTTATGATCACGTGAGTCACCTGCAACAGAACCTCATTGGATGTCCCCTACAAAACTTCTACGCACATCGATCTTGCGTTTTCTTGAGGAACTTGTTGAGGAACTTGTTGAGAACGCAGTGTCCACCGATACATCATCGCAGACTTATCCAAACTCGAGGACACCGCTTGCTGAACCTATTGATACCAGCCAACAGCACTGTGAGTTACGCCAGTTCATTGTTCGTTCGAGGTGTGATAAACTGGAACTCATTACCACCCGCAGTGAAGCGATCATCTTCAGAAGTAATTTTCAAGAGTGGCTGCATCAATTTTTGGAACCGAATAAATTGAATAATTTTATAAAATTGAGATTGTAAGATTAGTAAAAATGGTATTAGTTAGATTAAGTATCAGTTGAAAACCGGACGTAGGAATTTTAAAAGACTTATGTCTAACGCTACTGGACTTTAAATAAATAATAATGGTTGCCAATGGTTAGGCCAGAACACAATTTCAAACAAAATCAACCTGTTAGAAGACATTTGTTGGAAAATACGTCTGTAGAAACAGCAAAATGCGTGTTTGTCTTAATATACCTTCTGCTCAAATATGAACGAGACTGGTTAAATAAAACACAAACGATTAATGATGAAGTTTGTCAGAAGTAGATAATTTATCATCTCCATGCGAAGCGCTAGGAGTGGACGGTAATTTAATAATCCTAGCGCTTCGCATGGAGATGATAAATTATCTACTTCTGACAAACTTCATCAAAGATCGTTACTTCCGCGCTTGGGAGAATACAAAAACAACAATCAATGTGTACAAACGATTAGTTATTCTTCAACATTTATTTTGTCTCCTTCAAAATAATCACCATCGGAGGCGATACACATATACCAACGTTTTTTCCATTCCTTATAGCACTTTTGATACGCCTCTTTTGGTATCGCCTTAAGCTCCCCCTTCGAATTCTCTTTTATGACTTCAATCGTCTGAAAATGTTTACCACACACTCAGAAAATTTTACAGTATTCGGTAATTTTTTACCGAACTTTCAACAGCTGAACGTTCGATAGTCCGATTTACGGATTTCGGTAAAATTTGACAAGTTCCGGTAATATTTTTACCGACATACAGTAAAATTTCACCGAAATTCGGTAAATCGGATTACCGATCGTTCAGCAGTTGAACGTTCGGTAAAAAATTATCGTATACTGTAAAATTTTCTAAGTGTGTACGAAGCGGCAATTTGAGTTTGGGGAAAAAGTCACATGGTGCCATATCAGGCGAATACGGCGCTTGAGGAACGATGTTAACGTTGTTTTTGGTCAAATAATCGCGAACTAAACGTGATGTGTGAGCTGGTGCATTATCGTGATGCAAAAAAAAGGGTGAGTTATGTCAGTGACATAACTGCAAAGTTGACGTAGGACTGCTTGTTGATGTGAAGAAATTGATATCATCGAATTAATAAATGTCTACTATATTTTATTCAGTCTAAAGAACCATGAAACCCTATGCTATTGGTGTGTGAGGCTCCGGTTCTTCTTCCGCTATTGGTTCTCCACGAAAATTTATAGAAACTGCAGTTTGGCTCGAATTGACTGTTAATGATATTTTGTTTGTTAAATCAGCGCCAACATTAGATTAGGGCGAATCTGCTTTTGTAAACAATGGCTTTCGTAGTCATTTGCTCTTGAACAAAAGGTCACAAAAAGCCGGCACCGGTGGTGTAGTGGTAAGCGTGACTGCTACTTGGCACCCCAGTGGGTCTGGGTTCAATCCCAGTCGACGTCGGTGGTTTTTCTAAGGCGAAAAAATCTGGTCACGTCTTCTTTCGGAAGGGAAAGTAAAGCCGGTGGTCCCGGCTCATATTCATGAGTCGTTAGGTAGGGTCCAGGTGGTGGAGTCGTCTTCCTGGCGTCGGTGATTGTCACCATGGAAATAGGCCGACGTAAAATAAAGAAAAAAAAAGGTCACAAATACAAATTAAGCACTCTTTAAGGAAGAAGAGCTTTATTTTTATCCGCTAATATATTCAATTTGAAGGAATTGTATTCAACTTCCGATAAATTAGCAGACAAAGTGTTTGTTTACAAAAGCAGATTCGCCCTAATCAAATGTTGGCGCTGAAATGTCCAACGTGCTTGTAAGTGTGAAATGGATCCTGTGTTTACGGAGGGAACATGGTTCGCGATTGAAATGATCTTATCAGTTTTCTTGGGCTGCAGGACAGCCTGAATGTTTGGCGGCACGTGATACTACGATAAAAATAGGCATTTACACCGTCTTCAACTCGAGATTGTACGGACTGAAGATTGAACATGCACCCAAAAGTTGAGAAGGTGGCATAAAATGCAATTGCAGTTTTTGCAACCATATCTTGAAAAATCCTAATGATTCAGAAATGGCAATTTTGCCCATTTTGATTCACAAAGCGTTTTATTGTACAAATGAAGCCTTGCAAGTGTGTGCAAGCGACTGGCAAGCAAAAATAGCTCGAAACAAATTTATCGCTGTAGGATCCTTATTCAATCATCACCAACACATCAATATACAATATGGATGAGTCGATATCACAAAATGCCGCAACGCTATTGGCCACTGTTGTATTGTCGCTGTCAAGTGTTCTATTTTTGTTCTCACTGATCATCGACAAAGCGTTTTATGAAATAAACAATGCCATGCAAGTGTGTGATAGCGACAGGTTGCACATAGCATAGTGGAAAATATAGCCATTTGCTTCATTACTGTACCTTGAATTCCTCGCCAAGTGAACTAACTGTTTCTATTCCAATGCCTTATTTAGTCAAAGTGGCTGAATGGTTGTCATCAAGAGCCGCCGCGCTGACGGTCCCGGTTTGAATCTCGACCTCGTCATAGGTACATATTTTTGTGAGCCATTTCGGACACTCATCTCTTACTCATCAACTAAATATCACTGCGCACAACCTCTCACGCACACGTTCAATTTTTCATAGCGAATTGCTGTTGTTTTTTGCCCACAACTAATGTTAGATTTTTCATCCAAGTTACGATCAACAGCGAGAAATGGAACAAAATCATGCGAAATTGTAACTATTACAATCTTACTTTCTTATTTTGTGTGTAGAGCGAATTACGAACAATTTAACCTAACACCAAGTAGACCAGTTTGGACATTTTCCACTGGCTGGAGCGAAACTCGAAACCTCAATTTCATGGCAACCGCTTGAACGACGGGTGACGCCGCTAACCACCTGACCACGAAGATGGCGTGGGCGATTGATTTGGCCATTTTCTCCGGGACGCGGCATTTAAGCAACGCCATGTTGAGCCGGTGCGTGGTAATGAACATTTCGATGAGCTCAAGAGAAATTTCAATCAAAAATACTCTTTAGTGTGCAAATTAATTTGGTCGTCCTGAAAAGGACGGATTTTAGTTGTTTACGGAGAGATGATTTACGTCGGCATCGACGTCGGGCTTCTTCCGCTTGCCTCGTCTAGCGGACGTACCAGCCACATTAGGCGGCGTCTACTCGATCTCCAGCCACAGGGCGAAAAACTCGGAAAAGCGCTTTTTTATCACGAGAGCGGGATACACACGTCTGAACGTGTCGATGATCCAATAACGAATAATATAATGGCATATACATGACATGACAGGAAGGATTTCTCAACGAAGGCAATGCGAATCAAATTTTACAAAAGGGGATGGGCCTCAGTTGTTACGACAGACAGCAGCGTGGAAATGAAATCATTAGTTTTCATTTGAGCGACAGGGATTTCGGAGGTTAAATTCGCATCTTCTCAACTCAGGCAACAGAAAAACGGCCCTTGTCAGGGCCTTAGAACCCCATCCAAAGAGAGTTGAGATATGGACACACTTACTTCTGAAGCTGCAAAATAATTAGAGCAATTTTGATCAGAAAAATTATAGCTCACATTTGATAACGACCAGCAACCAACCTAATCTTTCATCTGCAACTAATCTATTATGTACCTATGTACAACTAGGAACTTCAACGAAACTAACCTACCCCTTACACTGAATATGTTTACACATAATCGGTCTGCTGTGTGTCAGTTCGGCTCGAATTTACTGTTAATATTTCGATTATTAAATGGTCAACGTGATTGCTTGTGTTAACTTGGCGAATAGAGATTTATATATGGATACTAATTAAACACTTTGGCCATTTTCTCCGGGACGTGGCTTTTCAAGCAACGCCATGGTTAGCCGATGCGTGGCAATGCAAATTCGATGAGCTCAAGAGAAATTTCAATCAAATATACTCTTTAGTTGGCAAATTGATTTGGTCGTCCTGAAAAGACCGGGTCTTAGTTGTTAACGGAGGGAACATGGTTCGCGATTGAAATTTTCTTCTCGGTCTTCTTGGGCAGCAGGATGGCCTGAGTGTTTGGCAGCACGCAATACTACGATAAAAATTGACATTTACAACGTCTTCCACTCGAGACTGTACAGACTGAACATTGAGTTACGAATTACAACGAACAACTTAACCTAACGCCCACTGGATTAGACTGGACATTTTCGTTTTGCAAAAAGTTCCACAGGCTGGAGCGGGAATCGAACCCTCACTTCATGGCAATGAACGACGGGTGACGCCGCTAACCACTTGACCACGAAGATGATGTGGGCGATTGATTTGGCCATTTTCTCCGGGACGCGGCTTTTTAAGCAACGCCATGTTGAACCGGTGCGTTGCAATGAACATTTCAATGAGCTCAAGAGAAATTTCAATCAAACATACTCTTTAATCGGTAAATTGATTTGATCGTCCTGAAAAGGACGGATTTTAGTTGTTTACGGAGGGAACATGGTTCGCAAATGAAATTATCAGTCTTCTTGGTCTGCAGGACGTTTGGCAGGACACCACTCTGTGAAATGGTCACACCGGAAAAAAAAAATTTTCACCTCTTCGTCGTTGCGGATGGCAAACTGCAGGTGACGTGGGATGATTCTGGTCTTCTTGTTTTCACGGGCGGCGTTTTCTACCAACGTGCTCCGCAGACAAGTCTGTCGTATGCGGATGCACAGCGAGAACTGTGCCCTAATAAACATGTACCATACATGAACGATATTATATAACGATATTATTGAGGTGTGAATGTAGTTCGCCTCCCCGCGGTGCACCTTGGAAACGTTAAGCTCCCCTTAACGGCTAAACGAACTACGGAGGGAGCGTCATACGACGCATTGGGGTGGATGCCGGTAAAACCCCAATTATGGCAACTGGCTGCGAAAAGATTCACGAGTGGTACCGTTGTATTCGGGCTGGCGCCTGTGTCGTCTCCCTCAGTACTGCCGGGTGACACCGAGTAGGAAATGGCGAGGTTTCCGCGGCACAGGTTGTCTCCGTCCCATTAAAACCTTGGCAGGCCTCCAGTACGTTCCATTCTCCACCGCCCGACCTCGCCAGTCGGGTGGGAGTAGGCTCAGATGACCTATACCTGTCTTGCGCTGATCCGGCTCTGAACACGGTTCCCCATGAAGGGCCGTGTCAACCCTCGCATGGCCTCCCTGCTTGCATAGATAACCATGGGATCACAATAGCGACTACTCCACGTGGGCTTGGATAGCGGCTGGAGGGGGACCCAACAACATGGAGGAAACGAAAAAGATACAAGAGAGAGCGAATCCGTTCGCTAAAGGCGGCCTAGCGAGGTCCCCACCGCGTAAAACGGTGGGATCGGGCGTGAGCGATACCTGCGGTAGTGCTACGGCATCGGAGGCAGGTGGCACCAAGCTAGGCGTGGCCATGGATGGGCCAGGACTCATCCGGGCCATGGATAGGATGCGGGAAACCCTTCCTAAGGTGATGGAGGTCTCGGAGCAGTTGGATGCGATCATCGACTTTACGTCGTCGCGCAACAACATTGCGAAAGACCTAAAATTGAGCCTTCTTAGGCTACGCATGACAGTGCAGGCTGCATGCAAGGAGAGGGAGGAGCTGGAGGCCAAACTGCTAGCCGAGCAAAGTGCCAAAGAGTTGGCACGGCTAGCGGCCACCGAAAGGGCGAGGGACATTGCCTCGAAGCAGACGCAGACGGAATCATCCGTCTCCGTCGGAGAGTCCACCCTATCCATGGGGGCGGGGACCTCCAAGCGGGCTAGGCAGTCCCCGGGCGAGACGGCACCCGGCGCTTCTAAGAAGCGCATCGTGTCGGAAGCCCCAAAGGGGAAACGAACCTATGCGAACGTGGCGGCGGGGTCAGAGGGTCCATCCTCGCGACCAGCTTCGGCTTCTCGCAAAGAGAGAGGCCCCGGCGCTAAGCCCAGCGCGAAAGGCGCGCCAACCAGCTCGCGTGTTGTCTCAAGCGCCGAAGGGGGCCCAAGCGGCAGGGCTCCAATGACAACAACAGCCATAACCAGCACGGAGGCAGATGCCAGTGCTAGGAGGGGGACAAGCGATGACCCCAGGCGGGGCAGGGAAGCCCCATGGAATAAAGTGAGGAAAAAAAGAAATAAAACTAAAAAAAGAAAAAGATAAGCGACAGGTGGCCCGCAAGCGTAACCGCGGAGAGGCCCTCATCGTTAAGACCGAGGCGTCAAAGTACTCCGAGGTCTTGAAAGCGATGCGCGGGGACGCTAAACTGGCAGGCCTAGGCGCCGACGTGCGGAGTATACGCCGTACCCGCACCGGCGAAATGCTCCTGGAGCTTAAAAAAGCGACAACGCTTAAGGGCCCGGCGTATAGAGACCTGGCAAAACAGGCCTTAGGTGAGGGTGTGGAGGTGCGCGCCCTCGTCTCGCAGGTGACGATCCAGTGTAAAAACCTGGATGAGATCACCGAGGCAGACGAGATCTCCACTGCACTGAAGGAACAGTGCAAGGTCGAGGTTGCCGCCGCAGACATACGTCTGAGGAAGGGTCCACTTGGGACCCAGGTGGCAACCCTGAGGGTAGCGGCAGTCGACGCAGACGCGGCGTTGAAAGTGGCGAAGGTGAAGGTGGGATGGTCAATATGCCCACTAAGCCTGCACCAGCCGCCGAAGGCATGTTTCAGATGCCTAGAGAGCGGGCACATGTCCTGGGAATGCAAAGGCCCAGATAGGAGCAACATGTGCAGAAGGTGTGGCAGCACTAGCCACAAGGCGCGGGATTGCAAAGGTCTCCCCAAATGCTTGATGTGCGCTGGGAAACCGGACGATAAGCACGTCATGGGGGGGGCCAAGTGCCCGGCCGCTAAGGGTATACCAACGAGCCAACCGTAATGCAGGTAACCCAACTAAACCTGAACCATTGTGAGGCAGCCCAGCAACTGCTGTGTCAGACAGTTAGCGAGTCGGCATCGGATATCGCCATAATTTCCGACCCATACCGCATCCCACCCGGCAACGGGAACTGGTTTGCGGACAGGGCTAATATGGCGGCATTATGGACGACGGGTAAGTACCCGGTTCAGGAGGTTGTGTCCAACACAAACGAAGGCTTCGTGGTTGTAAAAGTGAATGGAGTGTTCTTCTGCAGCTGCTACGCACCGCCAAGGTGGTCGATCGAACAGTTTTCCAATATGCTTGATCGGATGACAACGGAGCTAACTGGCCTGAACCCGTTGGTAATAGCGGGGGACTTCAACGCTTGGGCGCTCGAGTGGGGGAGCCGCCTTACCAACCCTAGGGGCCAGATTCTTCTGGAGGCCTTGGCTAGGCTCAATGTAGACCTAGCCAACGTGGGTACCACGAGTACCTACCATAGAAATGGAGCGGAATCGATTATCGATATAACATTTAGCAGTCCTGGGCTAATTAGCAATTGGAGGGTGGATGATGGCTACACCCATAGCGACCACTTGACGGTACGTTATTGTATCGTCCACAATACAAGGCAGCGTGCGGAAGGAGGAGCATCCACTCCATTCGCCCGCAGATGGAGGACGTCCTACTTTGATGTAGAGGTTTTTAAAGAGGCGCTTGAGAGGGAACGAAACTTACGCGAAACCCAGGAACCTTGCGGCGAAAGACTCGTTATGACACTTACACGAGCGTGCGATGCGACCATGCCGAGGGAAGTCAAACCGAGGAATGGAAGATCGCCGGTGTATTGGTGGACGGAGTCGATCGCCGACCTCCGAATAACATGCCTCCACGCAAGACGGAGGGTGCAAAGAGCGCGGTCAGACGCCGATAGAATCGAGCGCAGAAGGGCGCTAGTCGCCGCGAAGGCCGCACTAAAGAGGGAGATAAAGGCCAGCAAGCGAGCCTGCTTCGAGGGTCTGTGTCAGAAGGCCAATACGAATCCGTGGGGTGACGCCTACCGGGTTGTAATGGCCAAAACCAGAGGATCGGCGGCTCCAACCGAGCGTTCATCAGAGCTGCTGCAGGTGATCGTTGGGGGACTCTTTCCGAGCCACGACCCAAGTCCATGGCCCCCCGCCGCCGTAGACGTGTCCCATGACCAGCGTTCCAGTATCCCAGACCTTAACGCTGTCATAGCGACGGAAGGGTGGACGGCTCAGCCGAACACCCGTGACCACGTGGGCACCGACAACGGCACAACGGGGGTCGGCGACGAGGCGACGGTGACGAATGATGAACTCATTGCGATAGCAAAGTCGCTAAAGGTGAACAAAGCGCCGGGACCGGATGGTATTCCGAACCTGGCCATCAAGACGGCTATCTTGCTGGATCCCGGAATGTTCAGGGTGGTGATGCAAAAGTGTCTGGACGAGGGCGTCTTCCCAGACGCCTGGAAAATTCAGACCCTTGTGTTGCTACCAAAGACAGGGAAGCCACCAGGAGATCCATCGGCATATAGACCAATATGTCTGTTGGATACAGCGGGTAAGGTGCTCGAGAGGGTAATCCTCAACAGACTGACAACATACACGGAGGGTATACGCGGTCTGTCAAGTAATCAGTTTGGCTTCCGTAAAGGGAAGTCGACGGTGGATGCCATCCTGTCCGTCACCAAGACGGCCGAGGTGGCAATCCAGCGCAAGAGGCGAGGAGTACGATACTGTGCGGTGGTCACCCTTGACGTGAGGAATGCGTTCAACAGCGCCAGTTGGGCGGCTATCGCCGACTCGCTCCAACGCCTTCAGGTTCCTGGGTACCTGTACAAGATTCTCGGAAGCTACTTCCAGAATCGCGTACTGGTATATAATACAGAGGCAGGCCAGAAACGTGTGCAGATCACCGCAGGCGTCCCGCAAGGTTCGATCCTGGGTCCGGTGTTATGGAACACGATGTACGACGAGGTACTGCGGCTTGAGTTCCCGAGCGGGGTAAAGATCGTCGGGTTCGCAGACGATATCACCCTGGAGATATGTGGTGAATCCATCGAGGAGGTCGAGTTAACGGCCTCACACTCCATTGGCATTGTGGAGAGATGGATGAGCTCCAGGCAATTGGAGCTAGCCCACCATAAGACCGAGGTCACGGTGGTGAACAATCGAAAATCGGAGCAACATGCGACGATTAGTGCAGGTAACTGCACAGTAGAATCGAAGAGGTTCTTGAGGTATCTTGGGGTTATGATCGACGACAAGCTGTCCTTTGTCAGTCACGTCGATTACGCTTGCAAGAAAGCCTCTATGGCTATATCGGCATTATCCCGCATGATGTCGAATAGCTCGGCGGTGCAAGGGAGTAAGCGTAAACTCCTGGCCAGTGTCGCCCTGTCCATACTTAGGTACGGCGGGCCGGCATGGATCACCGCCTTGAGTACCAAGAGCTACGCAAATAAGCTCGAGAGTACACACAGGCTTATGTGCCTAAGAGTGGTGAGTGCATACCGAACGGTATCACGCGACGCGGTCTGCGTCCTAGCGGGGATGATGCCAATAGGCATCGTCATAAAAGAGGACGTAGAGTGCTTCGAGCAACGTGGAACAAGAGGTATCCGAAAGACCACTAGAGCCGCATCCATGGTTAAGTGGCAGAGGGAATGGAACAACTCCACCAAAGGTCGGTGGACCCACCGACTAATCCCGGAACTAACCGGGTGGGTCGGTAGGCGACACGGTGAAGTGAACTTCCACTTAACGCAGATATTGTCTGGCCACGGCTGTTTTAGACAATACCTGCATAAATATGGGCATGCACAGTCCTCCGCATGCAGTGAGTGCGCGGGAGTCGAAGAAACTGCAGAACATGTGTTTTTCGCATGTCCTCGCTTCGACGGCGCGAGATCCGGCATGATGGCCGTATGCGGTCGCGACACGACTCCGGATAACTTGGTCCAGAGGATGTGTCAAGACCGGGACGTCTGGGACGCGGTATGCGTAGCAGCCTCCCAGATCGTCCTTGATCTCCAACAAAAATGGCGAAACGACCAAAGGCAGGTCGCAGGGACCACCTAACTACTAAAGCCCTAAGTAGTTAGACATAGTGGGTGCTTAACAAGCACAATAGCCCCCTCCCCGAAGTAATACCGAAAGGTGGTTCCGGGGAGGGACCAGGGCTAAAGGCACGGGTGGGTTTTTAGTGGGTCGAGGAGTTGGCACCCTCATCCCCACACCCTGAGTTCTTCAGGTGTCTGGTTGCAGATTTTCCATCCCGTCTAAAAAGGGTGGAATGTTGGGGGGTTTTTTTTTTTTTGGGGTGGTTGGGAAGGGAGTGTGGGTAAATTTTTTTTAAATTTTTTATTTTAAATAGTTTTGGGTTTTAAAATTTCTGTGGGCCAGAGAGGAGATATTATCGTTCAAAGTCTCCAAACCCGCCTAACGCTTGCGATTCCAGAAATTTTAGAACGGCGCCCCTATACAGGAATAGAAAAGAGAGACGTAAGTCCTACGTCAAAACCATGACTTGTCCCTCAATTCTTTCCTTTTGAGACGAATATTCGCACGCAAACGCTTCATAACGCCCAAATAATATTCAGCTTTGACCGAAGGTCATAAAGGAATTCCGAGTGCACCACACCTTGGCTATCGAAGAAAACAGTCAGCATAACCTTGATTTTCGATCGATGACGCGGTTTTTTGGGTTTCGGCTCATTTTGGAAGCGCCATTCCGATGATTGCTGGGCTGTTTCGACGTCGTACTCGTAGACCCAAGTCTCGTCACAAGTTATGATGTGCTGGATGTCCGTATCACTCATTGTGAGCATTTCCTTAGCGACAGATTTGCGTTGTTTTTTTTTTGAAGAAAATTCAACAATTTTGGAACAAGACGCGCGGACACACATGTCATGCCCAAAACATCGTGTATAATGCTATGAGTGGATCCATTTGATATGTTGAGCTCATCAGCTATTTCTCTCTCGGTCACACGGCGATTTTGCAGCACAGTTTTCTTCACTTTTTCGATGTTTTCTTCGTTTATTGATGTTGCTGGACGACGATCGTGAGGCAGATTTTCAATTGATTCAATTTAGAAAAACACAATGGAGGTTGACTTGTTTATAGTGCCGTAAAAAAAGCTTCGTGACAGATCGTGCTCAAATTTGACATGTAAATGTATAACAGTCCTACCAATCTAAGAATTAAACGACATGTCATCCGCGGACCGTTTTATTCATAAAGTCTCGTTCATATTTGAGCCGAAGGTACAGCCTAGAGAAACGTTTCTTGGGCTAAAAGTTCAATTCAAATTCGTCATACCTAGCCTTATTTGGAGTTGATGTTTTTTCGTCGGTATAAAAACCTCTATTGGCTGCATCAGAACTGTTGAAAGAAGTGAAATATTTTTCGCCATTTATCACAATAACGACGTACATAATGCTTGAAATACTTTCGTCGATGTTTATGACGATTTCGATTTCTTGATATCAACTGCTCCTCCTTTCTGGTATCATACGTGCACATACTGTACAGAGTGCTTTTGCAATACCCCTATAGTTTAAAGTGTTTCACAACTTCTGATTTGGGGTGCTGTCCAAGCATCTGGAACACACGTTTTCGGAGATAGTTTTGTTCACTAACTTTCTAATGAACAACTTAACGCAAATGTCCAATGTTTTGAGAGTTGAAAGATGGGCAAACAAAAAATGTACAATTGGTTGTCTCTTTCTAGCATGCATTAAACTAACAGTGTTAAGAACTTCCTGAAACTGAAGTTCGAATTTCTTTTACATTTGATAATGTTAAAAATGTTGCACAGAGGACAAAGAGGAAGAAAATGTGAAGTAAAAATTCGCTTTACGCAAACTTTTAAGTCATTATCAATAGTGATTTTTGAAATCTTCGAAACCCAACCTTATTTTGATTTGTCTTTATCTTAATTTGGTTTTATTGAAACTTATAACGGTCAGGCACAGTTAATCCTTACGCAAAACTATAAATGGAAATGCTCTAAAACACAAAATCTTAATCCGTTTCACTTTCGTTACATTGGTACCCGAACGATGTTTGGACAGTTGTTTTGCTTCTACCATTCTTTTTTCTGAGTTTACTACGGATAGATTAAGACATTTTCGGCGCTGTTTTCCCACCAACTTCTTCAGACAATCCATCGGCGAACGAGAATGCAAGTGGTGACAGTGAATGGCGTGCGGAATTGCAAACGAAAGACCTTAAACTACATTTCGTCGTGAACGGTAGGCAGCGTTGCTAATCCATTTTTATAGCATGAAGTAGCTAGACTGTGGACAGTGGCAGTGGTGAAAGATTTCAGCTAAAAGGTTGTGATGCATTATTTTATGAATGAATTTTTTTCGCTTGTTTTGCCATTCCAAATGTGTTTTTTGAAAGCTCGGTCTTGTTCCCAAACATTGGCTATCTTAGGTTCTGATCAACGTTGGTGGTGTAGTACTGAGCCGTGTTACAAAGAGCAGAAGCGCCTCAATTGATCTCCGTTTGACAAAAGGATGTTCGCATCCGATGCGGGTTCAACGACACAGCTCAATGAGTTTCATCCTTCTCTTGTTCAAAAACTTACGACCTCACACGAAACAATGAATGTAAACAGAGCTATCAGCAATGTCACAGAAGCGATTTGTCAAAAGTTCACTCGACGCTTATATCAACGATGTTTAACGAGGGAAATTTTTTCTCACCTCTAGGTGGTCCAATCCAAGTGATGTGTACATACCCTTTACCGTCGGTGCGGTGCGTTGCCTCGAAACTTCACGCGTCTCTGATTTTAAATCCGCCAATTTGGTGCGCGACCCTAACGCTTTTATTGCTTCCAAAGCGCACGATAAAAAATACGTCTTGAGACTTTATTAAATGCATCTCTGAAGAGAATCGACACATTGGAGTGCCACTAAAGTATTATTGGTAGCTATAGGCATTCTCAAGCGAAGGGGACTTCTCGTGGAAGGTGTCGATTGATTCAGATGCCGTATTTTCTCACCACCTTTCGTGTGGTTTTTGGAGAAGCTTAAGGCGACTTGTAGGTTTTTCGAGTGTCATCCACAGTACCCTAGATGAGTGACCTGCATGGTATGTTTTCAATCGAGAAAGAACATATTTTCAAGGGCAAAAGGAACTTTCAACAGAAATTCGGAACTCATTAAAATTATAAACTGGTTTAGATTAGAAGCTAGATTAGATTGGGTCTATTATTTGAGTGGTGTTCAACGAAAAAATATTTTTTCTCTGCCACTGATGACATCCATTTATGTTTACATTTTTACATGCATTTGAAAAAAAATTCCAACACCTTTTCTTATTTCCTAACACGGATCCGTTTTTAAAATTTTTCACAATTCAATGTGTCTCATTCCACGGACTATGGATTTAGTTACGCAAAACTTGGTAAATTAGGTCTATTTAAAATCAATAAGAGGATTCGAATCATTGCAACAGCTCAGGATACCGATAGGGTAATCTTGGTGATACAATTTACACATTTTGTTCAATCTTACAAAATTTGCAAAAAAAAACTATGTTTGCAACCATGCTATAGCTAAATTAGCGTGTGATACAACGAGTGATCACGTAACGACTGAAAGCGTAAAATGACAACAAATTAAAAACAAAACAAAACCAGCACCTTGTTGATATTAATTACTGATACAAAACAGCAGCCTGTCATAAAATATCTTCAACCATCAAAGATGGTCTGTCTTAGGATGTTTGCGTAATTTCTGCTCCAAAAAATTTTACGATTGGTCTCAACCTTGGGTATGTTAAGGTTAAGCTGCTTGGGTGCGAAGTTGACTTTATTTTGAATAGTGGCACGACGCCAAGCCAGGCCAAAACATTGGAGGACTCTTGAGTGACCTCAGCAACGATAGGAGATGTTTTTGTAGACATTCCTCTACGTACACTTGGCCATTCAAAATTGAAGTCACGAATGGAGCACTACAATCCCTTAACAAACCATGAATTTCTAGGCAAATTTTGAGATTTTTTGCTTCTGTTGGTGACATCGAACTTGCCTCTTGCAGTGTAAAACTAATGACCTGGAATCTGCTGTAAATTCGCCTTTTTTTTGGTTTCATAATCCATTAAGCAGTAGGGTTTTTTCTTCAGCATTTGCGTATTAAGCTTGCGTGCTCGTAATTTTGCTGCCACAGTCTTTACGTTTTGATGCTTTCTAGACTTTAATGTCCTGCCCGATTTTAGCCCATTGCACACAAAAATTGGTCATGGTTAACTTTTTTTGCGATATCCTGGACAGAAGCGTTTGGTTTAAGCCTGAAAGCTTCAACTACCCTCCTGCTGACTTTATTGCTCCTGCGAAGATGTTTTTGAAAACTCCCTTTTTTAAAGGGGAGCGTAGTGGTTATCCTCCATACACCTATCACGCCAAAATCACGAGTTCAAATCTCACCCGAAAAAGTTACGAAAATGCCCAAAAGCGGTGTTTGCGTGACTACGGCGGGAGATGAACCAGCCCGAGGCTGAAAAATGCGCGTTTCATTGCGAATCATTTGCTCTTCCGACTTTTTTTCAAGAATATTTCCGCACTTTTCCATGAAACTTACAGGAGAAAAACAATACACACAGGACTAAAAGTACCGAAAGTTCCAAACATTTTTCTCTTCAGGCAAAAAAGCTATTTGCTTATGTTGAAGTTTCACATGGACGACCTTTATGTATGTATAGCTCTCAAAAATATGTTTAAATTTTGAGGAAATTATCATGTTAAGGTATTTTTAGGTTTCCGTTTTTTTTTCTGTGATTGAGGCTCACTACACTTGTTAATATAATGATAATAATTATATCTCTTAAAATTTATTTTCATGACTGCAAAGAGCAAAAAAAGAGCACATTACTGTCTATATTTAATAAAGACATGACTGATTTTGTATTTTGATGATTTCTCGAAAACATTAACCTTTTCTAGAAAATAATGATGCCAGCTGTTAAAGGAAACTATTGATTTCGTGACGTTCTTAAACTTTTATATGAGAGCTGTTATCCCTGAGTAATCGACGGGTAGATCCATTGTATACAGATCTAGCTAATTCCAACCCTATGACATGCTGACACTGAATTTCGAAAGTTTTTTTAAAATATTTTTCTATTTGCATTAAAAAATGTTATTGGTCTATTTGCCTTCAGTTTTTTTTCTTACACGTCATCATACTAGAAATTGCAACAATCCAAAAATTATCTAATCTAACAACGGAACTGAAATCTTCAATATTTTTCTTACAATCTTGAATATTTTTTACTCACTAGGGTTATCCGTCGTTTCGGCGATTGCCATGATTTTCACTCAGGCAAGTGGAACTTTTCGTAGAACGAATATGTCCATACTGCTCCACTTGGTGTTAGGTTAAGTTTTCCGTTGTAATTGACTCTGTACAACATCGCGTTGAAGATTGTGTAAAAATCTTTTATAATTACGTATTCATATGAACATATTCAGTAAAGTGCATTGATGGGAGAATATATTAAACCGTGTCCAATATATTCTCATACAAAATAAAACTCTATTTGTTTCAAATCGATAATCCAGATTTTATTGATAACCTCACCCATTATATTGCAATATAATACTGATCAACTACAGCATATGTTTTGGAATAACACCACCTATAACCTTCTTGACCAGCTCCAGACGTTTTTCGAAACCGTCACAGGCGGCACGCACGACTTCCATCGGCATTTCGTCCCAAATTCGTTTGATTGCGGTTTTGAATTGGTTCATATTAGACGCCCTGTGGTCATTTACCTTCGCCAGCATGTATGACCATACGAAATAATCCAAGGGATTCAGATCTGGTGAACTGGGAGGCCATTCATTCTTGTCCAAAAAGTCGGTCAAATTTTTTCGACACCAGCCCTGAACGATATTTGCAGTATGCGATGGCGCTCCGTCCTGCTGAAACACATAGTGATCATCTCCAAACACCTCTTGTACAAATGGCTTGACAACTTTCTCCAAAACTTCCGTTTTATAATATACGGCCTTCACTTTAACGCCTTTTTCGATGAAAACCAGTGGTAATTTGCCTCGCTTGCAAATTGCTCCACAAACCATCACTGACGCAGCACTTTGGATCCGTGGAATATTCCTATCACTCGCTGGAACAGTTCTCGAAGAGAGAGCCCACAATCTGTCGTTCTGGACATTGTGGGATTGTTGCAAGACGAATAACTTTTCGTCGGAAAAGATAAATTCTTCCCCATCGTGCCGCGACAAAAGCAGACTTGCTCTTTCGAGTCGTTTCTGCTTGGAAGGTTCCAAAACTCCGTTAACCTTACGTTTCTTGAAAGCTTGGAATCCGAGGTCATTTTACAGTATATTGTGCATTGACGATCTCGAAACATTTTCTGACCACTTTAACAACTCGTGCAGTCCGCACCGGTTTTTCAAATTTCTGAAAATAGCGCCCGGGGACTTTTTTTATCACCACAGCACGAAACTCCTTCATCGCTGGTAAAAGATTAACACCGAATGAAAACAATCGGGCATAACCTAAAAGCTGTATAAACATAGTGCAAAACTACACCAACACATACGCGAAGCATGTTGTGTAGTTGCACAACACTAATGCAAGGAAAAAAGAGTATGAGAATATATTGGACACGGTGTAAATTAGAGCTTTAAAAATCTATTGCAGATAATAGTCAACATTTCCGAAGCCAACATTTCCCCTATCGTTTGTGTCTAACTCTAGGAATATCGAAAAAAAATCGATAATATAAAATTGAAAACCGTGTGAAGATTTAATAAATTGCACTTAATATTTTTAACGTAGAACTACGTTTCTCTTTTCTATACCGGGTGTCATTTCAACATTTTGAAAAATGAGAGCGTTACGCAAAAGTGAAAGGTTTTTGAACGCTAATAACTCTCGTTCAACTGAACAGAATGACTTCATTTATACACCATTTGATCAGGAAAACTTACAAATTTTAATTAATTAATATAAGTATAAGTAGTTCAATTTATCACTTAAAGATGACCTACTTTTGCTCCCATACAAATCTACACATGAACAGGTTAAAAATATAGTTTTCCCTCTCCGGGTCCTCAAAAGCGGATAACAAATTGTCTTCTTTTTATTTCATTTATTTTCATTCCATGTTAAATACAGCAGCCACACCCCTTAGCTGTAAAATTATTTTGCTTTGTTGCCGGTGCCTGATTTTATTACTGAAACCTGTCCCCTCTTGTGAATTTTGCTTTGTACTGCATTTTCGTGCCTCTCTTCTTTGGAGGCACTGCTATCAACACCAGTATAAGGCACACGATTTGAACAAAAATGATTTCATTGGGATATTCAGGTTCGATTGATCTATGGTTGTGTTTTTCGCTCTCGAGAGACGAACCAGCCGCCGGCTGAAAGTCTCTCGAATAAAGATACCTAACCTAACCTTTTTCGCTCTCTCGTTACGAAGATTTTTTCTCGTGTTTTCTTTATCTCATCCGATTTCTTGCAATTGCGCGTCTGTCTCCTAAATAATCGCTTCCGAAGCCTTACCGGAGCCGGGCACCTCCCAGCGCAAAACGATGTTTGTGACAACTAGATTAATAGAATCATCCCAACTATCTTGCCATCTCGGCCATTCACAGCGACGAGGAGTTTAATAAACTACTATCCGGATTTTATACAGCACATTATGGTGTCATGCTGGCCAAATAAAATAGAAAAAAATAGAAATTAATTTCCTAGTCCGAAAATAGAAGTTAATTTCTTAGGCGTATCAAAACCATCGTCCTTCTCAGGACGACCAATTTAATTTTGCAATAAAAGAGTTAGTGTTTAATTGAAATGTTCGTGATTTATCCTGAACGACCAGTGCATATTATCAAAACTAGTACATTTTGGATTGTTTGAGGCATTCAGTCGAGAGTGGTGAATTCGGCAGAGATTTTTCATCAAACCCGAACTGAATTTTTTTTTCAGTAAATTGAACCAAATTTAATAAGAAGGGACGGGTCAAGCAAAATAATAAAGACATTTTAATATTAACCAACTATATGTGTTATGATATGTATAAATAAGATGATACCATTATAACTATGCACCAACGCGGTCCTACGTGATCCTCGCGGTTATATTCCTGATATAGCCCACCACTATTTTTTTTCTAGAAAGTACTTTGCTATCTTTTATTCGAAAAAATATTGATTTGTATTTCAAAAGTTGTGACTTCTTTTAGATATTTTTTTCGTGATTTTTCGGAAACGCGAAAAAGTACAGTCTAATGACGAATAAAAAAATGCAGCTCCATTCATTTGGGATAAGAAACGATCCTACGCAATATAACGAAATTCTGAAGAACGTATAACTTCGTTCTCTGGGTTTGCTGTGCTAAAATGCTGAATTCACTAGACTACTGAGTCTAGCAGCCTTTTCGTTACTTCAAAACTTAGCAATTTCAATAAAAGGAAATATTTGTATGAAACCCTATGTTGTAGAAGAAATAATCTAATTCTTCTCTTTTGGCTTTAGTGGTATTTAAAACTTATTGATTGTACGGTAAAAAAATCGATAACTATATGATGGGCTTGATGATAGCAAATAGCTTCAATATTGTTTTAACTTTACATGGAAGCTCTTCAATAAGATCCAGCTGTTTCTTGGCAGAGTACAACATATTTATGACATCATCGCAATAAATTTTCGATCTGAACCAAGCTATGTACATCATAACAACAAGCAAACGGGCTGTGGTTCGACCGAACGCTCAAGCTTGTTGACGCCGCCGGTTAATATGAATAGCTTTTCAAGGGCAGAGAATAGCTATTGTTATTTTTGCTCGCAACTTTTTGTGCGTCTGGATCTCCTCGTAGCAGGGAGATACGAAGATAGTTTAACTTAGGGTGTAGGACCCAAATGTTGCCAATAGTTATTAGTTTTTTTTACTTTTAATTTTTTTTTCCTTTTGCATGGTATTTTCAACACATGTTTTTGTTAGCATTTAAAAAATTTGATTGATTGGAGGAGGTTTTTTTTTGTGATTATGTTTATTTTGTGTGCATAATTATTACCTCTCCTGAGGCTAAAGTTAGTTTGTAAAACATTACCATCAGTTTTCAAATCCTTGGGTTGTCTTTTTGGGTCAAAGATGAATCATTGAAAATTCTCAACATTTCGAGAGAGTTGCTGCGTAAGTGTCCTGGTGTCTCGATTCACAAAGAGTGATTTAAAAGACTGCGTGTAGAAGCGCCGACTATGAAATAACAAATAAGATTGCTGACCACGAAGTAATCAATATCGAATATTATATCTGCGAATCTAACTGTCGAGGACTTGAACCGAACTTTTGGTTCTAACATCGGTTCTCCCAAACTATGTTAAACTAGATGGAGCGTTTTTCCCGTTGCATTTATATAGACAGAGGGTAAACAATTGTACCAACCGCAGAAGCCTGGGACACTCGGCCAATCATTACGGCAACAAATTTCGTTGCGGCAAGTGTGGTGAAAAGCACACAGAGGATTCTTGCACACAAGCTGTGCAGGAATGTATGTACTGTGGTGAAAATCACCCTTTGCAGGAGTGCCCAAGGTACAAAAGGCAATTCGATAATGTGCAGCGTACCATCTCTTAACGTTCCAGGCAGATTTATGCAGAAATACTAAAGTCTGCAACAGCCGCTCAAGATGAAAACCACTTTTCGATTGTGTCAGCTGAAGAATTGGACTCTGACTTATCTGATGAAGGCGATTCTACGGTGGTACACGCACCCGGATCCTCAAAAAAGAAACGTTCTTCTCCGAAAGTGTGCCGTAAGATAACAGAAGTCACATCAAAAGGAATGCAAAATACTCTGGCTAATTGCACCAGCTCCTGGATGCAGTAAGGATTTTCCGAGATTGCCCTAAAAGAAAAATAATAATAAAATGCTACTCTTCAACTTTTCCAAAAGGAACCCAAGCCCGATCGAGCTGAAAGCTTTTTAGGACATTGTGGCATTCATTTTAGATATTTTCAATATACTAGCCCCTCTTAGAAGCTTAGTTTCTGTCTTGCTTCCAACATTAGAATCGTACCTTAAGCAATTGACTGTTTCATGGCCCCTCCTAGCATCGATCATATCTTTCGATGGATAATTAACACCCCCCCCCCCCACACACACACACACAGTCCTCAAATATTAACCTAAACATGTGAGTTATACAAAGTACAGTCTAAGATTAATGTTAGTCAAAAACATATATATATATATATATATATATATATATATATATATATATATATATATATATATATATATATATATATATATATATATATATATATATATATATATATATATATATATATATATATATATATATATATATATATATATATATATATATATATATATATATATATATATATATATATATATATATATATATATATATATATATATAAGTCTCATAAATTCCAGATCGCGCACAGCTAAAATGTCTCAAATCGGTACATTGGGTTGTCTACCTTGAATCCGAAGGGAGAATCATGAAGTTTTGATCTGACTCCTCGATTATTTGCACAAACCCAAATAACGTGATCTGCGTCCTGATAACCTTGTCCACATTCACAGAGATTTCTGGCGCTCAACCCAACACGGTAATGAGCGTTTGAAATATTATCATTGGACATAAGGCGAAAAATCACACGAATGAAGCCTCCACACACAGCCATCCCCTCAAACCAAGATTCATTCGTCACCTATACGATGATAGAATTTTGCTATCGCCACAAATCTCCTTTACTCCATTTCTTCTGCCTGTAAATGAGTGACTATTGGCGAAAAATAGGAAAAAATCATTGAAGGCGATTTGTCGATCATAAACATCACCTTCCTTAGTGCCCAAACGAGTCCGCTTTCTCATTGTCCAGAATCGAACAATGAGATGGGACCCATACAAAGGTGATGATAAAATAACGCGAAGATAAAGCACTTAGAAGCTCCTGTATTTTCATGATAAAATACGAGGAGTGCTTTACCGGCCTCAAGGAGCGCATAGCATCTTTAGAACTGAGACTAGCCGTGAAAATGAAATACTTATCCGGTGTGAGTGAGGCAACGATTTCTAGAATACATTTGACATAACTTTCTACAAAAAATGAACTGAATTTCCACGATATTAACATATTAAAGCCTGTGTAGAGACGATTCTTATGTAGGAGTGCTTTTAGGGATCAAATTGTGCTAACATTTCTACAAAATTTATCTACCAGCTCTTTCAGGCGTCGAAATTGTCGCTTGTCAAGTAACTGCAAAGAATAAAGACCTTTAAATAGCTTCAGTTATGTCCCTCCCAGAACTTCCATCTGCCGTAGTCAACTCTAGAATTTAGTTTCTAATTTTTCGTCCTTAGTATTGATTCTGGATAACATGAATTTCCATGGTACTGGGTTTGGGGACCTATACGATGAAAACAGGGGGCTATGTTTTTTACGATTTAGGTGCGATTTCAATTTGTCAATTTTGAACACTGGTGAAGCAACACGCATACCTAAAACGCCTGCTCAAGACAGCAGACTCGACCTATCTCTCTGTTCAAGATCTCTTCCATTGGACTGTCTGTGAAAAGTCGTCAATGATCCCGATGGTAGCGATCGCTTACCAATCATCATTCCAATTGAGTGTGGCCCTTAACCTTCAAAACCATCTCGAGTTCCATTCGACCTCACAGAGAACATCGATGGGCAAAAATATGCAATGGCGGTAACAATTGGTAGTGAATCCGTCGATAATCTTCCACCGTTAGAAGAAAACGAAAGGATGAGTTATGTCAGTGACATAACTGCAAAGTTGACGTAGGACTGCTTGTTGATGTGAAGAAATTGATGTCATCGAATTGATGAATTTCTACTATATTTTATTCAGTCTAAAGAACCATGAAACCCTGTGCTGTTGGTGTGTGAGGTTCCGGTTCTTCTTGCGCTATTGGTTCTTCACGAAAATTTATAGAAACTGCAGTACGGCTCGAATTGACTGTTAATGATATTTTGTTTGTTAAACCAGCGCCAACATTAGATTAGGGCGAATCTGCTTTTGTAAACAATGGCTTTCGGAGTCATTTGCTCTTGAACAAAAGGTCACAAATACAAATTAAGCACTCTTTAAGGAAGATCAGCTTTATTTCTATCCGCTGATATATTCAATTTGAAGGAGTTGTATACAACTTCCGATAAATTAGCAGACAAAGTGTTTGTTTACAAAAGCAGATTCGCCCTAAGCAAATGTTGGCACTAAAATGTCCAACGTGCTTGTAAGTGTGAAATGGATCCTGTGTTTACGGAGGGAACATGGTTCGCGATTGAAATGTTCTTATCAGTTTTCTTGGGCTGCAGGACAGCCTGAGTGTTTGGTGGCACGTGATACTACGGTAAAAATAGGCATTTACACCGTTTCCAACTCGAGATTGTACAGACTGAAGATTGAACATATACCCAAAAGTTGAAAAGGTGGGTAAAAATGCAATTGCAGTTTATACTATGATATCTTGAGAAATCCGCATGATTCAGAAAAGGCAATTTTGCCCATTTAGATCCACAAAGCGTTTTATGGTACAAATGAAGCCATGCAAATGTGTGCAAGCGACTGTCAAGCGAAAATAGCTCGAAACAAATTTATCGCTGTAGGATCCTTATTCAGTCATCACCAACATTTTTTTTTTTTGTCTTGATTATCGAGATTTTCAGCCTTGGGCTGGTTCATCTTCCGTCGTAGTTACTCAAATTCCCTTTTTGGGTATTTTCGTAACTTGTTCGGAGGTGAGATTCGAACTCGTGACTTTGGCGTGAGAGGTATGGATGTTAACCACTACGCCGGGGTCGCCCCCAGATCACCAACATATCAATATACATTATGCATGAGTCGATATTACAAAATGCCGCAACGCTATTGGCCACTGTTGTATTGCCGCCGTCATGTGTTCTATTTTTGTTCTCACTGATCATCGACAAAGCATTTTATGAAATAAACAATGCCATGGAAGTTTGTTAACGACAGGATGCACATAGCATGGTGGAAAATATGTCCTTTTGCTTCATTATTGTACCCTGAATTCCTCGCCAAGTGAACTAACCGTAGGGTTTCTATTAATTTACTTTTGTTTTGTCAAAGTGGCTGAATGGTTGCCATCAAGAGCCGCCGCGCTAGCGGTCCTGGTCTGAATCTCGATTTTGTAACAGGCATATTCTATTTTTGTGAGCCATCTGACTTTCGGACACTCATATCTTACTCATCAACTATATATCACTTCGCACAACCTCACGCACACGCTCAATTTTCAAAGCGAATTGCTGGTGCTATTTTGCCCACACCTAATGTTAGATTTTTCATCCAAGTTACGATCAATAGCAAGAATGGAACAAAATCAAGCGAAATTGTATAACAATCTTACTTTTTAGTTTGGGTGTAGAGCGAATTACGAACAACTTCATTTTACACAAAGTAGACAGTTTGGGCATTATCGTGTTGCAAAAAGTTCCACACGCTGGAGCGGGAATCGAACCCTTAACTTCATGACAACAACCGCTTGAACGACGGGCGACGCCGCTAACCACTTGACCACGAAGATGATGTGGGCAGTTGATTTGGCCATTTTCTCCGGGACGCGGCAGTTTAAGCAATGCCATGTTGATCCTGTGCGTGGTAATGAACATTTCGATGAACTCAAGAGAAATTTTAATCAAACATTATCTTTTGTTGGCAAAATGATTTGGTCGTCCTGAAAAGGACAGATGTTAGTTGTTAACGGAGGGATGATTTACGTCAGCGTCGACGTCGGGCTTCTTCCGCTTGCCTCGTCTAGCGGACGTGCCAGCTACATCAGGCGGCGTCTACTCGATTTCCAGCAGCAGGGCGTACAACTCGGAAAAGCGCTTTTTTATCACGAGAGCGGGATACACACATGTCTGAACGTGTCGATGATCCAAGACCGAATGATTACTGTTCTTCTTCTTCTTCTTTATTGTTTTAACGGGAATGCCAGGCCTGTTTTATATAATGGCATATACCATTACATGACAAGAAGGGGGTTCTCAACGAAGGCAATGCAAATCAAATTTTACAAAAGGGGACGGGCCTCAGTTGTTACGACAGACAGCAGCGTGGAAATGAAATCATTAGTTTTCATTAGAGCGACAGGGGTTTCGGAGGTTCAATTCGCATCTTCTCTACTCAGGCAACAGAAAAACGGCCCTTGTCAGGGCCTCAGAACCCCATCCCAAGAGAGTTGAGATGTAGACACACTTGCTTCTGAAGCTGCAAAACAATAGAGTTTTTAAATATTGGCCAGAAAAATTATAACTCACACTTTAAAACTACCTGCAACTAATCTAGTCTATTATCTGCAACTAATCCACTATGTACCTATGTACAACAAGAACTACAATAAAGCTAACCTACCCCCTACACTGAATATGTGAAACACATAATTGGTCTGCCGTGTTGCAGTTCGGCTCAAATTAACTGTTAATATTTCGTTTATTGAATGTACAACGTGCTTGCTAGTTTTAACATGGCAAATAGAGATTTATTTATGGATACTAATAAAAAATGTTGCTCATTTTCTCCAGAACTTGGCTTTTCAAGCAACGCCATGTTGAACCGGTGCGTGGTAATGAAAATTTCGATGAGCTCAAGAGAAATTTCTATCAAACATACTCTTTAGTTGGCAACTTGATTTGGTCGTCCTGAAAAGGACGGATTTTAGTTGATAACATGGTTCGCGATTGAAATTTTCTTCAGTCTTCTTGGGCTGCAGGACACCACTCTGTGAAATGGTCACACCGGAGAAAATTTTTTTCACCTCTTCGTCGTTGCGGATGGCAAACTGCAGGTGACGTGGGATGATTCTGGTCTTCTTATTTTCACGGGCGGCGTTTTCTACCAACGTGCTCCGCAAATACGTTTGTCGCATGCGGATGCACAGCGAGAACTGATGATTGGTCGGTCGTCCCCACATGTTTGATATTCGTTGGCACGGTAGCTGTGGCAGTATGAACCAATCAGAGCGAGGCGCAAACATGATGTCATTTTCAACCAATAGCGTGATGCGTTTAGACATTTTTCTTTTAAGTACATTTTAATTAGTTTAAACAAACATCATGAATTAAGTTTGCAACAGGGATTCAGCTTTGATGTTCTACCTTGCGAATGAAATACTTATCGTAAAATTTCTGTGGGCCAGAGAGGAGATATCATCGTTCAAAGTCTCCAAACCCGCGTAACGTTTGCGATTTCAGAAATTTTGGAACGGCGCCCCTATACAGGAATAGAAAAGAGAGACGTAAGTCCTACGTCAATATTGATTCCTTGCCTTGATCTACAAAAGCTTATTTGAAACACAAAAAAGAAAAGTTCCAAGTGCACCCTTCAAACAAAGACCAGCTACACCTGGCTGGGACGATGAAAGTACAAAGTTGTATTTATAAAATCAAGCGCTTTCAAAGCTTCTCGTAGACACATGATTTGCACTTACTTCGAGGAATATTCAAAGCTTGAAACACAGCTTAAAGAACTTGTCCAAGCAAAATAAAAAGGCGATTATTGGCGAAATTTTGTCGAGGGCCTCTCACGAGAAACCTCAATTACCACCTTGTGGATGGCTCGCAATATGCGTAACCGCTCATCTTCTAATGAGAGTGAACCGATGGATATTCGATTTCTCGAAAAATCTCCCAGATATTGCAAAATCTCCCAAACGCTTGCTGGACTTATTTAATTCCTTACTTCGAAACAACATAGTACTGCCTGAGTGGAGACAGGGCAGAGGGATAGCTATTCAAAAGTCTGGTAAACCAGCGTCTGATCATAATTCATATCGTCCGTTTGCTATGCTTTTATGCATTAGGAAATTGTTGGAGAAAATGATCCTTCGAAGGCTCGATCACTGGGTTGAATCGAATAACTTGTCATCAAATACACAGTTTGGATTCCGTAAGAGCAAAGGAAGACATCATTGTCTAGCGCTGCTTTCTTCAGGTATTCCTGGACATTAAGGGGGGTTTTGATTCAGATTCCACTGAAATCCTGTCAGATAATCCTCAGAGATGTGGATTTCCTGGAATTTCAAATACATTTTTATACAATTTGTTGTCAGAAAAGCAAATGAACTTTTCACTTGGACACCTGACAACTTCCTGAATAAGTTACGTGTGTCTGCCCCAAGGATCATGCTTCAGACTCCTTCTTTATAACTTTTACGTCAAAGATATTGTCAAATGTTTGGCAGAACAATGCACGCTAAGACAACTTGCTGACGACAGTGTGGTTTCCTTAAGAAGCTCACATGCCGTCAACTTGCAAGGACCAGTGTAAAATTCCCTAGACTACCTATCTTCTTGGGCTTGGAATCTGGGGATCGAATTCTCACCGCAGAAAACTGAACTGGTAGTGTTTACTCGAAACCGGTGTCCAGCCCAATTACAGCTTAATCTTTTGGGCAGAAACATTACCCAACCGTTATCTTTAAAATAGCTTGGGGTCTGGTTTGATTCAAAGTGCACTTGGAATGCCCACATTACGTATTTGAAGCAAAAATTTCAACAGGATCTACTTTGTTCATTCTCTTTGTGGCACATGGTGGGGTGCTCATCCGGGAGACCTCATAATTAAAATAACTAATCTTTATAAAATAACTATGCATAACATGAGTCTTGAAGGTCTGGCAGGAGTAAAACCCCTTCAGAATCGGTTCTGGGAGCTCTCGCTCAGAATATGTGTAATAGAAAGAAATGTTAGGGCTGAACACACAATCTCGATTTTACCACCACTACTTATCGTCGGATATGTGTCTTCCGTGCTATACTCCAGACCATGCTCACCTATAGAAGTTCCTCAATTTATTATGATCTTTCCATGAAATAAGCATCTCATGGGATTCCAGAACAAATTCATTTTATTATAATTCCGCGTATTTTTACAGAAAAGTACCAACACGTAAATTCCGAAAAACAAGGTTTTTTTGATTATGAGTCTTGCCTCCATAGATGCACTGGCTTTGGTGTCTCCATGAAACCACTAGCACCTTTCACAAATTTCAGGAACCTTGTTTCTGAGCTGGCAGCAATCAAATTCGCATTGTGAATGATTTCCAACATGCCCGCAGATCATTATTTCATCTTCTCTAACAGCCTCAGTTTTATGTTCATCTGGTCGAAAGATCAATTTTATCATCTTTGTATGAGTCTCTTCACACTGCTCGACACCAGGCAATGAGAAAACGGACTCGCTCAAAAAGGTGGGCGCACATGAAGGCGATTTGTGTGAAAGACACATTTCACCTCCAGTAGAATTTTAGAGTTTTACCATCTAGTACGTCAGAGTACCGTTTCGAATTTGCAAACCGATAGTTTACTTACTTACTTACTTATGCTGGTCCAACGTCCTATTATGACCACACCTGCGTCACGATATTTCTCCATAAAACTCGGTTGAGGAATACTTGTCTCCAGTTCTTCGAATGTCCCACACTTCCAAGGTCTTGCTCCACTTGGTTTAACCTCCTAGCTCGCTGCGCTGCTCTGCTTCTTGTACCGATCGGATTCGAGACAAACATCATTTTGGTGGGGTTGTTGTCTGACATTCTTACAAAATGTCTTGCCCTTAGTACCCTTCCAGCTTTAGCGACTTTCTGGATACTGTGTTCGTCATAGAGCTGCGCCAGCTCGTGGTTCATCCTTCTCCTCCATACGCCGTTTTCACATACACCACCAAAGATGGTCCTAAGCACGCGTCTTCGAAAACTCCTAGTGCTTGGAGGTCCGCTTCGAGCACTGTCCATGCCAGCTATGCCAGCTCTCTCACGCTCGGTTCTTTCAGCCAACAGATACTTAGTCTTTGACCAACCTTTTCCGCTTCACGTTTCAGCTTGGTATACTTATCAGCTACCTGGAACGTTCTGCTGATAATGCCCACGTCGTCAGCGAAGCAGATGAACTGGCCGGATTTATTGAAAATCGTACCCCGCATGTTAAAGTCCGCACGTTTCATAACACCTTCTAGTGCAATGTTGAACAGGAGGCAGGAAAGACCATCGCCTTGTCGAAGACCTTTGCGTGTTTTAAACGAGTCCGATAACGCACCCGATATATTTACGTAACACTGTACACCATCCATCGTTGCCCTGTTCATTCTGGTCAGTTTCCCGGGAAAAACGTCAGGGAAACCGATAGGGACACTGGGTATCTAGGACGGCTGTTACCTCATTCCTACTGTTTCATTGAGGGCGTGGTTTATGGATCTGACGAATGTCCAACCACTACCAGTTAAATGCACATCTCTATTGAATTAAATTAATTGAATTAATTGGACAGCAATCTTTGCCGGTGTGGAAACGGTTATAATGACCTCGGTCACACAGTCTGGCAATGTACGGATACTGACTCCACTAGAACGCGACTTTTGAATACCATAGAGGCCCAAGGAAAACAACCTCATGTTTTTATAAGAGATGTGTTGGGATCTTGCATAATTTGTTAAATGCAGTCGATCTATGTGTTGCTCCAAATGTCCAGTATAAGAGTTTAATCTTTTTTTTTTTTTCTTTATTCATTTGTTTGTGTTTGTTTTGTATCGACATCTTGAGAAAACTCATCGTCACCCAATGGTCATCACAGCCGGTTGAACACAAAAGGGAACCTTGATCATACCGCACATCACTGATGAGATGCTTTTAACCTCCTGTAAACCGCGAGTGGCCCAAGTCTTACTAAAAGAAGTATTAAATCACTTATGTTATAAAAAAGAAACAATGAATTATCGGTTCCGTAAAACTAACGCCATAGAGCTTCCCAAATAAATGAACTAGATAAAGAAAATAAACTATATTTCGGATTTTGAAATTGTATATTAAATATGGAAGTTAAATATAACATTCTTCAAACTGGAGGGCGCAGGGAATGGAGACCGCATTCGTTTGGAGATCTTGATCTATTCGCCCTACATTATCGGCTTCCTGCAACTTATGTATTCGCTATTCTGGACACAACAAACAGGTTGACCAATGCCAGGAAGTGCAATGTGGAAACAAGCTCTAAGAAAAGTGAGCTGCCCAACTGCAACAATGTTCATCTAGTTATGCAAATCAAATGGATTGTTTTTGTTTAGTTAGAGTACATACATAAGATAGCAGGAACAATCTTTTCAGCGACTCGTACCGTTCCTTTCGCATTTTTGTCCATGTATCGAGTAAACGTCTACTTCAGCAGTGCACAGAAAAGGGTGGTATGTATGACTTAGACGACGACAACAACAGCAAAACCAACAACAACGGTTGGTTTATATTTCTAAAACGGTGGCAGTGGAACTCTCGGTACATTCCATTCTCTCACCCAACCGACGGCAGTGCACATATCAGAGCGGTCATGGTTAATGGTGGAATATTTTTAAGCCATAAATCGTTAATTGAGGGGTGAGCACATGGTGGTATGTATGAATATTGATATGAAGAATATTGGTAGAAACAAAAAATCAACAAGTATGTGTTTGTTTCACATGGAAGCACTACTTCGAATAAGTTGTTTAATCGTTCGAACTAAAAAAAACTATTACTACTCACTTAAAGTGGTCAAACCTAAACTGAGCATCACTGTTAAACAATTATTGGAAATGAAACCCTAATATGGTGAACTATCCAACCGTAACGTTCAATGCAGCGATTCATGGATGGTTGTGAAAATAATACGGCATGGAACTTGAAATTTGTTCAACTGGAAAAGAGATGCAATTCGCAGACTTGCGCCGATTTTAAACCGGTAACTTTTCGCTTTATGATAGCAACATGTTATTGAGTCTTGGTATAATTGATTCATGAGTGTTACATTATGCAAAATTGTTGTAAACATTTAAAATATCTTACCTCTTGTTTGTTCAAGAGAATAAACTTTTAAACCTTCCGTTGAAAATTGATGAATAATTGAATTGAATTTGTGTGTGTACCTTTTATATGATATGCTTCTTCTTGTATTGAAGTTGCCATTTCTAGTATGGCTTGAATCAATCATTCTCTAGTTGTGATTGAAATTCTTGGTTGGAAACAGAAAGGAGAAATACGTCTAGTACAATTTGTCTCGCCCATATGCACACAACAAGATACAACGTTCAATGTCACCAATTTCATTATTAATATCAGTTTCTCAGAAAGGAACGAAACCTGTTCGCGAACATACAGAAACTCGGAACTAAATGTACGGACTCTATTGGATTGCCGACTACCTTGTTTGCGTGAGAAGTATGTGAGCCTGAAATGGATCAAATGGATTCACAGTGCAAAAGGTAGTACTGCTGCAGACCACTCTCGATCATGAGCCAGTGCAGGTCGATGAAACATGCCGTTGATTCAACACGGAACACTCAGCCGAGCAGGTTAGAATTTGCGAGAGGGACGGAGACAATCGGACAAGCTTTTATTACTCCACCTTAATCGCATGATCAGTAACCGCAAAGTTTTTTTTTTGAGAGAGGTAGTGTATGCTTTACTAAAGCCAGCATGTATGGACCAAAGCTGGAAAAGAACTCGTTTTTGGACTGAACTATTCGAAACAACGCGATCTCTTAGTTGTAAGCAACTACATACTCACAGGGCAAGTTTGGCACCGATTTTGCAATACTAGGCCTTTAGTTAGCATCAGGGAATGTTCTTTTGTATCAGGTTTTGGTTTTTTTATGCTCCAATCCTTGACATTTACTGAACAGGTATGGACAACGCACTTTCAGGAAGCGTTGAAAAAAAAAGAATGATTGACTGCAAGGAATTTTTAGTGATGAAACATTGCTTGCTGCTTGTAGAGACTCTCCAATCCTAGCATTTGCCATATTTTTTTTTTATCTGTTCGGGACATGAGCCACTGTGGTAAATTTGATCGATTGTGATATATTTCTTATATCCCGCATACCGAGTTACTTCATTTTTATTGAGAAATGATTAAGTATTCGGTTTTATTTGAGTTTTCATTACTTGGTTTGATAGCAATAAATAGAATTTTATGGGAAATTTCCGCTACTTATACTTTTTGAAGAGTGAAAGCACTCTTTATTTGCGTACCCCTATGTCAGCTAAAACAAAATTTTTAGCGAGAAAAGCAAACATTGACACCAATTTTGAACAGAACTCTTCAGAATCCTTAACCAAACCATTTAAAAACAACTTAAATTGAAAATGAGAAATCACATAGATGAAAACGAGCCCATGGTTTTCTCATTTCAAGCTCATCTTCGTTGACTCATAATCATGACTTAGAGAGGACTAGAAATGTTCCTTTGACTACCAATCATTTTGTTTTCATAGTTTGTAGTGATACGGACTTATTTACTGGTAGAATAACCCGGATGATATACAATTCTACACAAACCAAAATTATCTTTGGCTATAAGATGGCTTTTTGCGGTTATGTTGATTTAGAAAATTCAAGCCTGGGCATATGATAATTATTTGCAACACAGCTAATTGGTTAAAGGCGGCAATTCCTAGTATCAAGCCTGGGAAACTGCATGTTTTGTTGCAGTTGCTGAGAAAGTCATAACTAAGCCAGAAATTTTAATTTCCTCGTAATGTGCAGTATAGTAATGAGAACATTCTTACTCTGCTGGAAAGTCAAAATGACAGATTATTAGTTGATGCGTGGAAGATTGTGATAAGGTACGTCGTGAAAGTGCATCATATTGAGCTTGTGTCTACAGTGAAAGCCCTATCCTTGAACGCTTTGGAAAACTGCAACTCCAATGTTGACTATAAGTTTGATAATGCCTTTATTAGAGAAAAGGGAAATATCAAAAACGAAAACGGAAAAAAATGCGAAAAATTCTTCTGAAAAAGTGGAAGAGAGAAGCGAAAAAGTCCAAAGACCGTTATGGAATATCAGAAAGGGAAACTATCATGACAACCTCTATGAATACCTAATTTTGATCTTGATAACTGGCCTTGGTATAAAAGTGCTCAGATTAAGAGGTAAAATACCTAAACAAAATACCTAAGAATTGCAAGCAAAATATCTCTCGAAAAGCAAAACTTGTTATTTGGGGTACCTGGGAATACCGGCGGGGTTTTTTTTTGGTTTGTTTTACCTTTAATTTGTGTGGGGGTGAGATTGGTGGTATAATTTTTTTGTTTTTTTTTTTTGTTTTTTTTCTTTTTTTTGTGTGCTTTTATATAGTAATGCCGTTTTTCGGTGTTTCGGCGGGAGGAATTTGATAACTGGTTTTGGGGGGTTTGTGTTGGGGGGTCCCGAGCAGAACACAAAAGCATATGAATGCCTAATTTTGATCTTGATAACTGGCCTTGGTATTAAAGAGCTCAGATTAAGAGGTAAAATACCTATGCAAAATACCTAAGAATTGCAAGCAAAATGTCTCTAGAATAACTAAACTTGATATTCCGGATACCTGGGTAAGTATCTGGTCACCTTAGAGGTATTATTTTGGTATTGTCTTACCTCAATTCGGTATTCGCATGACATTGTGGGAACAATTTGATGGTATTATCCCCAGGTATTTTACCTCTTAATCTGAGCTCATAAATACCAAGGCCAGTTATCAAGTTATTCGCTTCTGCTCGGGGTAAAATACCTGAGGATAATACCATAAAATTGTTCCCACAATGTTATGCAAATACCAAATTGAGGTAAGACAATACCAAAATAGTACCTCTAAGGTATTCCCAGGTATCCAAAATAACAAGTTTTGTTATTCGAGAGATATTTTGCTTGCAATTCTTAGGTATTTTGATTAGGTATTTTACCTCTTCATCTGAGCTCTTTAATACCAAGGCCAGTTATCAAGATCAAAATTAGGTATTCATTTGTTGTTGTCTCCTGCTCGGGTCGCTCCTGCTCGGGTACAAATACATGTAAGATTATCTTTGATAACACCCTCCTACCTACAGCTGCTATCCTTGTAAACCATAGTGTTAGTTTTACTCCAATTACAGAATTCTTTAAAAAGGATACTGCTGTACTTTAGAGGTACCTACTTACAACAAATGGGAATACTATGCTGAATGTTGCGTTGGCCTATTTCCCTGGAGATGCAGATGAAGTACCTCCACCAGAATTCGCAGCGTTAATCTGCTATTGCAAAAGCCAAAATCAGACTTTCATCGGATGTGATGCCAATGCACATCACACGACATGGAGCAGCTTGGGAGTCAACAAACGAGGTGAGCCCTTCTTTGAATATATTGATCAACAGAATATTGACATACTTTGTAATAATAACATATGATAACCTAATTCTTGATAACTGAAGTTGGTATTGATGAGCGCAGCATTGGAGGTAAAATACCTAAGCAAAATACCTAAGAATTGCAAGCAAAATATCTCTCCAATAACAAAACTTGCTATTTGGGATATCTAGGAATACCTGAGAAGTACTATTTCGATATTGTCTTATCTCAATTTGGTATTCGGATAACATTGTGGGAACATTTTTATGGTTTTTTTTTTTTTTTTTTTTTTTGTTGGGGTTGCGCTCCGTGGGGGGGGTTGGCCTTTTTTTTTTTTTTTTTTTTTTTTTGTTTTTTTTTTTTTTTTTGCGGTGTTATAGGGAAGCGGAACCTATGTTCACCATAGTACATATATTCATCACATTCTGCAGTCATCCAACTTCAAACGTAAAAAGATGTTTAATTTTCCAATAAACGGACGCAGTAACCAAAAATATATAATCCTGGCAAATAAAATTAGGTCTTGAATATAATTAAAAGCTACAAAAACGTTTCGGAGACTTAAATTTCGTAAAAATAATGAGCAGTCAGATTTTCAACACAATTTCTTACCTTTGCACTACAAATTCGTCGTATCGATCTAACCGTACTAGGGAATATACCCGAGCCAGACTCCAAGTTTTCTCTTTAATTGCACTTAATCCTCACACATTTTCGTTGCGTAATTGCACAAACCATAAAAATCACACTTCACTTATTACACTAGCCACACGAGAATCTACGAATACGTGATAAAATACGAGAAAACTATGGGACTAATTTTCACAATAATTTAAATACGCTTGCACCTATTCTGAACCGTGTTTACCATCGACGTAATCGTTTGATGTTGCCAAACTATTTTATTATGACTCTTATTCGAATGAAATGGGTTTGGCAGTACATCAATATCACCTGTTCTGTGGGAGTGCTGCAAATCGCCCAAAGTTAAACTATTTTATTTTTCCATAGATTAAATAAATAATAACATGCTTCTAATTGTAGATTTTTTCAATATTTACCGAGAAATAAAATCCCACATTTAATAATATTTTTCCATCTCTGTTGAATTTGGCGGCACTGCTCACATACTGTATAGCATACACATCAACACGCACACTAGTTCAATTCATAGAGCATTCTATGCCCAACGTTATGGTGAGTCTTGTTGTCAATATTCTCATGGAAGAATAACAAACAAACCCGTTCATTTTGTCTTGGTTATATGCCGGCTATCCAACACAATTAAAGTGCTGTCAAATGATCTACTTCATGCGAGAAATTTAATTTTGGGTGTAGTAGTGGAGAGCGTTAACTTGTTTATATTTTTTCATAATTAAAATCAGTACGATTAACATATGTACACAGATGGGATTAATGTTTTTCGTGATATTATTAAAATAGGTACATAGCAGTGGCAACTTTTCCGTATTAAATTGGAAGAAAATTATCAGAATCGAATGTTTTGTGCATTGCTAAACGATTAACGGTAAGTGGACGAATAAATTGTGAATAACTTGTGTACTTAGTGTTCGGTATTCAGTGCATATTCACCGATTTCCACTGGAGGTCTGCTTATTGAGCTCAAGATAGGTACCGCTTCCCTACCAAGGCCAGATATCAAGATATTCGTTCCTGCTCTGGAAAGGAAACTCTCCCACATTCATAAACGCAATAAGAGAGGAAGTACTGGAACTCACAACTTTGCAGCACTATAATCTCAAATAGCAATTAAAATTGGTATGTTTCGGATGACATTTCTTTACTTGACCATGAACAAATTTTGTTCGAATACCATGCAAATGATATTTTCAAAGAAATCTACTGAAGCAAAAGTAAGTGGGAGCATTGTATTACCTCAATGTGGTATTCGTATAACATTGTGGGAATATTTGTGTGGTATTATCCTCAGGTATTTCACCCCCAGCAGAAGCGAATAACTTGATAACTGGCCTTGAAATTTATGAGCTCAGATTAAGAGGTAAAATACCTGAGGATAATACCATCAAATTGTTCCCGCAATGTCATGCGAATCCGAATTGAGGTAAGACAATACCAAAATAATACCTCTAAGGTGACCAGATACTTACCCAGGTATAAGGAATATCAAGTTTAGTTATTCTAGAGACATTTTGCTTGCAATTCTTAGGTATTTTACCTCTTAATCTGAGCTCTTTAATACCAAGGCCAGTTATCAAGATCAAAATTAGGTATTCATATGCTTTTGTGTTCTGCTCGGGTGGGAGCCTTCCTGATCTAGTTTTGCAACCCAGGAAAAAATATCATTTGAAAAAATCAACAATAATCATTAATCAAAAAAAGGCTTCTAAGGTCTTAATCAAAATTACACATTACAGTACATCAAGCTTACAACGTCACTTGCTCTGTAAAGGAACGATGTACTAACAGAGATGTGACCTGGTGGAATGTAAGTCTCATCTTCTATGTTCTCTAATAGTTTATGATCTTATAATGAAACCAGAATCCATAGGATTCTAGTAATTGGATTTGCGGATGATATCGTCATAATTGTTCGTGGTGAATTTGATAAAACTTGATAGAATGCAAATAGTTCTATAGCGGTTTCATGGTCCAAATCAAGAAAATGGGGATTAGAGCTGAATCAAAAATTACTCACGCATCATTAATTTGGTGGCGTAAAACAAATAAAAAATATCCCAAATAAAGCTTGAAAAGTTACGAAGGCTAGCTACTACCTTTATAGCCAGAACTTTGCGTAGTACACTCACTAAGGCCTTTCATTGCAATAATTAATACAATTGAACGAAATGAAAAATACTCAAAGACTCAGAAGAACCAAAAAGCTCCTTTTGGTTGATCTTAATAAAATGGAGCTTCTGGAGCTTGGGTGATCGTATGACCATAATAAATGAGTTTCAGTTAAATCTGTTGGTGATGAATGATGAAGATTGTATGCCCAATAACAATGCGTTTAAACATACATTCACAGTAATGAATACAAATCGTAGTGAGTGGTAAATTGGAGGACCTGATATTCGTCCAGGCTCAGTAATATGATATACGGATTGTTCAAAACAAGATGATTAAGTATACTATAGGACCTGGAATAACAGGTCATGGTATTAATTCATCTGTGCAAATGGGTAAACGGCCGACAGTATTCATAGCAGAAATATATGCTATTGTGGAATGCACCTTTATATGCTTGAAAAGAAAATACAAAAACGCCAACATTTGTAGTTTTTTGGATAGTGAAGCAGCATTAAATGCTTTTAAATCAATGACTTACACCTCAAAACTAGTGTATGAATGCTATCAACTACTAGAGCAATTGTCCAGTCACAACACAGTTAATCCTTACTGATCGACTAGCAGAGGTTGGGTCATCTGATCAATTTAAAGGTCAAGAACCAATCTTCAACCTTTCAACTTTTGCTCTTAAAAGTTTCAAAAAAGCTACATTATTACACAAAAGCTACCAAATCTCTCTAAAAAGGATTTATGTACTTACACAGGATTAGTTGCAGGACATCGTCCTAGTCAGTTTTATTTAAAACTTATCGGAAACCGGCGGAACGAGGGGCACGCAGAGCATTCTACTGAGTGTGTCGTATTGAAAATACTATCGGATTTCATTCTGCTTACAGAGTATTTACAAACATTTTAAAGAATTTAAGTATTTAAAGGATTTATTTTTAAAGGACTCAGAGTAATCAAAAGTATTTGAAAAATATTTGAGCTACTCAAAGAGTATTTGAAGAGTATTTAAAATACTTAAAAGTATTTCATGAGTATTTCAAATTTAGTTGATCCACTTTTTACGAAAATGGAGTAACTTTTTCGTGAGAAAAAAAGGACAGCACTACAATGCAGTGCATAACTTGTAGTGCAGTCCTTTTTTTCGATGCAGTGCATTTTTAAAGCTGCCAATTTTAACTAAATATCCTCGCTAAATTTGACAATTTTTTTTTCAACGAATTCAGTAATTTTTTATTATAAACATAATGTTTATTCTTCAAAAACCGTCAATGAATATTGGAGAAGGGGCCCTGGTCAGCCGTACGACGCAACTTAGTCGCGATGCTCTCACAAGAGCGCCGGACGGCACGGACGTCCATCTTCCGGATACAATTCCGGATCCTCGTGGTGAACTGCTTCATATCCTTGGCCCGCCAATTATTTTTGTACACTAGGGCACGGAGGAGCCGAAAAAATCCTCAATGGGACGGCACTGGAGCAAGTTGGTCGGGTTCCTTTTTTTTAGGCACGTACGGTATCTTTTTCTGCTCAAGATACTCCAGCGTCTTCTTGGCGTAATGGGAAGACGCCTTGTCCGGCCAGAAGACGTACTTCTCATCCGCATGATGCTCCTTTAAGAACGGCAGAAGAATTTTCTCAAGCCACTCTTCTTGGTATACTTGTTGATTGATGGCCAGACCGCTCGGCTTGAACCACGGCTTTGAAATCTCTCTGTCCGATATGGTGATGTACAGCATAACTTTTTTTTTTTTCAAATTTATGCTTGAACTTATACTTTACTTCGGGGGGTGTGGCCGACTTGTCGCTGGAATAGTAGCTGTCATTTCCTGGAATGTGGGTCTTCGAGAGCGGAAAGTAACTTTCGTCGTACAGCACGAACTACGTCCTGCGGTAGTTCTTCGTCATCCACCGGCACTGCGATTTCACGATCCCTATCTGCTCGTCCGTGTACTCGGGGACCGAGTCTTCTTCCGACAGATGATGTCCTCCATCTTGAGGGTTCGGTGAATCAAGGTATGGGAGCAGTGATATTTTCGGCCGGCGTCACGCAAACCCGTTCCGTCCTTGTTGTGGAACAGCTTTTTCAACGCTTCCTCTTCTTCTTCGTCTTCCGCTTTACGGGATGCCAGGGTCCGGTAAACTCACGGGCACGTTTTTGTCTCGAAAGTGGTCTACCGTAAACTTTTTTCCACGACGACCATGCGTTTCGTAAAACCGTACAACACGCTCGCGGAGTGCTTGCTGTTTCGACGCCATTTTTGATTGAACTGACAGCACCCGAGCGAAAAGAAACATGCCACCCATTTTTAGGAAGTCCAGAGAGCAATTCTCTTGGAGAGAAAAAAATTTACTTTCTTTACTTTAATTACAGAACGGTATTGAAATCGTTCTAATATTTTATTGAACACCCATTATTTCAAGGCATAGATTGCCTTTAAGAACGTTCAAGTTGCTTGTTGCGGATATTAGTTCAAGTAGTATAATAGTATAATCTAGTTGAACAAATTGAAAGTTTACTAAAAACAGTCTGCGTCGGACATCGGCTGTGAACGATGTCGATGCTTTGTTGCGCAATATTTTGCTATCCGGCATATCGCGTTTTCTTTTGTTTCCGGTAATTATTGTTCAGTGGTGCGAGTGATCGAGTGAGTACAGCAAAATAAAAACAATGCCCAAATAGCATCCTTACTGATGGTATAATTCGGTTCAAATCGGAAGTCGATACTATTATTTAAATATTTCACTAGATAACTTCTCGTTTACCAAAACGAACCCTGCTGCCACCCAATCAACATACTTCTACTCTTTCCTTATTTGACCTTCAAACGGGAGGGGGTCGGTGCCGGTATTGCCTTAGTTTGGGATGACCTGTTTTTACACTTTGAGGATGTATGTTAGTTCTAAGCATCATCTGTTGGTTCTCTGTGTAATAACAGCTGATCTGGCAATAACGGACTAGCAACCTCGGGCGGTCAATTATGCTCATGCTCATGCTATAGAGAGCGAAATCTCAGAACATTTATTGTGTAGCTGTGCTGCACTATTTAATCAAAGGAGCAGATTTCTTGATAATGGTATTTTAGAACCTCACTAAGGCTAGGCCTGCCCTAAAAACAAAGTGATTCACTTCATACTGAGTATTATTCTGAGTTGGGAAAATGCTAATAATTGATAATGGTCCCTTCAATAGTAGTTTATTTGAAATACCCTAGACACAAAGCAAAGAGAACACATCATAATACATCGAATCTGGTCGCAGTGATCAATATTCCCAGCATTGGAAAAAAAAAATCAACGTATAATTCATTGCCAACAAGATAATAATAACAAAATAATTTTCAAGATTATCATCACCCATATGTTTGCTATATCCGTCAAAAAAGTAAATCATACTTCATGAATAAGTTGCTTCTACAGAACATGAATTGATGTTTGTTATTTTTGAAGCTTGCCCTTACCTTTGAAAATAGTGAAACAAACAGGAAAATCATTAATTTTTTGATAAAAAAAAAACACATCAATGTTTGGGTTTGTGTTGCGTTCTATATATATCTCCTTTATCCAAAACCATCGCGTGCTTAAAGTGTCCGTAATCTAGTTAATTTTCGGGTGAAAAATATGTCAAATATTTGACTGTAAACGGTTTGATTTGTAACGTGGTTACAGGAAAGGGCTTTCAAAAATGATTTTTTTGAAAGCCCCTACATTACACTTATCCTCACAAAAAAAAAAAATAATGAATTTTTTTCCCTCTTGTATGTTTTGGAACTGACGTATTTACACAGAATAATGGCGAATTAACGGCATAAGGGAATTAATTATTAGGAAATACGCTTACCTAGTAATTGCATCTGTTTTTCAACGACTAATTTTTATTCTTAGCTTCAATTAAACTGCCTCTCCATCGCTCCATACATTCCGAGCTATGACAAACAAACAAACATAAATAAATGTACACACTAGCAATAATTTACTCAAAATTCACGTACACCGAATAGGTATTTTATATGAACTTCATATACAGGTAAGCTTCCATTTTCGATAATTCACGTAACCGGTACTTCATTTTTCTTCCTCTTTTTTCTTCTAAGATCACCTCCGTTCCTTGTAACTCTTCTTCTTTTACTATATCCTTCTTCTATACTTTCCCTCTAAACCATTTGCCTTTATTAGCCTACTCAGACTTCGATCTGAGAAACTATTTTCCACTGAATCTCTTTTTCTTTCATTTTTTTCTTATTCTGTTTCTTCTTTTTCTTTTTCTTTCTTCCTCCTCGTTCAACAGATTGCCTTAGATGGCCTACTCAGATTACCAGCCGAGACACAATCTTCCCACTGACTAATAACTAGAAGTTTTACTTCTTTATCGAGTAACTACTCGACCAAATCACGCGGCGTAACCAATTAACTGAAGCCACTATGCTCCAAATTTCAGATAACCATCCGAATTAAACGCACTCAAACTAAACAAACGTAACCACTTTCCCATCCCTAAATTACTACTACACGATATATGTTTATACCCTCTCCTGGAAGTGATCCGGTATACAATCCACTACGGTACTTTATCTTCATCTCTTACTGCCGTCTCAACTACCATCATCGTTTCCTATTTCCAACAAAGCGATATGCTGTCAGTCAGTCTCCTGACGCGAATCTATTTGTGAAGAAGTGTTTCGTCACGATTCTCAAAAGTTGGAATCTATTCCTGTATATTTACTCACCGGTGTGAAAAAATAGGTGATTCTACGCAGCTACATTATCGGCTCAATAAAATTATGGAGTATTTTCGAACATAAGGTTAAGGAACTAATGGTATCATAACAATGTTAAGCCTATGTGATTTTTTTCTATCTTTCTAGCTTTCCGGGCTTTTGTGGCAAACAAACATGTGTGAGTGTTGGATCCTACAATAGGAATCCACCAGAAGAAAATAAACGAACAATAAAAGTCGACCTGTATCGTGTAGCCTCGTAAATTTCATATGTTTTTTGTTCCCGGAATGTGTGCCAATTAAAACTAATTTAATATAATACTAGATCAAATTCCTTACACCTAGAAGAATTTAAGTGAACCTGTATCAAATATAATTTACTCTTATAATTAATTATATATAGGATCACATCACTTATCAAGGTGAATCCTGATCCATAGGGCAGTACCCTACTAATATATAAAAAAAACCTCTTCCTGTGGCCTTTGTGGGGATGCAGAGGTAAACACGGTCCTTAAACAACAAATGTCACACTAACTTTCCTTCCCTATTCCCACCTGATTTCAAGGACATGGCGGGCACCGCTATTGATTATTGAGTCACTGAAACGTGTACAGTGAGAATGGTCGGTTACTCCTAGGCCCATTCAGTTGATTCATTGAGCAATTTCACTTATTCTGATCCATCACGGAGTAACAACCATTAATACGTGCAGTCAGTCAAGCTAAGCTAATATTGTAGAACATAAAGGTGGGTTATCTCAAAAGACTGAATTTTAAACTCCCTAACTAAGTGAACAAAGGGCTTTATCGGAAATAAGTGATGCACTGTTTTTTTTCCAAAATAATTTAATAAATGCTGTTGTTAAAAAAAAAACGATTGATCCTTTATTGCACAAAAATGATCTTAAACATTGTGAAGTCCAGATTAATATTATTCCTTCCTTCGTAAAATTTTGGACGCTTTAATCCCTATTTTTTATGAACTGCTGCATATTTCCAGCTTACCAGTATTTTTGAAGACTCAATTCACAATCGCTTATTAACGTTTTATAGCCGAAGCTGAGGGAAATTTTGTGGATTGATGACTTTCTCAACACAATCTATACCCTATCCATGAGTTAATTGCGAGTTGGATTCGACGCTAAATCTGGCCAAAACAGTGCAGGCGTACTATGCTGCTCATATAAAGACAGGCACTCAGATAGATAGATTTTCACATTTATAGTACCGGAAACAAAATGGAAGACTTCAAACTGCAGGTTTGCCATACCATTGCTTTTCGATCAAATTTCTCCACTTGTATCGACCTGTCCCCATCGCTTGTATCCTTCCCTACGACGGCAGTGTAATATTGTGGATCAGGAAGGGTTTTTGAGTCCTCTTTCACATAGGTCTCGTCGTTCATCATAATTCATGCTTCCAGTCGCTGCAAAACTTGCGAATATAATTTTCGGGCCCTTGTAACACCACGTTGACTTTATTCTGAACTTTTTTTTTTAACGATTCCTACGCTCGTTTCTGGTTAGTTGGCGAGAATTCACAAAAAAAAAAACTCAACATTCTAAATAATTAACTTTTAGTTTTGATTGAGTGGTGTTATTTTTTTGCATGTGATATGGCTTTCTCTCTTGGGAGTGTATTGAATTTGAAAATTTGATAACCTACCGCAATACAATAACTATAGCCTATTGGCTAAAAACTATAGTTGACAAGCAGTCTGATGATCGAATAGGAGGACCTCGGGCAGGATTCTTTGAACCTTTCCAGGATTATCCCTTTTCTATCGCCGAGGTTCTAGAGACCAGCCAGGGCATGAATCTCAGAATTCCTGGTTCTTAGAGGACAGTTTAGACAGTTGTTCTGAACTACCTGGAGTTTTTGATGGTAGCAATTGGCACAATTCTCCCACAATGGTAAACCCTACTCGTAAGAAGAAGGTCACGAACTTGCAGTATGAAGAAAAATCATGAGAAGTGACAGGTCAACGTAAAATAATAAAAACATTCCAATATAAACCAACCAAGTGTATTATGATAAGTAGCGGTCCTACGTGACCCTCGCGGTTTCATCCTTGATATAATCCACCACTTATATTTTTTCCTAAATTTTAAAGACAAATTCCTTACAATTTATAAAAAAAATTAACCTTACAGTGCTCTGATTTTGAGCTACAATTTTTTGATTGAGGTGATGTCCAGAAGAATAAAAAAAAATTCAACTGGAATATTCCGGGAGAACTGGAAACCCTGATTTCTGCAGTATTGTTTATTGTTCGATTATCGTGGACAAAATTTCAGAAAACAGTTAATTTATTACTATGCTTGAATAATTAGGCAACATTTTGAAAGATATTTTTATCTGACAAATTTGAAAAAAATGTTACATGAGAGACTCGGCATTGGTTCCATAATTTGAACGTGACTTCCAAATGTATGCAAAGCTTCCTTTTCACAATTTTCTATCTTCCTGAATGATAGGTAGGATTACAGACCCGGTTTTTGGCCTATTAGTAAAAGTAGTTTTCTTAAACGGATCATAACCAACAATATATATTTTGAATTCAAAAGATTTTCTGATTCATTTCAATTTTTCATACGAGTTTTCAGATAAATTGTGGAGCAACAAATTGTGTGAAAACACCTTTCCTTATTGGTAAACTTGACTCACTGATTTTAATAGCCGAAAACACATTGAAACCTCTGAAAGAATTAGAATAGGACGAGTTATTTTTTGTTTTTCGAAACAAAGGAGGTGAACATTCATGAATTTCAAACATGATATTATCATCTTGTAGCTCTTGAACTGAAGTAAGTACCAAGTGTTAAGTTCAATTTACAACTTTGAGATAACAGGTAAATTCAATTTTTTCGGCTTCCTCTTTTAACAATAAATTTTTTTTTAACATTGTACACTATTGGAAATTTCTTTTTCCAAAATTTTGTGAAGATTGGAAGAAAATTGTGCTCCCTAGAATTTTTCAAAGTATCGATTCTACATGGTCGTGGGTTTTTACTCCCATATAAAATGTATAAACAATCGAAAAAAAAAACTTCAACTAAGCTTACAAATATGAGCACACACGCGCACATACACCATAATAGGCTTATTTTGAAGATTTTTTGCCAGCTTTTCGAAAATCTGGGTGTCATCTTGCGCAAATTTGCGCAAATGTGGCTCCGGGAGGCCAGAGTCCTGGAATGTCTGGGAAACCCGTAATATTGGTAAATACATAAATCTCGTACTAGATTATCACGGTTTTACCCTTCTTACAAATAATTGTATATATATGTCTTAGAAATCCGGCCAAATGTTATGTACGTCATGCGAGACATCAAGTAACATGAGAACTCAAAAATGAGTGCAATGGTGATGATATCAAGGTTCCAGGACCATAATGACCACTTCTGGGTTCGTATTCCTAGTACTAACAGGGAAGCGTAAAAAAGGTCAGATCTCACGATAGGTGGATAAATTTAGGTTTCTATTTTCTAATAAATTTACAGGTAATGTGAGAACGAATTCACTGTAGTAACCCATTTATGATTTCAACTGGTCACTGCTTGGTTCTTCGGATTATCCGGAAATCTGGAATATCTGAAGAGTTGCGCATTAGTTTCGCTCTAGAGTGACGTGATTTTGACGATTTTACAATTTTACGATTTTCGACTAGCTATAACAATGATATATAACACTCTGTCCACCGGGCCTCGGATCAAAATATGATTTTCCAAGCGATCAATATACCCTTATAAAAGGATGCACACATTGGAATAAACCATTACAATCATTTTAATGACTTAACGTCAAATCGTGTGAAATTTCTTTATTGAAATTTTGATAAAAATTTTAGTCGCCACCTATGTAATAAACACTGGACATTTCTATAATTGATTTAAATAATAAGATTTTATTTGTTTCAAATTCATACTTTTTTTTTCTTTTAAACTAAAGCTTATTATTTTTCATCTTTTTCATCATAAACAATTGAAAATCAAAGTGGATCAAAAGTTATAATTCTCTGAAGAATATATATTTTCTAAAATTTCGTTTTTTAGACCACCCTATCTCAAAATGGCACCCTAATGGCATTGCTGAATTACTCAATTTTACGGATGTTTCGGAACATTTGGAAGACCATGCAATAGCCACTCAAAGCCATGAATTGATCTCCACATCGCTTTACTTCTTACATTATATGTACAATTGGTTTTGAAAAAAAATCGTATTGCTTTAGGACGAGCCTAATGGATGTACCATTTTATCGAATTTTCCGGATATTCCAGGGGACTATAAAGTGGCCATATTTCTGTTGTGTGGCCTAATTCGAAAATTAAGATAGCATATTCCAGATCAGTAGCCCAAAATTATTCGGAAACTGATAACTTAGGTATGTAAAATCCATTTTTAGACTTTTTTCCGCCTTTTGTATGGAATGAAATCACTGTGCGGTGGGTCAAAAATAAGCGATTAGGCTAATTCCTTATGATTCCATATGATATTTTGAAAAATCAAATATACACTTTATGAGATGAAATAAAATGTTGGATAAACTGGTTAAACATCAATAATTTTCATTGGGCATTTTTACAATTTAGTTTAGGATGAATGGCATTTTTATATTGATACTGAGCTAATAACCTTCAATAAATTTAATTTCATTTGTCATAACTAATAGCTTGCACCAGATTGAATTGAAGCAAGCTCTGCTATGAAAATGACATGTTTGCTGGATCTCTTTTGCGACGAAAATCAAAACATAATATAATTTAATGCAAATAAAATTTAACTTTATAATTTAACATGTTCCTTGTGAGTGTAATCGATTTTTTTTAAATTGTGTTACTCTATTACGGTGCGGTGGATTTTGCGCATAGTGTTTTTTTTAGAGCCGCGATCTCACAAACTGGAAAAGAGTTTAACGTTGTTTCTTGGTGGCGATTCCCAGGCACTTGCCGCTCTGAATAATGGCGGAAAAGATGACACCATCCAAAATGAGATGTGGAGTTTGCTGAGTTTTGTATTTTGGTGTTTTTGTGATGCGCATTGGGGGCGGCTGAAATATAGTCTGACTTCTCCTGCGCGAGGATCTTTTCTACATCCGACAGGGCACAATGGTGAGATAGTTTGAAATCATGAAAATTATGCTCAAATTAAATACATGCCATAATCAAGGATGCTCAGTTTCATAATATTATATTAATTTATTACATCAATTTAATATGCGAAAATGTTCATGCTGAACCTATTGCGTGTTGATTTAAAATAAAGCTGTCACCTCCAATGTCCAGTACTAAAAATTTGTGTATATAGTGATAAAACATCATTCATAAAATTAGTGCAAACATTGTTTTCCAGCTTAGCAGTCATTGGGAGATTGATTGTTTATATATACACACACACAGCAACACTAGCTAACACCTATGATATTGACTTGCTACCCTGGAGAAAAGTCGATCTTCCTTAAATTAAACTGAGTTATTTATTGAAGATGACAATAATTTATCACTGGTAATGGTTCTCATTCCACATTTTTGTTGCGGATGGTATATTTTCAGAATTACATCAAATTTCATCATCAAATATACGCAACCAAACTAACCCTTCCCTCATTGAACTATGATCGAAATACAGCTTTTAATTTTCCAGTGCTATATGAATGACTTTTCCGAAAAAAGAAATTCACGTTCCAGGAACACACACGTGCTTCCGACCCCGCACGTCAAAATACTCTGCTTCTCTTCCCTTTCGTGCTTAAGTTAAAGAACAAATCTTAGTAGCTCCGAATACACCAGCGGCGATCGATCGTCTACATTCAATCGGTGGTTTGAGAATGGTAGATCTCCTTGCGATTTTTCTGTTGTTGTTCGCTCTCGCTCTCGTCGTACCAATAAAGCTTTTTTCACGAAGCAAGTTAAGTGAGTGGTGGGTGGGTAAATGGTAGTTTTTGACTCGCGATGTCGGGGCCCGTTTCCCAAGGTTTGCACTTACTGTGGTTCCTCGTATAAAAGCCACTTGTCAGTCCCGGCCAAAATCAGTTCTTTCTTTGCAGTGAATCTATCAGTGCCTTGATCCGCATCCCGGGATCAGGTTTTGTGTCAATCCGCGAGCGTGCGTGTGTAATCTTCGAGTAAAGGCTTTGTGAAAAAAAGCAGTTTACCACACAAGGAAACCTCACGGATTTTTCCCTTGATCACATAGGAAATAGCAGCAATAATCATGTTCAGATTTGTGAGTGTCTTTAGTGAATGATTAATTCAATGTGTAATTATGAGCCATTATGGACATTTGTGACTATTGAAAAAATACTCAATGTGATGAGCATGAAGAAATTGGTGAAATTTAAACTAATCATTACATTCTGTTTGTGTTTTGAAGATCCTGGTATCAACGTTACTTGTAGCCACGAGCGCTCAGTACAATGGATATAATCGTGATCCTAAGACCGTTGCAATTGTGAGTGAGCAGCGCTATCTGTCCGGAGATGGTCAATTTGGTGCTGCTTACGATCAAGAAGATGGAACCAATTTCAAGGAAGAAACGGATGCCGATGGCAACCGCCGTGGCTCTTACAGCTACGTTGATCCATCTGGACAAAGAAGAACCATCTCCTACGTTGCTGGCAAGAACGGGTAAGATAAATAGTCATTTGATTGAATGAAGACCGAAATGTGCTTAACATTGTGTAAATTTTAGATTCCAAGCTTCGGGAGATCACTTGCCTGTAGCTCCAGCTGCACCACAAGCCCCAGCTCATGATGCTCCTCGGTCACAATACCAACCACAAACACAGTCACAGCCTCAGTATCAGGCGAATTTCGACAATCAGGGCCGCAGCTTTGACAACCAAGGCTACGAGGATGGACAGTATGATCCACGTTGGAACGACCCATCTTTCAGCCAGCAGAACTCTCGACCTGCTCCAGCTCCTGTGGTGACTCCTGCTCCAGCCCCAGTTCATAACTACCACCATCAGCCAGCTCCAGTTAACAACTATCACCAGCAGCAGCCTGCTCAAGCTCCAGTTGCTCACAACTACAACCATGCTCCAGCTTCCCCACAGCCACAGCATCAGGATTGGACCACCCCAGCACCTCACCGATTCCAACCTCCAGGCAAGCTTCAGTTGAACAGAACTCCCGATGGTTTCAGCTACACTTTCAACAAGGTCTAAGTCATCCATCCTAAGAGCAAGTCTACATGTGTGTGATCGAGTATGCGAGAGGATGTGTGAAATTACAGAATGTCTAAAGAGTCCCTTCTCCTTACTACTTAGAATGATCAAAAATTCCTCACTCCCATTAAGACCTGCACATGTTCTGTTTGTTTATGTAGTCGAGTAAGAGTTACTGCCTATTGTGATATAAATGCGTAGTAGAGTCGAAATGGATAAATATCATCTACATTTCTTAAATCAGATCTTATTTAACAATCTGTCCTTACAAAAATAATAATCACCAATTCCACCGAACCAATTCAATCAATCGGAGCAATGCAATTGTAATTAATTTAAAGAAAACAACCAAACCAAAATCTCCGTTTTTCATCTATTATTGACGCACGAGAAACTATTCAACGGAACGGGGTACCCTTCGCCAATTAACATTGAAACAATTGAATTAATTAGAGCAGACCATGTGATATGGCGGTGTTCAATTTCAATAGTTTTCTCAATCCATTGATTTTAAACTGACTTTCGCCATTCGTCAGATCATTCATGCTCGACAAAAATAAGTTTCAAAATGAACCTAAAAACTTGGCTGCACGAATTTCTGAAACCAAAACGAGCTTACAAAACGGCTTTCAATTTCATTAGTTCAACATCACTTGTTTCGTGCCCCTTTGGTTCTGCGCATGAATGATCGTTCTGAAAAAAAGACGCCTTCCCCTCAAGTGCAGAGTCCGCCTTCTACCGAGCCCACGCTGGGAGGCTAGGCGCGAGGGCAATAAGGAAATGTCTTGCATGAATGAACAAACGATTCCAATGCTATAATAAGCGAGAAAACTTGTTTTCCCTCCTTTCAGCTTTTCGCTCCCAGATAGACCGATGAAATTATATATTCACTCTCGCTTTCGATAACTAACTGGTGCAGTGCAATCATGGGTTTGTATAGCGAATAAAAAAGAGCCTAGTTAAACAATAGCTCAGAGAGCAATAATTCCGCGAACGAAGCTCAAATCCAGCTTACCTACCGATGCAATGCTCAACTATTGCGAGAGGGATGTAGATCGTGTTCAATAAGTGTCACCGTGTTTATTGCTTGGAACAGCGATTGACCTTCAGACGCAGGTTGGTCGAAATATGTGTGTACACAAATAAATGGTGAAAGACTTGTTTTCGATTAGTGATTGCACGTTCACATCCACCGCCACCGACGGAACAAATCTTCGAGCCCGTCCCGCATGAACATTCACGTACAAACCGGAACTCTACCAGTTTACATTAGCAATAATTGACACTTCCGGGTTATAATATTGTGGAAAAGTATGCGGTATGGTTTACCTGAACATGACATTTAATCTAAAATTTTGAGCGTGTGTTAAAAATAACGTCAATTAATTTATGAAAATTAACACGAAAAACAGTTTTAATGATTAATTTCTATAAAGGTTGTTCAATGATGCTAACATTTTTTTTAAGAAACAGAGTAGTTGGTAATGGTGGTGGGTGACGCTTTGTGTCGATTGAAGAGATCTTTGGGGTTGTTATTTTTTTCAACTGTTCTCAACTAATTCAGAAAAGAATCTTTCGATCAAATATCATTTATTTAGCATTATTTGCCATAAACAATAAAACCTGCATCAGCATGAAAGCAACTAAAGCTTTTTCGTAAATTAGCTAATGCTCGTTTTGTAAACGCAGTTTTCGTACATTAAACACATGTCTTATACATTGTAAACGACATTCGTACTGCTTGTCATCAGAAAAATGCTTGCATTACCTCTTATCCGAACAATGCACGAAAGGAATTTCGAAATCGCCGCTTCTCTTCGATCGTACCCGAACATGAAGGTGTTGCTACCCTAATAAATTTCGTATAGTTATTTTTCTTAACGACCTATTTGGGGTATCATCCAAACCATTAAAGAAATGGTTCGAGGTTTTGTGATATCGTTCGTTTAAGGTAATTTTTAATCAGGGTATAGTGGCGGCAAAACTCATTTGCTTACCTTGAAATAAAATTAAAAGCGTCACACGTGTCGAAATTTTTGACATCATCTTTATGTATCTCTCCACTTCTCACGGATCGCCCTAGCCTAGAGGGATAAACCACGGATTTAGTAGCAGCTCTTCCCAATAGGATAGGATCAATTTCCTAATCAGGAACAGTAAAATAACGATGATATCTCTTCCTCCAAATGGTTGCGCTTTTTTACGAGGTTCATTTTGAGTCGACAAAGCAGAACAAACAATGTCAAACCTGCATGCAACGATCAACACCAGCGAGATATATCTTTTTTCAGCAAAATTGTCCTAAATGCACGATTGTTCTTTTTGAATGCTTTGTTTTGTTGATGGCGCATGTGGTCTTGCATACGAAGCCAACCTCATAAATGGTACAAATCAATTACGATACAGAAAACAACGAAGTGTGAGTTAACCGAATGATTTCGTATTATAAACTAAACTTTATTTTCAGTGTAGGAAAAACTGGCAGTCTACTGGTTAAACATATGCACATCGTAAAGTGAATTGCTTTGAATAGTAAGTCTAGAGACTTGGCCACAAAGGATACGTTGCGGGTGCATTTGCGTGAATTCGACAGTTTTCCCATGGGTTTTCTGTCAATCTACGTTAACAGGAAGCAAACGTGTCCATTATGGGCAAGCCTTATACTGAAAATTGATTTTAGTTTATATTACGAAATCGAAGGTAGAACGAACAAACCTATTCGTTGTTTTTTGCAACGAAACTGATTTGTTGTCATAAAAAGGCTTCCTTCGTAATTAATGGCACATGCGCAACTGTCAAAAGCACGAAGCATTTGTTGACTCAGAAAGAACATTCGTGCACTGTACGAAAACAATAAAAAGAGCTACGAATATTTTGTTACCAATAAAAAAGAAGCGACTCTCTGGTGGTTGCATGAATGACTGATAGATCTACAAAATCGACTAAAAATTTAATTGAAAAATAAAACGCGTCTAGCGTTTTTTTTTTTTATGTTTCTGACATGGGATTCGATTATGTATTTTTGACAAGAGCTGTTACTGCAACCATGATTGATCTCACTAGGCCATGATGACTTGTAAGAAGATACTGGAATAATGAGTATGGAGTTATAACTCCGCGACAGCGTATTTATATTTTGGGATGAATAAATTATTTCAGCCCATCCCAGCAGCAACACCAACATATGGGCATACAAATGGCAAAATCTTAAATAAGGAGCGTCCCAAAAATGGTCAGTGTTCGAACGTTTATAACTCATTCATTCCTAGTAATATCGATGTTTCCAATCAATTTTTCGTGAGAGTTAATAACACAGATCTCGCTATTATGTGTTTGGGCTAGAAGTAATAAACAGAGGAACACAATGAAATGGTTTCAATGGTACACATTAACACTCAGCTGATGGTTCTATTTTATAATTTAATCGCTCGTGCCAAATCCAAGCGGAAGGCAAATTCCCGTCCAAACCATTACAGTTTCCCGTCGGTCGCATTCACCGGCTTCTTCAGAAGAGCAATTACGACGAGCGTGTTGGTACGGGTGTCCCTGTCTACCTGCATGCAGTGATAGAATTTCTGACTACTGAAATTGTTTAGGATAGGAGTCTCGTGAAGTCGGCTGAATAGACGGCTTGTAGACATAGTACGGGGTTGAGGCTCTTCGGTCACAAGAGCGCATTTGGCGAGGAGAAAAAATGGAGGAAGTACCTTCTTAGTTAAATTTGTGTGCATTTTTCTATATCTATAGAGTTGGCACCGCAATCTGTGGTTTTTCTAAGGCGAAAAAATCTGGTCACGTCTTCTTTCGGAAGGGAAGTAAAGCCGTTGGTCCCGGCTCATATTCATGAGTCGTTAGGTAGGGTCCAGGTGGTGGAGTCGTCTTCCTGGCGTCGGTGGTTGTCACCATGTGAGGAAATAGGCCGACGGAAAATAAAGGAAAAATAAATAAATAAATAAGGTAAAACATTGTCATATACTCGAACACGATGAACTAGGCAGAGTATAAACGCGCTACTGCTTGCGACATGAATCGAACCATTCGAAGCTGGAGCTAGCGAGGCTTTCTACACTTTTGCGATGGCTTTATCATGTTGTGTGGCAAGTTGATTGCCAAGAATTCCTTTCGTTAGCTCCATAATGTAGTTCATTTCACGTTGACAACAATATTATTGAATAGGAACAAATCTTTCTTAGAGTCTCACAAAAGTTCCAAAACATTGGATTTATGGGTGGGCGTAGTCCTTGTAGGAATCAGTCAGGATCACTTTTGTTTTCAAAACTTTCCTATTTTAGTCAAGTACTAACTGGAGAAACGACTTTACATAAAAATACAAAATTTCTGCCGAATTCTGTCAGTAAAATCTTTATGATTGAATCTGCATGGATCAACGAGAGTTTGTTGATGCATTTTTTATATGTCCAACTATGAACGGTTGTGTCGATGTTTTGTTGCGCAATATTTTGTTATCGGGCATATCCCGTTTATATTGTTTTCGCTACCTATTGTTCGGTGGCGCGAGTGATCGAGTAGGCATAGAAAAAAAATAAAGCTCCTGGTGAGATGTGGTGGTTTCATAAGGGATCATAATTAATTGTGATCCATATTAAAGGGTGTATTCGATAAAAATGGCACACACATTAGATTTATGGAATCGAAGTAAGCTCTTGTGGCGGCGGGGTGTTTTTGTAGCTGCTTATTTCCTCGGTTCTCAAACATTCAAAGTAATAAATAAAGACGATCACAAGGCCCGGGCGGTGGGGGGGAGGAAAGAGGGAGCACCTGTGGGCCTGGGGGGAGGGGGGGCGGCGCCCCACCCCCCCCGGGGGGCCGCGGGGGGGGTGGGGGGCGGGGGGCGGGGGGGGGGGGCGCGTGGGGGGTTGTAAACTTTGGTAGAAGGTTGAAAACTTTTGATTTTGCGGTGGCCGAATAGTTTGTGTGCACTTTGGACCGTCGAAATAAGTAATTAATGGATTCAGAAGTATTTTATATATGGGTATAGTAGAGTTTTAGCCGTAACGTGTGAGGGGGGAAATTTTCATACATTAGGGTCGACAAAGATTACAATGAAGGATAGTGCGGAGGTGCAGTGGGTGAAGAGGGTGCAAGGGAGGATGAGCGTATGAGTGTCGGCGCTCTTGAAGCGAGTAAGGGATACATAACATAAAGGAGAGAGACACAGACACGCCCACTGGAACAAGGGCGTAATCAAAATTAAACTGATTATCGGATTTTCTTGAAATTTTCAGGGAATGAAGAACTACTAATGAGTTTTGATTTACAACATTTGTTTTATTCAATTTCGTCTCCCATCCCGAATGCCCGCACCTTCCTTTTCACTCCACCCATCAAATTTTGTACAACCGATTTTCCCAGTGTTTTTGTTGTTTTTACCCAAATTTTCTTCAATTCTAGCTCTGTTTTTATAGTTTTGGGATGTTTGCGAAGTTCCGTTTTCATAATTGCCCAGAATTTTTCAATTGGACGAAGTTCCGGTGAATTTGGTGGGTTCATATCCTTTGGCACAAAATTGACTCCGTTGGCTCGGTACCACTCCAATACGTTTCGAGCGTAGTGGCAGGATGCTAGATCAGGCCAAAACAGAGTTGATCCTTTGTGCTTCTTAATGAATGGCAAGAGACGCTTCTTAAGGCACTCTTCCGTGTAAATCGCACCGTTTATTGTTCCGGAAGTGATGAAGGGAGCACTTATTTCACCACATCCGCAAATCGCCTGCCAGATTAGAAACTTCTTTGCAAATTTCGATAGTTTCTTCTTTCGAACATCCTCCGGAACATCGAACTTCGACTTGGCAACGAAATATTCTTGCCCAGGAAGTTGACGGAAGTCGGCCTTGACGTATGTTTCGTCATCCATCACGATGCAACCGGATTTGGTGAGCAGCTTCGTGTAAAGTTTCCGGGCGCGGGTTTTCGCAGTGATGTTTTGTTTTTCATTCCGGTTTGGGGCTTTTTGCACTTTGTAAACATGTAACCCAGCACGCTTCATGGTTTTCTGCACAAAACCGACTGACACCTTAGACTTTTTAGCGACATCTCGAATTGACATGTTTGGACGGTTCTTGAATTGTTGTACGACTTTCCTGGCCATTTTACTGTCCATTGGACCACTTTTACGACCACTCCCTTCCTTCCTTTGGACACTCAGACGCTCCTTGAAGGTTCTTATTACACGAGACACAGTTGTATTTGCAATTCCAAGCCTTTTAGCAATCCACCGGTGGGACGCCCCTGGATTTTGATTGTGAGTGCACAAAATTTTCTCACGGACAATTTCTTGTTTCGACGACATGACTGGAACTACTGAATGTATAACTATGAAACTTGGCAGATGTAAATAATACACTATGGATAAGATCTACTCAAATTTCTAGGTTTTTTACTCATACGATTCAAAAGTTACAGAAGATTTTCTGTGTGCCATTTTTATCGAATACACCCTTTACTCGTTCGCCATGTGTGTGTGTGTGTGTGTGTGTGTGTGTGTGTGTGTGTGTGTATGTGTGTGTGTGCGTTACAAATAATGTCACATCGGTTTCTCAGCCATTTGTGAACCGATTTCAGTTCTGTTGACGGCAAATGAAAGCTACAACATTCCCATAGAACGCTATTGATTTTTTTTTATTCGGACATTTCGTTACGAAGATATCAACGAAACAGTACTTGACGGCCTATTATAATAGTAATCAAACAGTGGTAGTCTCCGATTACATACTGAGCTATTTGTGTACCGATTTTAGTTTTGTTAGCGCCAAATTAAACTTATAAAATTTTTAAATAGTTGATCAAAATTTCATTAGGATTGGATAATCCTTCATGGAGATATGACCAAAACAATACCTGAGAGCATATAATTGCACATAATTCGTTGCAGTTCAAAACCGGAAAACACAATTCGCACTAATCGATCCTGTTTGCATTCTATAGTGTCGCATCTGTTACGTTTTATGACGCATGAGATAGTCAGAACTGACGGTTAAAAATTGTCTAATACTTCATTTTATATATTGAATATTTGAAACATAGTATATTTCTACAACTTCTCTTTTTTCACTTAATGTTTGATTTTCAATTATTTCTAGCATTAAAATAAACTGATCGTTGAACACTGTTAGTGTTATTTTTCACTATATCGAAAAAGAATACGTTCAGGCTTGTCTAATAGTATTTTTTATTAATTGAATATATGAAGTATCGAATATCTTCGGAACTAACTTCTTTTTACCCTTCTTACACCAAAAGAAGGGTATTAAGATCGCTTGAAAATTCGACTTTTTATCCGAGGCCCAGAGGGCCGAGTGTCATATACCATTCGACTCAGCTCGACGAACTGAGCACATGTCTGTGTGTATGTATGTGTGTGTGTGTGTGTGTGTGTGTGTGTGTGTGTGTGTGTGTGTGTGTATGTGTGTGTGTGCGTTACAAATAATGTCACATCGGTTTCTCAGCCATTTGTGAACCGATTTCAGTTCTGTTGACGGCAAATGAAAGCTATAACATTCCCATAGAACGCTATTGATTTTTTTTTTATTCGGACATTTCGTTACGAAGATATCAACGAAACAGTACTTGACGGCCTATTATAATAGTAATCAAACAGTGGTAGTCTCCGATTACATACTGAGCTATTTGTGTACCGATTTTAGTTTTGTTAGCGCCAAATTAAACTTATAAAATTTTTAAATAGTTGATCAAAATTTCATTAGGATTGGATAATCCTTCATGGAGATATGACCAAAACAATACCTGAGAGCATATAATTGCACATAATTCGTTGCAGTTCAAAACCGGAAAACACAATTCGCACTAATCGATCCTGTTTGCATTCTATAGTGTCGCATCTGTTACGTTTTATGACGCATGAGATAGTCAGAACTGACGGTTAAAAATTGTCTAATACTTCATTTTATATATTGAATATTTGAAACATAGTATATTTCTACAACTTCTCTTTTTACCCTTCTTACACCAAAAGAAGGGTATTAAGATCGCTTGAAAATTCGACTTTTTATCCGAGGCCCAGAGGGCCGAGTGTCATATACCATTCGACTCAGCTCGACGAACTGAGCACATGTCTGTGTGTGTGTGTGTGTGTGTGTGTGTGTGTGTGTATGTGTGTGTGTGTGTGTGTATGTGTGTGTGTGCGTTACAAATAATGTCACATCGGTTTCTCAGCCATTTGTGAACCGATTTCAGTTCTGTTGACGGCAAATGAAAGCTACAACATTCCCATAGAACGCTATTGATTTTTTTTTTATTCGGACATTTCGTTACGAAGATATCAACGAAACAATACTTGACGGCCTATTATAATAGTAATCAAACAGTGGTAGTCTCCGATTACATACTGAGCTATTTGTGTACCGATTTTAGTTTTGTTAGCGCCAAATTAAACTTATAAAATTTTTAAATAGTTGATCAAAATTTCATTAGGATTGGATAATCCTTCATGGAGATATGACCAAAACAATACCTGAGAGCATATAATTGCACATAATTCGTTGCAGTTCAAAACCGGAAAACACAATTCGCACTAATCGATCCTGTTTGCATTCTATAGTGTCGCATCTGTTACGTTTTATGACGCATGAGATAGTCAGAACTGACGGTTAAAAATTGTCTAATACTTCATTTTATATATTGAATATTTGAAACATAGTATATTTCTACAACTTCTCTTTTTTCACTTAATGTTTGATTTTCAATTATTTCTAGCATTAAAATAAACTGATCGTTGAACACTGTTAGTGTTATTTTTCACTATATCGAAAAAGAATACGTTCAGGCTTGTCTAATAGTATTTTTTATTAATTGAATATATGAAGTATCGAATATCTTCGGAACTAACTTCTTTTTACCCTTCTTACACCAAAAGAAGGGTATTAAGATCGCTTGAAAATTCGACTTTTTATCCGAGGCCCAGAGGGCCGAGTGTCATATACCATTCGACTCAGCTCGACGAACTGAGCACATGTCTGTGTGTAGTTGTGTGTGTGTGTGTGTGTGTGTGTGTGTGTGTGTGTGTGTGTGTGTGTGTGTGTGTATGTGTGTGTGTGCGTTACAAATAATGTCACATCGGTTTCTCAGCCATTTGTGAACCGATTTCAGTTCTGTTGACGGCAAATGAAAGCTATAACATTCCCATAGAACGCTATTGATTTTTTTTTTATTCGGACATTTCGTTACGAAGATATCAACGAAACAGTACTTGACGGCCTATTATAATAGTAATCAAACAGTGGTAGTCTCCGATTACATACTGAGCTATTTGTGTACCGATTTTAGTTTTGTTAGCGCCAAATTAAACTTATAAAATTTTTAAATAGTTGATCAAAATTTCATTAGGATTGGATAATCCTTCATGGAGATATGACCAAAACAATACCTGAGAGCATATAATTGCACATAATTCGTTGCAGTTCAAAACCGGAAAACACAATTCGCACTAATCGATCCTGTTTGCATTCTATAGTGTCGCATCTGTTACGTTTTATGACGCATGAGATAGTCAGAACTGACGGTTAAAAATTGTCTAATACTTCATTTTATATATTGAATATTTGAAACATAGTATATTTCTACAACTTCTCTTTTTACCCTTCTTACACCAAAAGAAGGGTATTAAGATCGCTTGAAAATTCGACTTTTTATCCGAGGCCCAGAGGGCCGAGTGTCATATACCATTCGACTCAGCTCGACGAACTGAGCACATGTCTGTGTGTGTGTGTGTGTGTGTGTGTGTGTGTGTGTGTGTGTGTGTGTGTGTGTGTGTGTGTGTGTGTGTGTGTGTGTGTGTGTGTGTGTGTGTGTGTGTGTGTGCGTTACAAATAATGTCACATCGGTTTCTCAGCCATTTGTGAACCGATTTCAGTTCTGTTGACGGCAAATGAACGCTACAACATTCCCATAGAACGCTATTGATTTTTTTTCCATTCGGACATTTCGTTACAAAGATATGAACGAAACAGTACTTGACGGCCTATTATAATATTAACCAAACAGTTTAGTCTCCGATTATATACTGAGCTATTTGAGAACCGATTTTAGTTTTGTTAGCGTTAAATCAAAGCTATAAAAACTTCAAATAACTGGTCAAAATTTCATTATGATTGGATAATCCTTCATGGAGATATGGCCAAAACAATACCCGCGAGCACATAATTGTGAGATGAAAATATACTCGTTGCAGTTCAAACCCGAACAAGACCACTCACCCCAATCGATGCCGCTTGCATTCTATTGTTCCGCACCTGGTGCGTTGTATAGCACATACAGCGGACTAGCCACATTATGCGACTCTATAGAATTAGAGTAGGATCGATTGGCTCGAGTGGTCCGGTTTTGAACTGCAACGAGTATATTCGAAATTACACAAAGTCTCCATTTACTATAACTACACAATTTTCAACGAACATTGTTAAGCATCTTGAATCCATATCTATAATCAAAATTGACGCTTAGGATTGTCTTATAATTCATTCTATGGACTGATTATATGGAATTTCTAATATTTATGTAATTTACCCTTTTATATAACTAACATAAACAGGTCGCTAAGCACTATTAATGGGAATATTTTAATCACATCGATGAACAATACGTTTTCTGGATTGAAAAATAGTTCATTTTATAAACTGAATGTATGACATATCGAATATTCCTGGATCTTCTTGGAATTTATGATGAAAATATGTATTCAGTACCATATTGGCCACATTTGAGTTCGTAATTCTGGAGAAGTGTAAGAAGGGTTCAGTCTCACCATCGGTGGATTAATTCGGGTTTTTACGCGAGGCCAGTAAAAAAAATAAAAATGTGCTCACTTCTCTAGTGTATACAAAATGATATTCGTCAAAAACAATTGGTTTATATACAGAGTCGGTCAATGGCATTTGACCCATGAAAATAAACAAATCCAGAATGCAAAAGGCTGCAATAATCCCTCTCAAAGATCATGGTTGTCACCTTGTCGTAGGTGAGAGGGCTTATCTCATACAAAAGGCCGCCATGAGAGACCAAACACATGATCAGCAGTGATAGTATCACACTCTGTTTTCTTTAAATTGCCACCTCGTAGTACGTTTATTTGAAAGCACTGAAAGAGGTGTGACACTGGCGAGTATAGCCGCCATTCACTTTTAGACGGAGTTAGGAGCAATCTACAAATACCGGAAATCAAATAATTTAGGGAAACGACAAAAAGCGCACTTTTCATTTGCTTGACAATTCTTTGGTTGTTGTTTATTCTTTTATTGTCATTGATTAAATATCAATTATACCTGCACTGTTTTAAAAAAACATGTAATTTTCTGCGTTTCTAATGAACATTAAAGGAACGCTAGATTTGTCCGAAATTAATGGGATATTCCATGTACATTTAAGCCAGATAACGCCTGAATCTAGTCTATTGTATGAAAAATTGTCAACATTGTTGTATGGCGCATGAGAGATTGCAAGCAATTTCGTTGTCTACGCTTCCTTTGGCTTAAAATTAAACGAGGGGATATTTTACGCGCCTGTTAAAATTCATTATTTTTTTCTGTGTATATAGTTGGTATAATTTAAAATCTTATTGTTCGCTTCATTATCGCAAAGGGTGAGTGTTTTGATCATGATTGTGAGCAACTAATAATATGTCCTGATGTTTCAGGTGCAGAAAATTCTACATTCAAATATACATTATAATTTAAATGTGCGTTCTTTACGACGTTCTATACGTGATCAAAGCACTAACTCTAACAACATATTATTTAGGTAGATCTCAGACCTTTCGAATTAAAGAAAGATCATCGAAACGTGTTTTTTAAGACAGACGCTGACAAAGAATTAAAGGCTAAGGTTTTATGAAAAGAGTAGGACGCGGAGAGTCCGCTTAGGGAGGCGAGTAGCCTTGAGGCCTTAGAATAATTCTTCTTCCTATCGATTAGTTTTGCTTAAATAGTTTCTTGAATTAAAGTTAGGGTGGGAGGTTGCTCATCGAATCTTCGCTGCAAGGCTCCCATCATGAACCCCCCCCCCCCCTCCCTAGGCTACGCATATGCCGTGGATGCTCCGTAGACTGCGAGGCTGACGAAGTGCTGCCAATTCCGTCTCTGTTTTCCTGGATCAGAAATCATGAAACAAACTCTTTTCTTATTTTATGGATTCATGACATTTATTATGGGCTTTATGATTGAAATGAGAGATGTGAGTTTTGAATTTTGGAAGTGTTATTTTGCCTCTGCTCTAATGTTGTGTAATCAACCTCATTAATCAAGAATCTATTCGAAAATAGCAATGGCATAGTAAGTTTATCAAACATGTACTATCACAGTTCTACACATCAGCTCTAGGTTTGAATCCTGACGATGTTTTTTTTTTTGTTTACATATAGACTCGTTAACGTACACAGAAAAAAATAATTAATTTTAACAAGCGCGTAAAATTTTCCCTCGTTTAATTCCAAGCCAATGGAAGCGTAAACAACGAAATTGTTTGCAATCTCTCATGCGCCATACAACAATGTTTGCAATCTTGCATACAACAGGCTAGATTCAGGCGTTGTCTGGCTTAAAGTTACATGAAATATCTCAATATTTTCTGCCAAATCTAGCATTCCCTTTATGTGCATTAGATAACGCAGAAAATTCAATGTTTCTTTTTATCTGTGTAGATTTGCCTGATGCATGAATCAAGTTTTCTGTTTCAGGAATTCTGCTCATAGTTTCAACTCAATTCATTCATGATTTCATGCCTTTCCATTGCTGAGGAAAAATATTTTATGATACCATGAATATTGTTCATGGTGTATACTCAACACAAGAACACAACGAATTCATGAAATCATGCGCAGAAAAAAATAATGAATTTAAAAAAACGCGTAAACTTTTACCTCGTCCGCTTATAAGCCAAAGCAAGCGTAAATATCGAAATCGTTTGCAATCTTTCCTTCAACAGACAACAGGCGTTTTCTGGCTTAAATTTAGAGGAAGTATCCCACAAACCTACGCCAACTCTAGCATTCCATTTATGTGCATTAGATATCCAGAAAATTACATGTTTCTTTCAAACTGTGTGACCTGTTTTTTTTTTTCATTTTAAAGAACAAATTAACACAATTTCTATTAAACATAAAATAATCTAATAGAGATGATTTCTATGCACAGCAAAGAACATCAAGACTCTCTTCGCTTGACTGGTCAGATGAGGTTAGTTAGTTTGTCATGGAATATGTTCTTATCGATTGGAGAAACCTTTGAATGTTATCGGTTTTCGGGCAGTACAAAAACACACGCGATTTACAGTGGAACTTTTATAAAACACTTTATCTCCGGAATACAACAGTTTATTGCCGAAAGCGCGCTCGATCGAGACATGAATAACTGCCTTGCACAGATAAAAAGAAACATAGAATTTTCTGCGTTTTCTAATGCACATAAAGAGAATGCTAGATTTGGCAGAAAATAATGGGATATTTCATGTAAATTTAAGCCAGATAACGCCTAAATCTAGCATGTTGTATGAAAGATTGCATACATTGTTGTATGACGCATGAAAGATTGCAAACAATTTCGTTGTTTACGCCTCCGTTGGCTTGGAATGAAACGAGGGGAAATTTTACGCGCTTGTTAAAGTAAATTATTTTTTTCTGTGTCTGTATATGCAACGATACCCGAGGGTCAGTGTTGTGAACGTCACCACACGAGTGATGCCGATCACTGTAGATCGGTTCTATAGCAAACAATAGATCATCCGACTGATAAGAGTGGGAGAGAGTGCTAGAGTGTAGAAAGTGGGGAACATGTTCAGGTTGCCAAATATGCTGATTTACGCTAATCCTAAGTTTCGAACCTAGTTTTCGAATGACGCGTTTTTAGGACCATCTTAGGCGGTGTATTTGAAAACGGCGTATGGAGGAGAAGGAAGAACCACGAGCTGGCGCAGCTCTATGGCATAGTATCCAGAAAGTCGTTAAAGCTGGAAGGGTACAATGGGCGGGACATGCTGTAAGAATGTCGGACAACAACCCCGCAAAAATGGTGTTTGCCTTGAATAGGACCGGTACAAGACTCAGAGGAGCGCAGCTAACTAGGTGGTTAAACCAAGTGGAGCAAGACCTTGGAAGTGTGGGACATTCGAGGAACTGGAGACAAGCAGCCTCAACCGAGTTCTATGGAGAAATATCGTGACGCAGGTGCGGTTCTAATAGGACGTTGGACCTGCATACTAAGTAGCATAGTGTGAAAGTAAGTAAGGGTTAATCCTAAACATAATACGTTCGAAAAAAAAACTGAGTTTATGTTTGATGCTTGGGATAGCTTTGTTTATTCCTAAACTAGTTTCAAAATCACGATTCGGTTTGAATAAAGATTTGATTTTAAACCATTTAGTATGACAAGTTTGAAGAATAATTTCAATAAAACGGTATACGTTGTCTTTAAATTTTAATTAACTGGAAACTTAATTATCAATTTTCACTGTACCCAACTTCGCCGACTTAAAGCAGTGTTCGGCAATATCGTGACGGAGGCAGAAATATCCACTCTCTTTAACCTACCGCTTTTTTGTTAATGAACTTCGTCAACGTCAAAATATACAAGGGAAGAACCTCAAAACAGGGACAACAAAGCTGCACGAGACCCCTGAGCTAATCTACTGTGTGTGGTGTGTAGTGAGCCAAATCATCACTGCAATAAAATCATAATTTCTCTTATTCCCCCTTCGTAAACGCAGTCATATTGGAAGTGCAGAGAAACTGGAGGGTTGGCTCGATGAAGACAGAACATAAATGTATGTCAATTTGTCAGCTTTTATTTCTTTTGCATTTACTCCAAACAAAGGCATATGCAGTCGAAAATGAAGATGAGGATTATTTTCGTCGCTTTTCTCTTCAAAATGTGTTTCAATGTCACCGTACCAAATAGTTCCATCTAAGAAAGATCAAAATGGTTTCTATGGGGAACAAGCTTTTTGGAAATCGATTTGATGTGTTTGCTGTACTACTCACAGAAAATCTCCGGTATAGGGAACCCTATTTAGGGCCATGGAAATGCTTCGCAAGAGAGCAAAGCTGTCTGAATGAGTCGTTTTGTATTATTTGAAAGTTTCATCTTCGATGCAAAAGATTATCGGAATGCGCAAATCCTTGGCAGCCGGAGTGAACTGCAAGGGAAGAAGACTACACAAATCAACTAGTCAGATCCTCTCCCTTTGTTCCTAGCGTTTCGTCTCCTTTTTCGCAACCAGTGTCTGCAATGTGAATTGTGTATACCTACCAACGTGCGATTCGGTGAAATACTGATCCTTGTCGTATTCAAAACCGGTGATGCGTAAATTTGATACATTTGCTGGCTTATCTTGCGCGATGATGCGTTGATTGCAGGGGGTCGATAAGCCTCCTGATGACGACTCACGTTTCGAAGAGTGAAAAGGCAATTGATTTCTGATGTATGACGAGTCTGAAAGTCAACGGAAGCTATATAAAAAAAATTGAAGAGTGTCTGGTTTGGGAAATCTCGGTTTATTAATAGATTGTGGGAAAGTGAAACTGCTGGATGAGCTTGAATTATTATCTTGACCAACACGAGTTTCCTACAGCTGTTTTGTCGAATTGACACTGATGGGATGCTTAGAGCCAGGATTCGGAAAAACTTAAATCCGCAAATCACGGATGAGTATTTAGGTTCAATAATCAATTGCTCGGGTGAGGTGACCCTCCGTGCAAAGGTTTCCGCTTCCATCTTATGAAGCCCGCTGCATGCTCATCAGCATCCAATCATTAAAAGAGCGCCGTGAATTTGCATTAGTATCATTCGTAAATGACATTGTTTCGCAACGCGTTGATTCAGCAGAACTTTTGTCAAAACTTAATTTTTACATACCGTCGCGGCAACTACGAAATAGAAATATATTTATTACAAGCCATCATCGTACAAATTACGCCAAATTTGTACCTCTGAATCAGATGATGGCAACTTACAATAAGCATGGAGAAAATGTAGACTTTACTATGACCAAAACAAAACTAAAACAATACTTCAATTCAATTAGATAATGACGAACGATTCAAAACATTAAAAATGCAAATCTGATGTGTTAGTTTCCTAAGGCGTACTGTATATATAAGTGAAACATAAAATGTAAGCACTATTGTAACAAAACGGTCTACTATTGATTGACGACAAATAAATAAAAAAAATCGAGTAGAAAGTCACTTCACCGACCCGAGCAGGAGAAAATAACATTTGAATACCTAGTTTTGATTTTGATAACTGGCCTTGGTATATAAGAGCACAGCATAAGAGGTAAAATACCTAATAATTGCAAGCAAAATATCTTTCGAACAACAAACCTTCCCGAGCAGAAGCGAATAACTTGATAATTGGCCTTGGTATTTATGAGCTCAGATTAAGAGGTAAAATACCTGAGGATAATACCATCAAATTGTTCCCACAATGTCATGCGAATACCGAATTGAGGTAAGACAATACCAAAATAATACCTCTAAGGTGACCAGATACTTACCCAGGTATCCGGAATATCAAGTTTAGTTATTATAGAGACATTTTGCTTGCAATTCTTAGGTATTTCGATTAGGTATTTTACCTCTTAATCTGAGCTCTTTAATACCAAGGCCAGTTATCAAGATCAAAATTAGGTATTCATATGCTTTTGTGTTCTGCTCGGGTTGATATTTTAATACCTGGGAAAACCTGGGAGGCACCATTTTGGTATTATCTTACCTAAATTTGGTATTCGCATACCATTGTGGGAACAATTTTATGTCATTATCGGCAGCAGGGTAAATGCACCCTTCTTTTTGGGGAAATGCTCCTTAAACTTTGGAAAAATGCTCCTTAGTTGCGTTTGCCCGGTATAATGCAATCGGAGGTATTTACCTTCAGGTTAGCGCTGGCCGGTTGTTTTGACGGGTCTTAAGTTCCTTCAAGATTGTATAGCAGAACCTCGCTCCGCAATTTTCGAGTTAGTTTTTACGGGTTTAAACTCAGAAACCTAAATCCGTCAAAACTACACAATCTTGAAGAAACTGAAGACCCGTCAAAACACCCGGCAAGCGCTAACCAGAAGGTTAATACCTCCGATTGCATTATACCGGGCACACGCATCTAAGGAGCATTTTTCCAAAGTTTAAGGAGCATTTCCCCAAAAAGAAGGGTGCATTTACCCTTTGCCGTTATTATCCTCAGGTATTTTACCTCTTATGCAGGGCTCTTGAATACCAAGGCCAAGTTATTCGTTCCTCCTCGGGGAGAACTGTCACCTCGTATGTGAGAGTGAGTCGTCTCTAGAATCATGTTAACTGGGCTGTAATCCGACATTCTTACGACATGTCTAGCCACCGTAATCGAACGATTTCAAAGATGTGAACGATGGGAGGTTTTCCCAGCAACTGATGGAATTTGTGGTTTATTCGATGCGTTGATCTTTCACTAGCAATGTCCATGTTTCGTGATCGTAGAGAACTACCGGTTTGATTAATGTCTTGTAGATGGTCAACTTTGTAGTTCGGCGAACTTTGTTCGATCTTAGCGTTGTTCGGAGCCCAAAGTAGGCACGATTGCCAGCCATAATGCGCCTTTGTATCTGTCTGCTAAAGTCATTATCGGCGGTCATCAATGAGTTCTTTTACCACCTCGATATCATCACCGTCGATCTGAACTCGTGGTGGGATGCCAACATCTTCTCGTGAGCCTTTTCCCCTCATATATTTTGACTTTAACGCATTAATTATAAGCGCATTGTTATTTGTTTCAGCCTTAAGATGTATGTCGTGCTACGATATTGGCGAAGTCTGGATGGCCTTCCTGTAGATCGGACTATCGCCGCTCTTTGAATTACACCCTCCTCAGGAATGTTAAATATCAAATACGACAATCCATCATCGTGCCGCACCCGCCCCGAGATTCGAAGGGACTCGAGAGTGTCCCTGAGACTCAGACGACACACATCACTAGTTCCATCGTGACTTTGAGCTATGGCGTCAGTTTTTCTGGAAATCCATATTCTCGATCGATTCGAATTCGATGAAAAGGTGTTTGGACACGTTATATTCACGAAATTTAGTATTAGCGTGGGCTTGAATCCCGCTTGATACTGCCTTCCTGTACGGACTCCTGAGCAATAGGTGACAGACGGTGGAATAGAATTTGGAAGAGCAACTTGCAGGCGGCGCTCAGTAGGGTGACTGCACGATAGATGCAGCAGTCCAGCACTCTTTTTATAGGTGATACGCACAATACCTTCCTTCAATCCTCCGGTAAATATTCTTCCTCCCAAATCTTGGTAATAACTCAGTGCAGCACCCTAGCCAGTGCATCACTACCGTATTATAATACCACGCTTAGGAGTTGATCAAAACCAGTGCAGCTTTGTTGTTTTTCAACCGATCAATTACCCCATCAACTTCATGAAAGTTTGGTCATTTTCTGAGCGTGTTTCTAGATCTTTTACCGTGCCACCTTCATTTGCTGTAACATTGCCGTTCAGGTGGACGTTGAATTACCTGTGAGAAGGTTACCTTCCAAGTTTCTATACATATCGGCATGTGGTACGTAGCCTTTGAGCGAGGTGTTCCTTTTCTCGTATATTTGGCGTGTTTCGTTAACACGTTACAGTGCCTACATTGCTTCGCTGTCTCGTTATTCCATTTGGCCCTTTTTCTTCGAAGAATAGAGTTTTATCTGTTCCGTGCCAGACTACACCGTTCCACATTCGCTCTCGTACGATGTTGCACTATCGTTCTCGCTTGTCTGCATTCTTCTTCTCTACTTACTGGTTGACTGCACCGTCAACCCAGTATTTTTTTTTTTTTGGTTCGGAACAGAAGTAACCAGTGCCGCTATTACAGTGCTTCCAATGGCGGTTCGAATATCTCTCCATCCATCGTCAAGAGCAGCTGCGCCAAGCTGCTCTCCTGTTGGTAGGGCTGCATCCAGCTGTTGCACGTATTCCTGGACAACTTACATTTTTCGTAGTAGCGAAATGCTAGGTCTTTTGCTTTCATAGCGTTTAAAGCTTATTGTTTTCACAATTAGCTTATTGCTTGCTCTCAACTTAGTGTTCTAAATGCACTTCCACAGTTACTTAATTCGGAGCTTTCGATGCCAGGTACCATTCTTGCATTAGTATTGTTAAGTGGCAAGTTCAATCATGCCAAGGGAGTCGAGAAATACCACCGATGACAATTACTCGGCATGATGTGCTTGATGTACTTAGAGGTCTTGATACCACGAAAGGTGCCGGTGACGATGGTCTACCGCCGTCCCTTTTCAAATAATGTGCTGATTCTCTAGCATTTCCTATCGCTTTGCTATTCAACCGATCACTGCAGAGCAGAACATTCCCTGATGCGTGGAAAATCGCTGCAATAGTTCCGATTCATAAATCCGGGAGCATCAACAAAATTGAAAACTACCGAGGTATTTCCATTCTGTGTTGCCTTGGGAAAATGTTTGAAAGGATTATTCATGGGCTACTTCTGAGGAAATCGCAGCCATTGATAAGCGAATTTCATCATGAATTTGTCAAAAAACGCCCCACGACATCTAACTTGATGTGTTATACGCATGAATTCAACAAGACTATGGAGAAACGTGGTCAAGTTGACTCCATCTATGTTGACTTCTCAAAAGCCTTTGATTGAGTTCCGCATGAATTAATCGTTGCCAAGATGCATCGAATGGGATTTCCCTCTTGGGTGACCGAGTGGATTGGATCATATCTAACGAATCGCTGCGCTTACGTCAAACTTGAATCAACGCAGTCCCAGAAATTTAGCATCGCTTCCGGCGTACCACAGGGGAGTATTTTGGGACCTCTTCTCTTCGTTCTATTTGTCAACGACTTGTGCCTACGACTGCGATTAAAACTACTATTGTTCGCAGATGATCTCAAGATATACAGAATTATTACTTCAGCCCTCGACTGTTGCGCTCTTCAAGCTGACTTTAACGAGTTGTTGCACTGGTGTTGCAATAACGGCATGGAGATAAATATTGCGAAGACGAAGGTAATTTCATTTACTCGCCGACAGTCATTCATCCAGTTCGACTACCGAAGTAACTCGGACCCTCTTGAGCATGTCAACTCTATCCGTGACGTGGGCATTTTAATCGACAGGAAGCTGAAGTTTAAAGAGCACATAGCACAGACTACCGCCAAAGCATTCACAGTTCTTGGTTTCATAAAACGTAGCGCGCAGTTTTTCACGGATGTGTACGCACTCAAGGCTTTGTACTGCTCGCTTGTGCGAAGTATACTGGAATATGCCGTTCCGGTGTGGGTTCCGTACCATGCAGCACAATCATCGAAAATTGAGAGGGTGCAGAAATGTTTTTTGAGTTACGCACTACGCCAGCTACCGTGGAGGGCCGGCTATAGGCTTCCGGAGTACACCGATCGTTGCAAACTTATCGATCTCAAGACCCTTGTATCCAGACGCACCAAATTACGACGACTGTTTGTGTTCGACTTGCTTTCAGCGAATATTGATTGCCCGGCTCTACTTCAAAATGTAAACATAACGGTACCTCATCGTCGGCTACGTAACCAGCTATTCTTTACGCTTCCAACGAATAGGACAACATATGGCTATTTCAACCCTTTCCTCTCATGCCTGAGAGATTTTAGCAATGTTAGTGTAGCGTTTGATTTTAACATTTCGAAGACCGTATTTAAACATAGGCTTAAGAATTTAGGTTAAGATGTAGTCTGTACAATAATAATTGAAGACGACAAATAAATAAATACCTTTCCTTTAAATTTTCCTTAATGAAAAATTCCTAGACCAGACTGGAAATCGAACTCAGCCCCCTCCAGCATGGTGTTGCTTAGCAGCTGACGATAGAGCGAAGGAAGGCCCGTAGGTCGCTGCTCCCGAATTCAACCAGTGCTGTACACCGTCGAAAGTTTTGAGCGCATCCATACTGCAAATAGGTAGTGACCCAAATCTAAATTTGCACTGCGGTATGTGCGAACGTTGATTATATCGGAGAAGAATTTACCGTTCATTAGAACATGGTAGGTTTGATTCTCTGTTCGAAGGTCACGCGATATCATAGTGATTTGTGGATGTCTTGGCGGGGAAAGAAGGTACTTCAGACAACTAAACTACGGAAGGTTGCAAAGTCAAGACAGCAACCTCTGAAATAGATATGATGGCGAATATGCATACTTATTGGAGGCAATGTACGAATAGTTTTGTTGCTGTGAATTGCAAGTCAGGTCTACCATTGAATAGTAGGCAATGAAAAAAAGACATAGACAGTGTCTCTGTTTTAAGATGAAAACATTCTAACTTGTTTCCCAATTATGAATTCAAACATTTCATGTTCGTACGACGAAGCTAGGCTAAATCTCATCGCATTACCGTTTGCATTAAAAAAAATGGACACAAATTACCGATTTTTCATGGGTTTACCTTCACTCGCACTAACGAAACTACCCATGCAGCATCAATCATAGTAACCCATGAGTCAGCAGACAAAATTTGACAGCTCTATCAGTCGAACTCTAACCGTGATGGCAAAAACAGTGAAGCAACTCCGCTCAAAAGTGTGCGCGTTCAAAGAACGGCACCCCGCCGCGTCGTAAACGGACATCGTGTGGCACTTTGTGGACGCCGAATACGCCCGATCCGGCATCTACAACATGTTGGCACTATTATACAACAATCAGAGCATCGAAAGAAAGCCCGGATCCGGACGGCCGACGACCCTGAGCGACAAGAAGCTCCAAAGGATACTGGGTAGGAAGACCAAGGGAAAAGTGGCCACATCGCTGCGTGCGCTTGGCCAGGAAAAGTACCTGGCGAACAAGAACATACATGTCGGGAAGCGTAAGTCGCGTCCATTGGTTTCGGAGCTGCAGGCAATGACGCAGCGGCAGCGGCTGAATAAGATGGTCAAATCGATTTTCCCGGCGAATCGCGACGTAGCGGTGGTGATGGACGACGAGACCTATCTCATCCTGGATAGCAACGACTGGCAGGGCACTTCGTATTTTGCTCCCCCCACGAAGGAAGTGAGCTCCGAGGTGAAGTTCATTTCACACACCAAGTTCCCCAAGAAGGTGCTGCTGTGGCTGACAATCAGCGAGAAGGGGATGTCAAAGCCGCTCTTCTTTTGCTCTTAACTTGTTTTTTATCACCATCCGAAAAAAGCCCATTTTTTTTATGCAAATTTAAGATCGCAATTGATTTTAAATCTTCGTATAAAACTGTAAACTGTTATATTGCTAGGTCTGAAAATCATTTTGCTGATAGGCATTGTTTGATGATCATTACAAAGCAGATTGAAAACATATGTTAATCCAGCAGAAGGAAATCACTTGCGGTTCATGGCAGTTAGAATGTAGTTAAATCGGGGCAAGTTCAAGTAGGGACCACAGGCAGCTTTTAGAATTTTTCAGAAATGAATTGTTTGATTGGTATAAAATAAAATAATATGAATACGTAACAAAAATATATTCCAACAAAGTACTCGCATTCGATATTAAATGAGATTCAGTGTTCGTTGGGAAAGTTGGTATTATTCAAGGGAGTTTACTGTATAGCAGCTTCTCTGTTGATCTCCCTTATTAGATTTACGGTTGTCAAAATAATGTTTGGTTGCAATACCATGCATTTTTGCTTTAGAAAGAAGTCTTCGCGATATTTTACAGACAATGAATTCACATCCAAAATCCATCTTTAAAATTTTTCGAATCAGCGAGAAGCTTCAATTTAATTTTAACCTAGAAATAGCCATAGAGTCAATAAAGTGAATTATCTTCGCCTGTTCTTTAAGTCATGATTATATATTAATGATAATATTAAAGGCATGTATGCCAAATGTAAAAAACAAATAACATAGTCATATAAAAAGAGAAGGTAATCTTTGACAATGTTCTAATTTGACACTGTTTTAGTATGATAAAAGAGAACAGGAACTTTAAAGGGTTCGAAACAAAGTTCTGATAGAATGTTTTATCAATTATCTGCCTCTTAAACTACAAATGAGGTATAGAATGATTTAGATTTCAAGACGTTAGTATAATCAACGTATAAACAAAATGACTATATGTGATCGCATAACTCTTGAACGGCACGACGGAGTTTATTTATTTTCATTTCTTTTCGGGCCCCACCAGGCTTATCGATAATACATTAGCGGTGAGTTACTACCTCCTTTAGGACTACTATTTGCATTGGCGGACTTATTCCTGAGTGACGTTTTGAACATAAATTTTAAAAAAATATGATCAATACACCAATATTCAGCAATTAATAGAAAAAATATATACGATCTCTCAGAATTTCATAATAAAAATTGTATCGAAAATAAACTGGCAACGCTTATGATACGCTCACACATACACGCGTAAGAATATAACTCGAGTGGTGGACACGGTTTCGTGACAAGGATGACTCAATGAACAAAATAGCGAAACGTTTGGGAATTCATCACAAAAGCGTAAAATCTATCATCAACAAGCTCGGGGAATACTACTCGTTCAATGAGCTGCCAAGAAGAGGAAGAAAAACAGGTCCAGCTGACCCAACATTTGATCGGAAGGTAGTCAACCACATCTTTCGGAACAGATTGATGTCAATTCAGGATTTGGCAAAAAAGGCTGATACCTCCGTCGAAATGGTGCACAGAGAAGCGCAACAACTTGAGCAGAAAATAGCAAAACAAAGTGCTGAGCGAAAATCCAGGGCGAAAACCAAAGCCAGAAAGCCGACTTTTTCAACAACCGTCTGTCTGTGTTTTGAACGATGACAAAAATTCACATCAAGGTCATCGGCAAAGATGTGAACTTCTCCGTGTAGTCGTTTGAGGTGGACAAATTTAACCAGAAGGTTCTTGTATGGCAGGTAATTTGTTTCTGCGGCTCGAAGTCACTACTCCAAGTTTTCTACACTAGAGTTACGATCAATGCCGAAGTTTACCGTACTGAGTGTTTGCAGAAAAGGAAGCTTCTGTTAGTTATACAAGCAGCACAAGGTCCCTCCTTTGTTTTGGCCTGATGTGGCGTCAGCCGTACAATGGATGTAACAAAATTGAGTAGATTTCGTTGAGAAAGACATTAATCCTCCCAATTGTCTACAGCTTCGACCAATTGAACACTACTGGGATATCGTCAAGCGCAACTTCAAGAAGAGTAGTAAGGAGTGCAAGACCATGGAAGAGTTAAAAAATAATTGGTCTGCGGCTTCCAGACAGTGCGACAAAACTACTGTCCAAAACCTCATGAGTGGAGTCAAATCCAAAATCAGAAAATCCCAACTAACATCAATGCTGAATAACTGTTTGTTCAAACAAATTTGGAGAAGTTGTTCAGCATCTTCTTCTAGAAAGCTGAATAACTTCTCCAAATTTGTTTGAATAAGCGGTTAGTCGACACTGATGTTTGTTGGGATATTTTGCACTGCAATCTAAAGTTTTCTAAGCCTTAATTTCCGAGTGATACGTTAAGTACACAACATAGTAAAGTTTTGCAATTGTTCCTATTAATATTAATTAGAGCACATAATAGTCAATTGTTCGTTCGTTCTGGATAATTGATCAATCTCATGTTCTACATCAGAATTATCAGACTGGTCAACAACGTGCGTGTGGCAGAGAATGGACATTTGACAAATTGCTTTTCATTTACTACGACCGCTTCGAGCTGAATGCACGAAAGAACTACACACAACAGAAAATAAAATGTTGTTTGTATTTCTTCAACCAAATCCATCAGCTTACCGAACATGTCACGCCAAATCCACAATATGTCAACGGTTCATGCGGATTAAATTGTTCCCCAGTAAATTGCTCATTTTGCGTTTTGAAAGCAATCACGACAAAGGCTTCGTCGGACAAAAACACATTTTCTTTCAATGTCAATTTTTACCTGAACAAGGTCCTTAAATCTTAATTAATAATAATTGGTTTTTATTGAGGTGCGACTGATGAGCTTTGGTCTGACAGGAGAAAACGACGAGAATTTGCAGCATTTGACGTAAGGCGTTTTGAATTCAATTTGTACGATTCCACCCAAAAATTAATTAAAGGTAATGGTGTTCATTTTTAATCTTTGTTATATTCATCTCGTGGTTGATCACAAGAAAAACTGCAATAGAGACTTATTCTGGTATCAATCGAATTACAAATTAAGAATCAAGGTAATGCTCGGACCCGGGTTCTAAAACTCAATTCACTTCAAAACCGGACGTACTGCTTATTTTTTACAGCAAATTGTTTGATAATATGTTCTCTTTTAGAGATAAAAGTTTAAAGAATTAAAAAAGCTTTGACAGATGGTAGCCGTTAGAAGAAATAGATTTTGGACACCTGCATTGAAAATCCAACAGGTTTTAAAAATTACGATATCGATGAATTTGGAAAAATCTACCGTGTACAGAGTCGTCAAACGTTTTTGTGAGCGGAAAACTATTGTTCAGTAAGCGTCCTAGTGGAACTTACGATCAGAAACTGTTCTGCAAAATGCATACTGATGGACGACGAAACGCATGTTGGACTTGAAGCATCTTCCCGGGTAGATTTTTATTTTAAATAAATCATACACTATTTTTTGCAAATAAGTTCACTCGAAAATTTATGAAGTGGCAAGCGTATTCTAGCTGCGGACAAAATACTCAAGTTTTGGTTATAATGAGCCTATAAACTCCAAGAGCTTCAAGGAAGATCGTCTGAATAAAACACATTCAACAATTCATCAAAGCATACAAAGGGCCTGTAAAGTTTTGACGAGATTTGGCTAGCTACCAGTACAGGCGAGAGACACTTCAATGATATAGTGCCAACGGGGTGGATTTCATCGAAAAGGACCTATACTCACCCTCTCAATGGTCATCAAGTGCCCAATCGAGAAAGATTTGGTTACTATTAAGCGGAAGTTAAAAAAGGCTGGAAAAATATAAGCAGTTTTTTTTGTCAATGGGTAGATTCTTTGAATTGGGATATATCTCAAACCAAACTTTATTTTTTTTTTTCATACGCATTAGTTGGTTTTGTTTATTTGTAGCCTAAACGATAGAAAATAGTAGCTGTCATTCTTTCGATGTAGATAAATGGCCAAATATCTTTGAATTTATGTCGGATAAATGCATTAAACATTATTTTCGGCATTTATTCATCCAATTATCAACTAACTAGAATATACTTATCTTGTGCATCAATCGATTTATTATCAATTCGATACAATAACCTATTTTTGAGTTCCAAAACAATTAAAAAAAAAACTGGAGCTTAATTCCAAAAGCATCCTGACTGCTGGTTCAAATCGGTTATTAAACTTACCTTGCCTCTTGGTGAGCAATCCTTAACGCAATTTAAAATGAAAGTGTATCCATTAAGAAATAGCTAAGGATTATGTGTTCCTTGTTTGCGTTAATATGCGAATTTTTTTAGGAGCCCTTTTAGTAATGTAGCATCTTCAGTAAAGTTGTTCATAACAAATCATTATTATCGGAGAGGCCACCGGGTTGGCCGAGAGGATAGAGCGCATCTCCGTCTTTATCGGTAATTTGCCTGCTATCGAGCAGAAAACATCTATTATATCAAATGATCTGCCATGCACAATTCAATATTTCGTTTATTTTGATGCACCAGTTCATAAACTACAACACAATGCCTTCTTCAGCAATTTTCGTGAATGTCTACGCCCATTATTTTTCAAAAAAAAAAAAAGAATTGTTCCAAACGAACCTATCTTTATCTACGCAACAAAAATTAAAACCGAAGAAGGGAATTGGGCTATTTTGGTAAATTTTAATAAATAGGGTATGTGTCCCTTGACTCAGCCTAACATGCAACGATCGATTACTTGTTTTAATATAGCTCATTAAGTATTTTAGCAATAAGCGATATTCAACTGCCTAGATAAGTTTAATAAGTAGTAGTTTGATAGAATGTTCCACAAAAAGTAATGTGGATGCAATATCGGTCTATAAGCATCAAATTGGCTCTATTCATGGTTGCAACTTCATCCCATTCAAAAGATTTATTATTGAATGCCGTATTCGTACAGCTATTTTTGTCTGACTTTCTGATTTAATGCTTTGGCTGCTGTATTCGTTCTACCAAACACAAAATTTCTCAAAACAAACTAAAATTAGTTTGCTTCAAAACACTAGAGTAAGATTGTAGTGTAATTTTGTTCTATCTCTCACTATGATCGTAACTTGGACAAAAAATGCAACAGTTGTGAGCAAAAATTCAACACAGCAATTCGCTTTGAAAAATTAAATGTGTGTGTAAGGTTGCCAACCCAAGTAACATTGCCAAAATCATCCTGCTGTATTAAGTTTAATTAAGGTTTTATTAAAGCCACTAGAAATTAATTTGGTTTTATTTTGACACCAAGGGGTGCCAATAGGTTTCATATTTTAGTCAGGTTTATGAAAACCCACACAGTTTGTATACAACAATCTTAAAACCTTGTTTCTCAAATTTCTTTTACTCCCATCAAAGGTTTTATTCGACTTTATGAACTCGTAAAATGCTGTATTGAAATTCCGTTTTAGGACTTATTGATTTTATCTTATTATGGTTGAAAAAGCATTTTAAAACCATTTGGCCTCCAGTAAATGCATTAAACGGCAAATTGGCATTGAGGGAAGTCACGAAATGACCAAATAGTTTTATAGTAGTCATTGCGAAGATGAATTGGTTTTTTGGTGTTTTTTTTTCCAATCGCCATATTAAAATATAAGAAACAAATGAAATGTGGGATAATAAATGCACAACATTTAAATGTAATGCTAATGAACTGTGGATCGGAGAGCAATTTTTGCATTTTTTTAGATAACCTTTTTGAATTCCATCAATTTTCAGGAAATTCATGATTAATTTACCGAATATATTTGTTTTAATTTAGTTTTTATAGTTTTAAACTTATTTAATTTCCGAGGCGCATTAATTTTCGGCTCTTAATGTACCAATATTCACTATAGAATTAAATAATCATATCATTTGGAATAGCTAAAAAACTTTGTAAAAAAAAGCTGTAAAAACTCAATTCTTTTGGATGTTTTGCCATCAAACAAAATTTTCCGAAACTATAGAACTTTTTTCTTCGGTATTATTTACTGTTAAATGAATCAGAATAGCAGAGAATCGAAGAAAGCAGAACAACAAAAACCAACCACGATATCACAGTGAAGTTTGACAGCTGTGGCCATTTGACCGTATGCTGCTTTTCATAGCAGCCAATAGGTTTTATGAAGGTTCTCAAGTATGTATGTATGTATGTAAGGTAGCCACCATCCCTTCTAAGACCTTGTGATTTATGCAGCTCCACTTAATAGCAAGATCAAATTGAGTTGCCGGGTTGTATTCACAGTAACGCTGTATGAAGGGCCAAAAACGGTGGGGCGGACCCGTAAGCAGAGACACTTACGCGAAACCCGCGGGAACATGAGATTCTCCTTCCAACGATACGATCCAACAAATCGGCTAACCCAATTCGCAATACTTATTAAGCTTTCTACGGGATGGCTTGTTAAGAAGGGCGCGTCACTCTCACTGAAACTGTTGGAGTAGAATTCACAGCATCACAATCGAATCGGTAGAATAAATAAAATGATACTGTTTGTTCCTTCCTAGACGCCGGTTGTCATACCACTCCGTTGCCAATTCCAGCTTGAGTGATACCCTGATGCTCCCTCCATTTCCAATATATATTCAGTGTCATATAGTAATATTTAAAATCTTGTGAATTAATATTATAATTATAAAAATATAGTGAATTAATATTATAATGACAAATAATATAGTGAATGAATATAAGAATGATAATAACACTTCCATTTGTGGACCTGAAAGTTAGCTGCGAGAAAAAAAATTGATATTAAATTATCTCATAAAACCTGAGATACCTATGAATGATCTGAAATTATATAGCAATAGAATAGTAAACCTAGAATTTCGATGTGCTGTTCCGTTTCCTTGCAATAATGTATGTAGTGAGTCTCATCGGAAATAGTGATTTTAATGAAATGAAGTTAAAAGCAATTATTTCACATCATTTAATATCATAACATAAAATAATAAACTGACGTTATAATATAAAATAATAATACCAGCAGGCCAGTAAACTATAGTAGAAAACATATATCCGTAACTATGCTGAACATCCACTCATCGAAAGACTTCCACTGTTGCAGTTCCTATTGGATTAAGATCTACTAAAATTAGAATTTGTTTTCACAATAATAGTCAGAGAACATAATAAACGTAGGTACAAGATGTATCTGACATCTACTGGTATGTTACTGAAAATAAAAATTAGATTTGTATTAATATCATAATAATATTGGAAAAAAACTGAGAACAGCTAATAATAAAGCGAAATAAATTTCATATGAGTATGAATCCAAAAACTGAATCTTAATAAAACAAACATACAAAAAGATAAAAAATTGAATTTTTCGATAGCTCTTGTTCATCTGGACCCATAAATGATACTTTATGTCTGTGAAATAGGAAATGAATGATTGTAAACTGCTAGGTTTTAAATTAATATATATTTTTGATGAAGAAGGAAAGAGCTTTTTTTTAAGTAGAATTTTTCGAATATGATTTTTTCTAAACAATAAAAAAAACATCAAAACCTTTCTATCTTTTCAAATACATAACGTAGGTTAGATGAGCTATAACTGACATGGATGCATATATGCGAAGCTGAAAATGACTTATAAAAAAGCATACAAAATGTAATGCATGGATGTTGTAATATAAAATGATAATAATTTCATTTTTATTTAAATGTCTGCAGATTGTGGTCCTGCTGCAATTGTACCATGAACCTGAAAGCTAAGACAATGTATCATAGCCACGAGAAAAAAAATGATTTAAAATTATTTTACAAAACTTGGGATATCCATGGATGATCTGAAATTGTATAGTATATAAGGAATCATGGGATATAAAGCATATAATGAACCTAAAATTTCGATGTGCTGCTCTGCTAATAAATGTGATATAACCACAAAGGAACTGACTCTTAGCTTCGGGTCTTGATCCCTACTGAGCCCTTGCGGCACGTCAAGCCGGCCAGTTCAGCACAAGGGAGGTTTTATGAAGGTTCTTAAGTGATCATAAAATCTATCACTAGATTATTTTCAAAATAGAATTACGTGTATCAAATGAAAACTAATTAAAAAATAGATAAGCTGAAAACTCGTATGCATAAATGGACAAATTGTTGAAATTTTTAAATACAGTCAAATTGAAATATGTCCACCATTTTCCAGCAAGAAGGAAATATGCCGCTACAGTGAGACAGCTGGAATACATAATTGTAAATGTAAATATATATGATAGCAATTAAATGGAAAAAAAAAGTTGCCATGATGTGAAAATTTAGCCGTTTTTTTTCAGTACAAAACTGTTCAGTGCAAACATCGATCACAACGAACTGCGCAAAAAGCACGAAAAGCACGCCAACTTCAGTTTATATACTCATACTAATCAGACAATTTAACCGAAAAATAACAATCGTGACTTTAGAGGTCATATCGTTAAAAAAAGACAAGACTTTTATTTAAAAATGAAGAGACTTTTAATCGACTATATTTAAAACAATGACCAAGTATCTTAACAAAAACCTGCTACAAGCCCTATTTTAACGAATTCAAACATCTCAAGGGGTGACTCCGGCGAAGGGTGACTCCGGCAAGGGGTGACTCCGGCGAAGTGGTTTACATGCATACCTCTCACGTTTAAGTCACGAGTTCGTATCTCATACCCGGACAAGTTACGAAAATGCCCAAAAAGATGTTTAGGAAACAAAAAAAGCTACCAGAAGTGACTGAAATAAGCCCACAAAAACGGAGTCTGGAGAAAACTGGGTACAACTTGCAGAAAGGATAAGTCACCCATAAATAACTGTAGTAACACTAAACTAGCATTACCATTATAACTGGGGGCCTACACTGACAAGCAAAAAAAAAAACCAACAACATTGTTTTGATTGAATTTTTTCATGAATTACCATAGATACCGCTATAATACGATACGGAAGCCACCTATGATCTTCATCTAGAATCCTTGAATCATCTTGCACACATGCAAGATTCAAAACTTTCCAAATCAGTATGCACGCCAACATACTGTTGCCAAAAGCTTCGCAAGAAAACTTTACATGAAGCTGCTGACCATGTTTGTTTATCGTTAACGTCTGTGCGCGTTTTCGTTAATGTCTTGTATGGCAATTTGCATGGCAGACATTAACGAAACATACGTTAGACCAGCCCTACGACCCTGAGGTATTTCTCATGTTCGTAAATTTTGGACAGCCCGCAGTGGAGCATGTTTTAGCATACGATAAATACGTGTGATCCCTGAAACGCTGCTGTTTCCATGCTGGATGCCAAGCAAACCTTGCGATTGTTTTTTGTTTTAGTTTGTTTTGGCTTTATGTTTTTGGTACTGTAAAAACCCATTGTTCTTCGCGGCTAGAAAACATTTTATTTTAAATACGCCAACCGAAAAACAAATAGTGAAATATTGTTTGGTAATGATCTTTTTTTAATCTAGATCTAGAATACTAGATTTAAATTGAATTGGAAACGCGATGTTTGAACTGCTTCCAACGTCAATCTCGGATTATTGTCCAGGATTTTATGAAGTCAATTCAACTCAAGACATAATGTAGCTGTATCAGTGTTTACGTTACGGCGTGATCTTCAGCATCCAATCCGGATAATTTACAAAAGACCAAGGCGTATGATAGCCTGAAGTTCTGCATAACTAGGCAACGATGGACGTTAATATAGTTAGAAGTTAACAAAGAACAACTGTGCTGCGAAACAAATATATTTGCTACGTTATTGATGACAAATCTTAGAGCAAAGCTAACTTCAAGCAAAGAGTATTACGCAGTAATGGATAGGTTTGAAGGAGATGATCGCTTCAAAAGTTAGTAGCTGTCGAGATGTACATTATATGGCTGGCAATATGTACCTGTAGCAAAAGCAATGATCCTTTTCAGACAAAAAGCACCATGAACGGGAAAAATTATAAAAGTGAGTGTTTTCAAAAGCGTCTTTTGGTGTTTTTAAGACAGCTCAATGAAAACCCGTTGTTTTCGCAACGCTAAAAGTATGCTGAAGTGGTGAGAGGCTAGTACAGTGGATTTTGTCCCAAAAGACCCAAAGGTTGACTAACCGAACTTGTCGTTGGTCAAATTTTCCACCTTGTCTCATGCTATAAATCTGCATGTGAGACCAAGAATCTGACCAGTAGTGAAAATATCACACATTCTACTTATTTATTTCGCTGCCTCGTCGTAGAACGTTTATATCAAGGCACTTTCACTCTTAGACTTCTTATTGTCAATCTAAGGGAAACGACTAAAGGCAGACATTTCATTTTTGTGGCAACTTATGTTGTTGTTTTTCCAATTGTTTTATGGAATGAATAACCAAAACACCTGGTTTGCACATGGTATAGTAACTGAATGTAATTGCACCATTTTCGAAGAGGGTGAATGTTTTAATCAGGATAATTATCTGTTCGAAATGGAGCACATAGTCACAGAAAAGTGTTACTTAAGACTGACCATGACATGTATATTAGAGAAGGGACGCGGAGAAGCCGCTTAGGAAAGACCATTTGAAGCAGTAAAGAATGTGCACACCAAAAATTAGTCAACGGGAAATTAGTGGTATTAAATGGAAAATAAAGGGCGATACGGTCAAAATTTGGCCAATATTAACTTGACGTATTTCTTTCAATTTTGCATTTAAAAAACCTGAACACCCCTCATTTTGAAGGTATGTGTGTGTAGAATGTTGCTCCTATTTTGATTTTGGAATTCACTCTTCAGTTGTCAAAATGCCGTCCAAGCAAGAAGAGCAGCGTATCAAAATTTTGCTCGCGCATCGCGAAAATCCGAGCTACTCGCACGCAAAGTTGGCAAAATCGCTAAAAGTTGCCAAATCAACCGTTACAAATGTAATTAAAGTGTTTGGGGAACGTTTGTCGACAGCCAGGAAGTCTGGATCGGGGGGAAATCGAAAACCGGAAGCCGCTGAGACGACAAAGAGAGTTGCCGGTAGTTTCAAGCGAAACCCTAACCTATCTCTCCGAGATGCCGCAAATAAGCTGGGTGTATCGTCTACAACCGTGCATCGAGCCAAAAAACGAGCCGGACTATCGACTTACAAGAAGGTAGTGACTCCAAATCGCGATGATAAACAAAATACGACGGCCAAAGCGCGATCCCGGAGGCTGTACACGACGATGCTGACGAAGTTTGACTGCGTGGTAATGGACGACGAAACCTGCGTCAAAGCAGCTTCCGGGATAGGAGTTTTATACGGCAAAAGGAAGGGGAAAGGTAGCAGATATTTTCAAGCACACGAAACTGTCAAAGTTCGCAAAGAAATATCTGGTTTGGCAAGCCATCTGTACCTGTGGCTTGAAAAGCAGCATTTTCATAGCTTCCGGGACTGTCAACCAAGAAATTTACGTGAAAGAGTGTTTGAATATACGTCTGCTGCCTTTCCTGAAGAAACACGGTTGTTCCGTACTGTTTTGGCCGAATTTGGCATCTTGCCATTACGGTAAAAAGGCCATGGAGTGGTACGCCGCCAACAACGTGCAGGTGGTTCCCAAGGACAAGAACCCTCCCAACACGCCAGAGCTCCGCCCAATTGAGAAATACTGGGCTATTGTCAAGCGGAACCTAAAGAAGACCAAAAAAACTGCTAAGGACGAGCAGCAGTTCAAGGCAAACTGGCTTTCTGCGGCGAAGAAGGTGGACAAGGTGGCTGTACAAAATCTGATGGCAGGGGTCAAGCGTAAGGCCCGGCAATTCGGATTTGGAAAATCGGAAGCCTAACTGAATATTTTTCCTGAATTTTATACTAATTGAACTTGAAAAAGAAATTTAATTTGATTTTTTAAATAAACGATTTCACCGATTTACACGCGTTTTCCCTTGACCAAATTTTGACCGTATCACCCTTTATGAGAAAATCAAAAGTAAATAATTTATTTAAGACTTCATAAAAATACAAATATAAAACATAAACAGTTAAGTCAATTTGACCTGTTATATCCAAATGCCCGCACCTTTCGTTGGACACCTTCCATCAGTTTTTGCACAGTGTCATCCGTCACCAATTTTGCAGCTTTCTGCCAGTTACGCCTGAAGCTTTTCTCATCAATTGCTACGCTATTCGTTTTTCGAAGATTCCAATACTTTTCGATCGAAGCCCAATACTTTTCGATCGGACGGAGTTCTGGCGAACTTGGCGGATTGCAATAATTTGGGACAATATTTACACCATTAGCAATGTACCAATCCTTAGCCAGTTTTCCATAGTGGCAAGATGCCAGGTCAGGCCAGAACAGCACCGAACCGTTGTGTTCCCAAATGAACGGCAACAGTCGTTTATTCAGACACTCTTTTACGTAAATATGTCCATTTAGAGTGCCAGTCGTGATGAAGATGTCGCTTCTGAGACCGCATCCACATATTGTCTGCCATACGAGGTATTTTTTTGGGAACTTCGACAATTTTTTTTTGCTTAAAACGATCAGCAACATTTCTCTTTGCAACGAGGTATAAAACTGTAGTCCCGGTATCTGCTTAAAGTCAGCTTTGCAATATGTTTCGTCGTCCAATAGTATGCAGTCGTATTCCTTCAGCATAGTGTCATATAATTTTCTCGATCGAGATTTTGCGCTCTTGTTCTGGCTGTCGTTACGATTTGGAGCAACATCTACTTTGAATGATTTCAAGCCTGCACTTTTCTTCACTTTCTGGACGAACGATGGAGACATTTTCACTTTTTTCGCCACATCACGAACGGAGATATTCGGTTTCTTCTTAAATTCTTTAATCACTTTCTTCCTCTCCGCGACGAAACGAGAATCATGGTTACCTCCGGAACCGACCTTTCTCTTTAAAGTTAAGCGCTGCTGAAAGTTTTCTAGCACTTTAGTAACCGTCGATTTTGCGATCTTTAATGACTTGGCAATATCGCCGTGCGACATATCTGGATTTTCCACTCTTTTGTGCAAAATTTCTTCGCGCACGCGTTCTTGATTCGACGTCATTTTACTGAATAAAGGCCAAACGACGTCTTCATCATAGCACACATACATTAATATTCATGTAGTAGTGATCGGATTAGCAAAGCGTACACGGAGAAGACTGCATTAGGGCATTTCCGACGACTACTTTTTGGTGTGCACATTCTTTATAATAAACATTTCCATGTAGTTTGTATCAGTAAAATTGCTTGGTTAGTCATATACAATAGCATAGGGTCATTGATTCCATATAACCTCCTTGTTTTGTTTCCCTGTTTGCAAAGTTCAATCACTGTAAATCAACGCAGCCGCGTTCTAGTTCGATGTTTGTGAATGGTAGGAATGCAAGGCGATGAGATTGAGCAGGAATGTGTATTCTCCATGCCAATCAATAAATAAATAGAAACGAAACGCAAATTTATAATAAAACCGCTAGATAGGAAATAGAACTCTTATGTTTTTTGGTATCAGATTAGTTCGCATTTGAAATATTGTTTAATTTAGGGATGGGGATTGTAACCAGATCCCAAGTTAGAGGATTAGAATTAAAAATTCAGACAATTTGTTTCAGTCCTGTTTGATAAAAACATAATTACTTGGTGCTGATAAAGAATGGTATCATCTAGCACGACGTCTGTGGCAGTAGCACCTTGTCGCGAGTCGCATTGTTCTGCGTCGCGGATTACTAGTGTGCGTGTGCAATTGGTTCCGGTGAACTGAAGTTAGAAGAGTGTTGCGTGTCACGGGAGCGCGCCGTCCTCACGATTCATTCAAAAAACTGCATACAATCAATTGCGCTGTTGTGTGTTGGTGATTTTTCCTCAAGCGAGCTCAGGTCCAATGTGTCCAGGCTTAGTTTGTAAATTAATCGGTGCAAGAAGAGTGTATGAGACACAAATATCATGTTACTACCGGAAGGTTTCCGACACGTCGGCGACGGCCGGGTTGATGTGGACGAGTGCCGACGGCAGCAGCTGCGGGTCCAGTAGGACTTGGCCATCTAGGACATCGAGGATAGCTGGTTTGCAAAGCAACAAATAATTTATTTCTACCATATTTTGAAGACAATATCTAATATCCCGTTTTATTTTATTTTGTCTATTTTGTTTTGTTTTGTTTTTCGTTATGTTTGTCGTTTGTTATGTTTGAGTGGTCCATTGCTTTTGGCGGATAGTGCTACATACTTCCAGCGTATCGTTAACCAAAACGAACCCTGCTGCTAACCTTTCCCCAACTATCGAACATCCCAGTGATTTCTCGTGGAAGTGCAGAGGATTTCTCGGCTTCCTTCAAAGCGAGTATCATGTCAACACGTTCCTTCCCATTCCCTACTTGACCTGCATTCGGTTACGGCCGGCGCCGGTATTGCTTTATAATGGGTCACCAGTTTTTACACATTGAAGATGTATGTTAGTCCCAAACATCATCTGTTGGTTCTTTGTGCAAATACAGCTGATCTGGCAATAACGGAATTGCGTCCGTGGGCGGTCAATCATGCTCATGCTCATGCTAATGCTCATAATTTCTTGGTGCTGATAAAGTTTGGTTCGGTTAGAGTGATTCGAAAGCCTATGTCAGAGAAACGAAAAGTCGTTGTGATAATATCACTAATAGTCTCTCACAATGCTATCCTGCATGCTATCAAATACTAATACCTTTATTTCTCTTCTCCTTTTTATACTATTAACCTTCAGGGCCGGGAGCGGATGTGGAATTCATGGATCGGTCGAAGTGCGAAAGACCTGCTCATCCCTGGCTTGCATGTGATTTTGGTAAGACTTTATCATTAATAATAATCAGCTATCAGGTAATTACTAACTTCACTCATTCTTATTGTATTATCAAATAGTTTATTACCACACATTAGCACACTTTTGCAAAGCATTAGCACTGTTCCATTATTCATCTCAAGACCGATTATCCATACTACTTAGAAATGGAGGTTTGATGCATAAATCAATTGATTTCATTTGTTATAAAGTTTGCTTACTTTCAACAACAAATGAAAATTAATAAATTAAAAATAAATAAAAAGTAAAAATATCTGATAACCATGCCATTAAAACTTATGTTTTCAAATAGCACGAACTGCAAAGTGATGAGATGAAGATCGGAATGCAACCCTAGATGCTATGCTTGTATCGAGGTTTTTAGTATAAGGTGGTTTTGCTTGTATAAATCTAGATACATTTTTGAAGAAAAAAGCAGTTTCTAGAGTTCGAATTGGCAATGGACGATATATTACGTCATCAAGAGGAATTTTGCTGAAGAATTGAAAATAAAATTCAAGACAAACCCGTGAATCAAGATAGAATATCATGCCAGGTACTAACGAAACAATCCACTCAACGGGAAAACTAGTCAATATGCGGAACGATAGAACATGCTTTAAGCACAATAAATTTCAAGCTAAGCAGGTAATTTGGTAGATGCCATTCCTAATTTATTAAAATGTAACTAATTTACATAGTAAATGACGTTTTGCTTCCTACAGCCTTACATATCAACAATTATCCCACCCTACCCCAAACCTGTGGGCAGTGATGCAATTTTATTATACACTTCTAGTGTGCACTAATAGTGTATCCCGCAGAACTTAAAATCCCCACAGGTAAAAATGTTGCAAAACCTTTTCAAATATCACAAAAGAAAAGCGCTTGTCGTAATTAAAATCGTGTACAGCTGTAATTTTAAATCCTGACCTCTCAGTACATCAACTTGAAAAAAAAAAAAACTTCAGAAATCCACAGTCCACAGACTTTTAGAAATCCACATTCGATAGTTTATTACAAACCTAGAAGTAAAAATCACGAGCTCAAAAGCTGTGTTGCGATTGTTTGATGAAATATTCATGTGGAAATATGGTTAATGCAACATGCGTCTTGGAAGATTTAAAATAATTGGGGCTGTATTTCTTTGCTGCTATAGACAGAACTGCAGCATCAAAATATTTCAGGAAAAAAAATTCTGTCAAAATTTCCGAAAAAAAAACCTTGTTTGGCAAGTAGTTTGTTCGTGTGACAGAAAAAGTAAATCTCTCATCACCACCGGCACAATCCACAAGGAAATTCACAAGGAGGAGTGCCTGTAAAAACGATTGTTGGCTTTCTTTAGAAGTCACTCTGATAACCCTACAATGTTAAAACCGTGATGGAGTGGTAAAGTTAATATCCTTCCAAAATCTACCAATCCTCCTGAGTTACGCAAAAGCGAAAGATATTGGGCTCAGATGAAGCGAGTTGCTTTCCGGAAAGAAGCGGGATGTTAAAAATGCCAAACATGTCCTACACTTTTGGACCTGAGCAGCCATCAAGGTCACTACTGGAACTTTACAAACCTCTATGGCTGGAGCGAAGTGTAGCGCTCGAAATTTTTTTTTAATGAATGTCGAATAACGATGTTTTGTTCGTGTGAATTTGTAAATCATATTTCAATCTTATGAAATAGATAATTACATTAGATTTGAAATGTTTCATGTGTGTCAAGATGTGTTTAGATTTTGTGTCATATGTGTTCAGACGTTTGGTGTCAAGATTATTTCAAATACAGACCTCAACTGTGCATAAATCGGCATTTGAATTTTATTTAATAAGCTGAAACTTAATGTCAATTGAAGGTGGCGTTGTTCTTGAGTTTTTTTTCCTCTGTATTGCTTGATTAGTCGGAAAGATAATTTAATATGATGACATTCCATCCAACAGAGAGCATGGTTGAATGGTAAGAGAGAAGACTTCATGAGATTCCTTTCGCTTCTGAAACCAAAATGTTTTTCATATTATGCGTGATTGCATTTGAAATGAATTAATTCCTGATCCACTCAGCTCAACGACAAACCTCTCATAGCGACAGCTGCAAGCAGAGTATTCTACGAGTTTATTAAAATACCACAAATCCATATGCCTGACAAAAATTGTCATAAAGTTCCTCATTCCCCTTCTGAAAATTAAATGAAAAATTCACGCACCCTACGGTAATTAGGAATGCCAATGCAAAACACTCAACTAGTTTGCACTGCACTATGAAAAGTTCAAACGTTGCACTCTTGTGTGCGTGCTTATTGTTTCACCCAAATTTTGTCGGTCATCATGCCATGTGACACAATGCTAAAACAATAACCACCAACAATACGGTCGCCCTTTTGAGTACCTATGTAACCATAATTTTTAAATTATTTGATTGTTCTCCCTGATTTTCATTTTTATTTCACAATCGATTGAAACAATGAATGTTTCGCAAGTCCTTTTCGAGTTTCACGCTCTTTCCCAATGCCGAAAGACCTGTACGTAAGGAATCAGTTCAGCAAAGGGGGAAAGGACTTATTGGCGAACTGCCGTCACTTGAGCGCCTCGGCGTTCGGCGTTCGGCGGGAGAATAATTGTTGAAGTGAGCACTCGAGAATGTATAAAATGTTGATACATTAGGAGTGGATTTGTGATTTCGGAGCTCGGCTGATTTATTGCATTGAAGGAACAAGGAAGAAACATAGAGAGTGAGAATCTTTTCAAATTGAAAATCTGTCGCATGCATCAGAATTTAGCCCGGATTGTGTATTCATTGTGGTGAAAATCTACAGTCGGCAGTACTTGAACTCAGGCAGTTCATATGAGTTCCCGTCATCAAGTAGGTTCAAGTGGCTGCTTGCTTCAATCGATAATAATTCTCACGGTTGTGTTTCGTTGAAGGTCATAAGGCTTAATTTCGTGGGCATCCTGTGGTTATATTAAAATGAACAAATGTTTATTGGCCTTGCAATTTTATTTATTCATGATGGATTTTGTATTTTCAAATTATTATTTTTAATTTGCAAACCATTTTTTGTAAGGATTATATTAATTTGGCATTTGGAATACCACATAACTGGAACAACCGTTAACACACACTACAAGACACCAGGTTCGCCGGAACCGCTCTTCGCACAATCACTTCCGGTTCACTTCCAATCTATAAAAAAATTTTGTATCGAAGATTTAAGATTAAACTAACAGAATTACAGGTAATAAAATCTCGATCACAGCCACTTGCCAATTCTCACATTAAATGCACTATTATACGAAAAATCATGCGCAGGTCCGATTTACTACTTTGCAAATATTTCGGATGATAGCACAGAATGTTATCTAACAAGCACATGTTCACACATTTGATTTTCAATTTTTTTAAAAACGTTGTCGATCCGTGAGGCAAATCGAAGCAAAATATCAAACCTACGTCGACCAGTGGCGAACCACAAAACATATAAGTGAAACCTCTAGTGCACAACCTGAAAAAAGAATTGTAGCAATCACACAATTAGGGTAGGTCTCGCTCTATAATACAATGGTATAGGACGGTACTCGGATGGTTATAAAATTTAACGTTATTCTTATTCTATTTCACATATTTGATCAAGTTTTGGAATGTGGGATTTCACAAAAACGACGCAGCAAAAGAAAAACAAGTCACTTTCGAAGCACGGGTTGCTTCGATCCTTCTACTCTATTTCCGATTAAGAATAGTGCGCAACAAAGCGTCGACACAAAATGCACTCGCATTGTCTCTTGCTATCCGGCATGGCCGCGATCGAACGTTGTTTCGTAACGTGTGCTATTCAATAGAGGATCCCCAAGATTTGGACTATTGTGATTGAGGATGCATTGGATATATTATGGTAAGTGATTGAAATAATTACATTTGTTTACTACATACCTGGGAGAGGGGGTAGCCTAAGGGGGCTGAATGCACTGGTGACTGGAAAAAAGTGCGTGGGGTAGCCAGAATTTTGTCACGAGTAAACAACCATTGGGTTGCTTTCCGAAGGTTATCAGGGAATTCAACTCACCCAGCTAAAACCAGCTCTCAGGTAGAACATTCCCTTCCGGAATGATGCACAGACATAAATAATCGTTGCGCTGATGGTGGGTACACTCTCATCATCATCATCATCATCATATTGCTATTTTTTCAACAAATATGAAATACGTATGGATCCAGACAATTTGGTGGTATATTTTATGCATGAACGTTACAGGAAAATCCAACAAACATATCAGCACATACAACTAAGCCAATAGCTTCCTGACCTATTAACTTCTGTTCTGATTTCTTCATAGAGTCTACTCATTTCTCAATTAATTGAGAATGAAGACAAATGAATCCTTTATCCCGTATCTGAGTGCCTATAGTAGAAAATAAATAAAATTTTATAGGAAAAATACACACTGAGAAAAACATAATGTAATGTTTTCATTCAATCAAAACGAAAACTTGTTTGCTGCAAACAAAATCCGATTACGATTTTATTTTCATTTTTTATGGGAAAACTCTGTTGAATTTTTGACTTGTTAGAATCATTTTAATTCAATGCTGAAATCTATGAAACAAATTACTGAGAAGTATGGCACACACAATCAATGATTCGCGAACTTTTATTTTTAACATCATTGCGACACTTTCAAACATGCGTTACTTTTTTCATACTTGACCGACATTAAATTAATTTTTCCCAGTTTCTCTTTGAAGGATATTGTTTACATCTGCTCAGTTGTGTAGTTGTCATTGAGATTCCGGTAGAGATGGAAGAAAATCAGCAAACCGTTCGCGAAAAGATTTTGTTCATTCACATACAAAATCCTGGGTTGTCACATTGAGTCTTGGTAAAACCGATGAATATACATTTTACGAACATCTCAAAGGTCTTCCAAAGGTTCCAGGAACGGATGATAGTGGACCACAAGCCAGGAGCTGGATAAAAACCGGGGAAAAACGCCCAACAAACAAGCGACGAGTTCATTGTTTGGAAAAAAAAATCCATGTACTTCTACAACGCGATATTGTAGGCCTTTCCTTTTCCAGTTTATGAAAGAAAACACTGACTAAACAATTAGAGAAGAATCTTATTTTAAAATGAAGATTGCAAGTCTTGAGTTTACCATTATTATTAAAAGCAACGATCAAAGATACTGTGTTAAACATTTATTGCAGTTAACCATGGCAGGCGGTAGAATCGATTTCAAAAATGGCAGGCAAGAAGTGAAGAGGAGAAATCTACTTTAGGTGAACGATAAAAACTAAATCACAATTCCGTGCTAGGCTTGGATTGACTATAGATAAACCGCGCAGCAAAAATTCAGAGTTTCAGAGATTACTGGCATTAAGCCGAGTTTAATTGAAAGATGTAACACAATTCTTCAAAGGCATAGTGAAAACGTAAAAATTTGAAGTATTTTCATTATACACAGCTCGTTTTCTAGACAGGATTATTCTGGTATTATATGCCACCTTCAGTGCATGAAGTGTTGATTCGTGGGGCTGATGTAATCGAATCGGATTTATTACTAATCGTCCAGTTGTTAGAGAAAGCAGCAGAATCTAACAACAAGTTTATAAGCGACTTCAAGAGAAACCACACAAGAAAAATGTCACGAATTTCTTAAAAACATGGATCTTCTACACAAGTTGCTGTTATATTCTTATCCTGTTATTAGTGAAATAAAAAAAATACCGTTTCAAAATAAGTCGGTATTACCCAATGCTGTGAAAGATATATTGTATTACTCGTATTTCGTATTTTGATTAATTACCCGAGCAGCACACTTATTACAGCAACTTGATTATGACTAGAATGAATCACATATAAGTAATCTCAACTCATTTGCAATAAATGTGTTACTAGGGTATGTAGGGAAACTGCCCCCATATTAATCTCATTGTTCCTATATTCATCCTACGATGAATCAAACAATTGGGCAGTTGAAGGATTAGTTAGTAGTGTTTGTTGTAGTTATTTAACGTAAGCACACATTATTAGAAAACGAAACCGATCCTTCAACTGCCCAATTGTTTGATTCATCGTAGGATGAATATAGGAACAATGAGATTAATATGGGGGCAGTTTCCCTATGTGTTACTAGGGTATGTGTTTGTCAGTAAAGGGTAACATTCATTCCACGATGATTATTTCGAGAGAAAACTATTTATGACCGCTTCTCCTAAGGAGCTGAACCACTGTGCATCGGTCGGGATTGTCGTCTCAGAAAATCCTAACGGTGCCAACTTGAATTAATACCAGGCCGACTGGGGTGGGAGGCAACCACGCTTACCATTTCTTTATGAAAATATACCATTTATTGTAATACACAATATCTTGATCTAGCCTAGGATGTATATGGGAACATTGAGATTATTTTTTTAAAAGTTACCCTATTTGATTGTTAACATGCATTTGATTGTTAACATGTATTTGTATTTTAAACATTTTTTATCCGATGTCCAAAAGGTATTTGATCCATTATTATATCGCTACAAATTTATTACATCTATTTTTTGTAAATCGTCAAATTGCGAATTTTTAACTTTGTGGCATGTTTTTTGCTATTAATTTTTACTAGATATTACTTAAGTCCTAACCCATGCCTGTTACCAACCTTTCATTTTCATTTAAATATATGTTTATGCAAGAGGCCTCAATTGGGAGGTAATAGCTATGAAAAATAATAATAACCTTCATTTTTGAATCAATCCCAATTCTATAGGTGCTTTGCTGCTTACATGCTTAGAATGGAACGTCAATTTGTCAGTTGGAAAAATAAACTGACGGGCGATGAAACATCTGCTCGACGAACCTTCACAAGCAGACACGTTATTGACGTTCCCTTAAAAAGGACATCTTTGTTTGTAAATCACTGTAAAAACCACTTGAAATCAATTTGCTTTTTCATACCATCCATTATCATGCTGATCGTTACTACCTACTTCCCCTTTCTCACAGTTTCTGCTGGCCCTTTGATGGTTGGTAGCTGGCTAGAGTACCGTATAATTTAATATTTAATATAAATATTTTTTTATATATTTAAACCGATCCCAATGTTTTCTCGTTACCTGTACCCTCTCTTTCTCGCATGTTTTCCTCAACACAGGGTATATGGTAATCCAGCTCAACACGCAGAGGAATTGGACTTCTACTCCATACAATGGACGCATCTCTCAGACTGTCACACTCGGCTTATTAGCAATTTTCCACCGTAAATGATAATAATTGCATTTTTAAGTACCCTGGCACTTGCTCCCGAGGCACATCCTGTGAAGCATCTACCTGAGTGCATTAACATTTAACCGTTTTGAATCAGCTGAAAACAGAATAGGATGGGCAAGGAGCCTAGAGTTTGACACTGTTGCTGTCAGTCGTGTCAAATAGTATTTTGCTCTTTATCAGGCATCCTACCAATGCATCGGTCGCGTAAGCCAGGTTGAAATTAAGCTTTCACGCAAATGAAGGAAGGTGGGATGGATAAGATGAAACATAATATCTTGCTACTAAATAGGACCAACAAAGTCAGTCAGTGGCTTTGTACATCCTTTGGTCTTGCGCCGCACTTATTTCGTCGAAATGAAGATGAGCACCGGTCTAGAACAGGGTCGCAAACGATAGAGAAAAAAATACAAACGACGGTAAACAATGAGGGTTTGCTCTTTTCTTTTTCAAGCGTAATTATTTTCAATCCGATCTATTAGCCCAGGGATTTGTCTTGGTAAGGATGGACACTGCAATTTGCGACATATAGTTGCTTTACCATGCCACTTTTGTTTTTGAAACCATTTTCACCAAATTGTAGTCCGACATTCTTACGACGTGCCCTGCCTATTGAAGGTGTGAAACATAGTTCGGTTTAGAGATTGTATAAAGGGTGTATTCGCGGGAAATGACACACACCCAAATGTTCACAAAAACTCGGCTTCTTTGTAAGGAGGACCCTGCTAGGGGTCTTCAAATTCTTAACTTAAGGGTCAGACGACCAAGTCGTCTGGCAAGAACTTCAGATCTGAAGTACCCAGCTAGCAATATAAAAGGCCGCAAACAGAATTCACCTCCAACTATCTTCAACCACGTCTCAAGAAATTCTCATTCTTTTCCAAAGTTGTTTCACTAATTTTCTGGATCAAAACATGTTCTATTTATTAATCCAAAATAGCAGATAATTTCTCATCTCCATGCGAAGCGCTAGGAGTGGACGGTAATTTATTGCTAGAACGAATAGACATGAAGAGAAAGTGTATTGATAGTTCCGTATAGCAATATGATAGTTCCGTATAGCAATAGTTCCGTATGAGCAAATAAAAACTTTTTTTTAAGGACAATAAAACATTTGAATTAGCATGTAAGTAAAAAAAAAGGTAGATAGTTTAAAATTGTCGTTCATAAGTTTTCTTTTGTTTTCAATTTCGAACGAGGTTATACAGTGTCCTACTCTGTATCCTGTGAGAGCTAACATTAAAAAAACAGAGACAATTACACCGTTTCCAACTCGGGGTTGCACAGACATTAACTTTATACTTAGAGTGATTTACAACGGACAACTTAATCTAACAACCAGTAGACCAGTGTAGACATTTTGGGTTTGTGAAAAGTTCCACATGTCTGTAGCGAGAACCAAACCCTCACTTAAAGGCAACCAATTTCATTTTAAAACTTTGTGAGAAGAGAACAATTTTTTTCTCAAGTGTATTTATCAAAAGCCCTATTGATTACCTACAACTTTTTCTCAGAAACAATTTCATAACAATCAACGGTTTATAAGTTATGGTCTTTCAAGATTACACATGTGCAAACACATGCGCCCTTTTGAAAAATTACCCTTGAGCCAACAATTTTTTAACCAAGTGGAAAAACATGTTTTCTCATACCGAAACCATTTGCAAAGTTTTGCCTATATTGGAGAGGGTCGTGGAAGATTATGCTTTTTTTTTGGCTGATTTCTCCTGGAAGTGCTCATGAGAAGCTGAGGGGCTCGACGAGGTTCGTAGGGTTCATAGTACAAACGAAAGTACTTAGAGTAGTAAATGCCGTAATTAATGCACATTGCAGTTGTTAAGATGGTAGTAACAATTCTTTAAAAAAATACATTTACACCGGCTTCAATTCGAGGTTGTACAGACTTGATAACTGAACATGGAGCGAATGACAACGGACAACTTAACCTAATACCCAGTAGACCAGTATGGACATGTTCGTTTTGCGAAAAGTTCCACAGGCTGGAGCGAAAATTGAACTCTCACTTCATGGCAATCGCCTTAACGACGGGGGACGCCGCTAACCACATGACCTCAAAGTCTGTTCTGCTGTTAAGTTCAGACAAACTTAAAAGAACTGAAATTGTAATGAATGGAATTAAAAATAAGTTCAGAGTAATTAAAGTACTTAAAGCAGAAATAAATACAATCAAATTTTGTTTGCGTCTGAATTAAATTTTATTTCTTGACCCTAGACGGACACAACGATTGGCTGGTCTACACGAAATTCATGTGGTACATTGTATGAATACGATGGCATTTTGCGAGATGTCAAGCAGTAGGTACGAATATTTCTGACAATTCATGAGGCATGTGTTTAATGTACTAAATCTATGTTTAATTAGCGAGCGCAGGCGAATATATAAGATATTTTTCGTGCATGATTTTTTGATAAGGACTCATTGAAATTTGTGGTGCTCATTTCACCCCGTGTTTTCAGTATGCCTCTACTAACTCTACGCGCTTTTTAAATCTTAGTATCGATTTGACTCTTTTATTAGTTCAATATAATCACGAGACTGATTGGGGCCAAAAGTCTCGTTTAAATTTGAATGCAATACTAATGCGTTACCTCTTCAAAATTTCCTCCAAATCTTGCACGTACGCATAAGAGATTAACAAATTACAATATCTGACAGTATGTCCTCAATAGATTTTGCATTACCTCAACCTCCCAACTCTCCCAACATACAGTAGCGTTTACTGCTGGGTTTACTGGGTGTCCCACATCAAATTGCATCAAGCTGTAGAAAATTACCCATTGGGTATTTTCTCTTAAACATTTGGGAAGAAGTGGTTTAGAGTGTTGTTGTATTTTTATCGCTGTCAGTTTTTCGAAAATTGGAAAAAATGACACAATCCGAAAAGCAACGTCGCGAATTGATTTTGCGCAAGCACCTGGAAAATCCTCAACTCTCTCATCGGGACACCGGAAAGCAACTCGGAATCGTGCATCCACGGTGTGTCGTGTGATTAAACGTTATTACGAAACTCTGAGCATCGAACGGAAGGAGAAATGCGGTCAGAATGGATGTTCTACTAGTGATGTGAATCACAAGAGTGTCGAAATAGCGTTTAAGCGGAATCCCAATGTTTTTGTCAGAGATGTGGCCAAAAAGTTGAATCTTTCCAAGTCTTTCGTTCAGAGAGCCAAGAACCGGGAGGGACTGCATACGTAAAAAGTGCAGAAGGCTCCAAATCGTGACGAACAGCAATTACGGTGGGAAAGTCACGGGCCCGGAAACTGTACACCCAGATGCTGATGAAGCCTCATTGTCTCATCATGGATGATGAGACTTACGTCAAGACTTCCAGCAACTTCCAGAGCTACTGTTCTTCACCGCTCAGCATAAATTTGATGTTCCGGAGGAAGTAAGGAAGCAGAAACTTTCAAAGTTTGCCAAGAAAGACATGATTTGGCATGCGATCTGCTCATGTGGCAAACGGAGTGCGCCGTTCGTGACTACCAGGACTGTAAACGGGGAGATCTACCTCAAGGAGTGTCTACAAAAGCTTCTGCTTCCTCTGTTGAAGCCCTAAGATCTTCTGACCAGATCTAGCTTCGTGCCACTATTCAAATGTTGTCCTGGAGTAGTACGAAGCCAACGGGGTCACTTTTGTACCCAAGGACATGAACCACCCTTCAACGCAGTGGAACTAAGGCCCATCAATAAATACTGGGCATTACGGAAGCATCCCAAGGATGTCAAATTTGAGGAAGAAATGAAGAAAAAGTGGGTTTCCGTACAGAAGAAGCTGCAGCCAGATGTTGTCCAGAACCTAATGAGTGGAGTTAAGCGTAAGGTGCGAGCGTAAGGACATGGAATGATATTTGAAAGAAATAAATATTCCAAAAGCTTACTAATGGGTTATATTTGTTTGTCTGAAAGTTTGAAAAGGATCAGTCAACTAGATAATTTTCTACAGCGATTTATCTGTGATGCAATTTGATGTGGGACACCCTTTAATTATTTTTATTTATTTATTTATTTCACGTAAATACTTGTAGCTTAAGGGTTGTCCCTAATCAAAATACTACAATTGGTATTCATTGTTGCTCGTACCACTTTCATATCCAAAAAACATTATGAAGAAATAGACAAAAAAAAAAAACTTACTTAACAACTAAATACTGACTTATTGACTTGTTGACTAACTGCCCCACACTCCCTAGTTTTCTCCATTGAGCCAGATCAAACATTCACGACGGAAAATTGCTGCAGAACGCACATTTTTTATTACGTTTGGAAGTTGGTTCCATAAGATGAGTGCACGTACGAAAAAGGTTTTGGCATAATGTGATGAGCAATGCTGCAATAAAATAAAGTGTTGTACACAAGGTTGCTGATTATCACAACGAATGGTGTCTCGGTCTTTCTACTACTCACCACCGTTTTCCTGCTGCCACAGAAAAATACTACTCTCACCGTACACGAAAATTGTTGAGCAACGACTCACTCGGTCCTTTCTTGTTTACCGTTTCTTCCTACTTTCGTTCACTGAGTTATCACCATGTCCAACCAACCAAGCGACACTCACCAATTCTTCTCTTCTGCGCGAACATTTATTCCGAATATTCGCAGTGAAGTCTTCTGAACGAAGCAAACGAATCGTTTTATTAGACAAAAGAAAAGAAAAGCAGCGGATGGATGAGAAGCAGGCCCTGCAAATTCTCCATACTGTGAGTGTGTGTTTAAACAAACACAAATGCATTATTGATTTATACATATCAAGCTGAACCACATTAGGTCCAAAGTAACATTGAGATATTCTCTTCGTCAAGCTTGTCTATTAAACAATTTATTCATGTTTTCTACGTATTCAATCCTTAATTACACTCTATATTTCCACACTGTGTGTTGAAAATTCTTGAACATAGTTTTAGTCGATGAAGAGAGTCTCTCAATGTTACTTAGGACATTGTTACATTGTTCAGCTTGATATGTTAAAGTGAGGCACTACTACGACAGCGGTCAAATTTCCGGCTTTCACAGCCAGTCGTTTAAAGAATAAATTGAATAAGATCTAACGTGATTTCTCATTTGTTTATTTATAACAAAGTAGTATCCATTTGGCTAGATATATAAATAAAAAGAGATTGATAAAGGCAAACAAATTCTAGTTTGAATTGGGCACAAACATCGTATTAGTTTGATTTGACTACCTATGGTGGTTAAAACAAACTAAAATTCTGAGTAATTGTTTCGGAAATTTAGCAGTTAAGTTCAACTGTCGTCGGGTTGAACCAATCTAAAATTTTAATTTGTTCCCCTCAGTCAACGCTACCTTGTATTTTCGTAATAATAATCCCCTTTCAAGGTGGAAACAACAAAAATATTAGTTTAGAACAGCCATAATTTTTGTAGTATTGTTGTAATATAGTTAGGTAGAAACAACCAACCTGGCTCTTTGTTTCATAACAAAATCGGTGGTTTAAAACAACAAATCGGACTTCTGAAACAGCTAGTTTTTTTAGTTTAGAAATCAACAAACAAGTTTGTGGTTTCAACCGGGACTGTATTTTCTCCGTGATGATTTAGACAATATTGATTTCAAATGCCATGCACATAATTTCTAGTGAAAACTTGATGGATGCTGATATCAATATAGTCTATATCACGTGATATAAGTTGTAATGTGAGCGGGTTGTAAATCACTTCCAGCCGGACTAATAGGATCACTCCTCAGATGATGACCAAAGCAACTAATAATCAGCGTATTCATAAAAAAGGAACCGAAGTGATAAGTCAAAACGTTTTTTCATCACACTTTATTCGAGGCGAATCGAAAATACCATTCTTCGGCACAGCGTCAAGAGACCAAAAACGAATTCGAGTTTTCCACTTTTTTTTACTAAATTTACTCGCGGCGAATCTAAAACAACATTCGTCGACGAAGTAACTCACGTTCGAATAACAAACAGTGAAGAACGACGATGAAAGGATGAGAGGGAATTCAACATAGCGCGAATAGCACAAAACTTCATCTCACACGAGTCAGTCACAAAGCCACCCATCAACGACAGCACTCCTTTCGTTCGCGAATGCTTGCCTAACTTCCCTTATTTCGGAAGTGTTCGGTGATGACAAAAACATTCGAACCGAATGAGGAGAATATCAGTAACACTGGTTGTACACGGTTGCTTCTAAAAGGTTGTAGCTTATCAGCAAGATATTGCGGTCCTTGATGAATGATTTTGAATAATGTTACATAGCAACGTAATATAAAAAAATCATAAAATGGACATCCTAAGAGTTGTCGCTGTAAGTGCGTCACTCTGGAATATCTGTTCAAATGGAAAACCCAACGTACACAATGATTTAAACAAACTCTCATGCGATCATAATCAGCGGCTGATGCGTTTAAAACTAGTTCCAGACCATATGACAAATGAGGCAACAAAAGCGATTTAAATAGCTTGATTTTGGTAGGTATGGAGAGGATTGAAGCAGTTTGCTTCAAGTGGCGAAGACCAGCATAAATTTTACCACATTGATAATTTACCTGGAAAGTCCATTCAAGGTTGTTTTGGAAAAGAATTCCTAGATTAGATACTTTCTCCACATTTTGGATGACCTCATCATTAATGAACAAATTTGGCAAAAGTGGACGAGTTTGTTGTCTTGAAATATACATTGCTTTGGTTTTAGATGAATTGTTGGAAGTAGATTATTTTCAGACCACTTTTGAACACGTTCAAGATCGGAGTTGATTAACTGGGCCAAATTCTCAAAATTGGTGCTGTATTGTGTATTAGACAAAATTTCAAAACCGTGGGAAGATCGTTTATAAATAGTGAAAACAGTAGTGGACCTAAAACGGACCCTTGGGGTACACCTGAAAGGATACTGATAGGGCTGGACAAAATACCATTTGCCTCTATCACTTGCGTTTGTGGGCTTAGATAGGATTTAATCAGTGTTAACGCATCACGATGAAAGTTAAATTTGTGTGATAATTTATTTAGGAGTTTTACATGTGAGACCCTGTCAAAAGCTTTAGAAAAGTCGATGAGAAGCAGAAATACTACACATTTCTTATCTATTGCCTGATGGATATCGTCATGAACCTTAAGTAAAGAAGAAGTTGTGCTGTGCCTAGATCTGAATCCAGACTTGTGTGGGCTAAGAAAGTCAAATTGTTGCACATAATATTGAATTTGAATTTTCAAATTTTTTCTAACGCCTTCGAATGGGAACATAAAATGCTGATTGGATATAGGTTCTCCAAGCTATTATTGTGAGGTCTTTTACGTATTGGAAAACCCTTGGCAGTTTTCCAAACACGAGGAAACTTACTGGTGGGTATAAACAGGTTGAACATATAATTAATAGGAACAATTATGAAGGGCAGGATAACCTTAATGAAATTTAAATCCACACCATCCAAACCAACTGCATTTGACCGAATAGAAAGGATTGCTGAAGAAACTTCTAACTCAGTACAAAGTGAAAAACTGAAACCACTTGAGTTTAGAGGCGGTATAGGCTGGAGGCATGAGTCCCGTGTAAAGTTATTGCCAAAATAAGTATTAATTTCATCACCAGTACTATGGAATTCAACATCGTCGTTTGAAGCAGTAATATTAAGCTACTTTAGCCTTTTCCACATTTCCTTGTTAGAGGACGCTGATACCAGATTAGAGGAGAGGTAATCAGATTTTGCTATATTATCACAAATAATTGCTACAGTTGGTAGAAGTAAGCGAGTTGTGCTCAAGTGACGAGTTGTTTACGAATCCATCATTGGAGGAAAGAAAATAAAACTTTAAGTTCGAAATCATATCGTGCATGATTGCTTAACAACGAATCTCAGCGCAAAGTTGCCGAATAGTCTGACCTAAGCCGGTTTGCAGGTCAAAAAAATGTTTTGAAACACCGATAGCTTGAAAGTGTCGCAGATCGAACTGGACGAGGATGAAATCATAAGTCCGATCACCGAGAAAACACTAGAACCATCCGAGAAATTAAGAACGATCTGTTTGTTGCCTTCTCTGTGCTCAGGGAAAGGCTAAGCCGATATCGATATCCGATCGTACAGTTTGACGACGCATTGTTGAGCATGGTTTGAAAAGCCATTTTGCTCAGAAACGGCCGTTCATAAGTAAGGCGAATAAGGAGAAGCGATTGCGGTTTTCAAAAAAGCTGATAAATAAGCCACTGAAGTTCTGGAAACGGGTTGTTTGGTCAGAGGAATCCAAAGTTTGAGCTATTCGACAGAAAACGACGACTGAGAGTTTGGTGGAAAAGCGAGGAAGGGTTGAAGGATAGACATCTCCAAGCGACTTTGAAGTACGGCGGTGGAAACATCATGGTCTGGGGCCGTTTCTCATGGTTTGTATTCTAAACGAGAATATGAAGGAATCTTCGCTGAAAATGTGTCTGGAATATTATTACATTTTTCAGCAAGACAACGACTCAAAGCATACGGCTAAGAAAACGCAACCATTTTTTCGTGCCTGTCGAATTAAACCCTTCGAATGGCCTCCCCAGAGCCATAATTTAAACCCAATTGAAAATATCTGGGCAATTCTCGACAATAGAGTCGAAGAAACTCACCAAGAAACCAATAAGCAAACACATTTTGCGGCATTAAAGCAGGCCAGGAATGAGTTCGTTCCACAGCGGCTCAGAAACCTGGAGCCGTATTGCGAATCTTGAAATGAAGAACTTTTTATCACAAGCGTTCGTATAAAAAGTCGTTCGTTTCGAGCTACGTAATGCCACCCCTGGTGAAAAGCATCATGATTACAGTCTATCATTGATACAAAGGAAGGTCATATTGACAATTGAAGAGTTGACTCCAACTGTTTTTGATTGATTTTTCTTATTCAAACATGAAGTGGATCGTTTTTATTTCATATCTACTTTTCCAAACTGAGTTGGTTTTGTTATTTATTTTAAGAAATAAATAAATGTTATGGTTATTTTTTAACTGAAATTGTTCGTCCATGTTTATTTTTCGAAAAGATGTATTGGAATACCATACTCTTTTAAAAATATGCGTTTTTCCTCAACAATAAAAATTGATCAGAGGTGGCTCTTTATTTTTGCCAGTCAGTATACTTCAATTAACAGAAATTAAGCTTAGCAATCAACGCAGAAATAAACCTTTTCATCAATGCCTGGTGCTATCTGAACAAGCCATATTTGGGCCAATTATTCATAGCAAAATTTTCAAAGTGTTGTAATTTTGTAGACCCGTTAGTTGGTTGAGTTTGAAAAGCAGCAATTAACGGCATTTCGTAAAATCGAATGATTTGCCTAAAAATGGCTGTACCTCCGATGTCATTTACTAGGAAAACCCATAAACAGATTAGAGCGAACAATTCGAGTCGTTTCATTATTAACGCAGAAAACAAACGCCCATTAAGTTCACTGGCTTTGTTTTATAGTATGAAGCAAATTTGGTTTGCAAAATATTTACCGTTTCGTAACTCTTCAATAAAAGTCTATAATTGTTCTGCTAAAAAGGGCGAGTGCTTTATGATTTGTTTGGTGACACCCACAAATTTGCTTCTGTTCCCATTTTAAACAGTTTTTTGACTGTCTCTTCCTACCTGCAAGCTTTAAGGTTTTTTTTGTTGTGCGTCATGTCAACTCGTCGTCAGCACTATAGTTTGGGTTTTCTTATCACCGATCTGCAAATAATCTCACCGGCAGTGACTCCAGTAGATAATCATTTCTACATATATTTGGTTTCAAATTCGTAACACTTCAACTAGGGAAAAAAGATGGAAGGGTATAGCTTGCAATTCCCAAAGGCTTGCGTGGTGCTTTCTGAAACGGGTTGGGATTTATTTAATTGCTTCTCGCTAACCCACGACATTTGAGTGTCATCCTCTTGGCCATCACGAACGTCCTTAATCGCATAGGCTCAAATTTTAATCGCTTCTTCAAATATCAGTCACGCGAACGAATTGACATATCCTTTTGTCGCCATTCTAAAGCTACGGAGCCAAGCGGTTGCAAATAAATGGAGGGTGCTTGTCAGTGAGCTGTGCGGAAGTTTATTTCTTTAAACTTGATTGTAAATGTGGATGTATTTTAACGGATTTGTTCATGACGGGAAAATTGAGATAAATTAAAGGGGTTGGTTTTTATTGGTTATGTACAAAGTCAGTTAAAAATTAATTTAAGTTTAAGATACCATGCACATTAGCATGATTGTACACCAGAGGTTGCTACTCCGTTATTGCCAGGTCAGCTGTAATTGCAACAAATTATAATCAACAGTAGTTACATGAGACTAATAGTTATCCTCAATGTTTAAAAACAATTGATCTCAAATTAAGACAATACTTGTTGACAGACCCCTCGCTGCCAGCGCACACCTTAAATGTCGCCACCTTATCCCTGATGAATACTATTGGAGCTGATAAGAAAAAAACCTGACAACATTCGCTTTCAACAACAGTGAGTTGAATGCTCGCTTGTAGGCAGGAGATAATAAGTTGTTTGCACGTGGAAGCGAGCATGGAAGCATCTCTATATTAAAGTTTTAGTTAATTATAGCTAAATATAAATAGTTGAATTCCTTATAAACTACGGCTTACATATTATATTACACTCCTGGACACCGTTATCCGCATATTGAATACCACGATTCTTCATTTGGAATGCCACGATTGGTATCAGTTAGTCGGATTCAAGCACAGAAAACACGTTGGGGACTAAATAAAGATACGGTATGTGCTCACTTTAATGGAAGCCTGGAAATCTTCAGCACCATTTATACCAACAGTATGAAGCCACTCCCAGAATATGATTATAACAGAATTTTGAGCAACAGACTCAACAAGAGTTTCAATATTTTTTAGATCATATTAAAACTATGTTCAATAATCATTCGAGCGAATGTACATCTGTTTAGGGAAGCTCAAAATGATGGAAGGATCTGTTACTTTTTAAGAACTAATTTATTTTAATCTTTCACTGAAATTTGGTTTGAGCTTTTTTTTTGGCCGTTTATCCTGATAAAAAAAAGCACTGTCGAAAGTTGTGACCTCATTCTTATTAATCAAGTTTCTTCTCACGAATCATAATAGCCTAGTAAGATCAACCACAGATTCAGTAACAGCTCTTCTCAACAGTACAGGAATTAACCCCATATCAGGATTATTAAAAGCGATAAACAACTCTTTGTAGTTGCGCTTTTTTCCTATTATATTTCGAGTCGATATTGCAGGTTTGTTAAGTATTCATGCACCAATAGCTCCTTTCCAAAGGAGTCACCGTCACCGTTTTCTTTTTGAGGAGGAATCCTTGCTGAGGAGCAATTTTTTAAAACGGCACAATTACTTCTGCGTAAAAAAAAGAAATAAACAATCCATAAAAAATGTTGTTTGTTCCACAAAACAGCATTTTGTGACCCATTAGACTCTGATAAACATACCTAAGAATTGGAAATGATCCATAAGACTCATCAATGTGATCCGTACTTCCTAAAGTTTTTAATCGGCTATCGTTCCATTTGAACAGCGTTTGAAACAAAAAATTCTAATATACAATAAAAGCAGCTGCATTTTTGAGTGCATGTGGTCTTTTTTAAGAAAAATTTACTATTTAAAGATAATCAAATCAAAGCTTAATAAAGTTCGTATACCTGATAATATGAACACATCCAAAACACTTTAATTTTTTAAATATTTCAGCGATGAGTGAAATATTCCATGAATTACGTGAAATATTAAAATGGCGAAGAGTAAAAAAAACAACGTGTGCGAACGGAACTTGTTACTTACCTAACCAATTAGGCCAAGGCTGGGGTGGCCTCTGCTGTAAGTTCCATGTTCCGAGTTTCCATTCGTAGTTATTTTGTCGCCTGTGTCTTTGCAGATTGTTCCGGTCCATATTTTCTTCTGTAACTTTTATTTTTTAAGTTCAGCTGGTTGGGCCTTCCCTAAACCCCCTGTTTTGCCAGAAGAAATTGCCAGAAGGCTCAAGGTGGATTAGCTGGCACCGAGTCTCATAGCTTGGAAGACGATAATGATCACTGCAGGGCAATCTTCGCAGAGCAAACCGAATGAATCTTTGTTGAACGGACTCTACTCTTTATACGCTGTTATGGTAATTGGGATTCCAAACAAGGAAGCAGTATTCTATCACAGACCGGACGAGCGAGCAGTAGAGCGATTTCAAACAGAAGATATGCGTGAAATCTCCAGCCTTGATGAAACCTGGATCTTCTATTACACACCAACGCTCTGAAGCGGCCTAGGGAGGCTCAATGGGCCGGAAAGATTTTTGCGTCAGTTTTCTGGAATTGTCATGGCATCTCTTCGTGAACTACCTCGAAAAGAATAAAACCATCAACAGGGAGTAGTACTGTGTATTATTGGAGCGATTGAAGGCCGTAATCGCTGCATGAAGAGCACATCAATTTTGTTTTTGCAATACAATACGATGGCGCACAAGAGTATCGCAACCACGGCTAAAATCAAGGACTTACGGCTCCAATTTTTTTCGCATCCGCTTTCGGAATACGGTCACCCGGTTTGACTCCCTAGGACTATTATATGTTCCCAAACCTCAAAAGATGGCTCATCAATAAAAAAAATCTGCTTACGTGTGGAAATCATCGACGCAACGGAGGAGTATTTTGCAAAAAATTACTTTTCGGATGAGATCAAGAAGTGGAAAATCGCTGTAATAAGTGTATCGAGGTTAAAGGGGACTACATTGAGTAAAAAAAAACCATTGAAAAAAAAATTTCACTCGCATTGTAGTTCCAATAAAGTAACTATACAATGAGGCATAGCTGAAATCTAGGGGAAGTAATGCCGTTGGTCCCGGTGCATGAGGGGTTGATAGTTTCGATATGTAGGGTCCAGGTAGTCTTCCTGGTGTGACAAACCAGCCTCAGGCTGAAAGTTACGTAAATACGTAAAAAATATTTGGGCTGCGATGAAATTATTATAAATAGTCAAAAGAAAAATGCAACCGATATTGATATTACTAAGGACTGTTCATTTTAAAACGAGGACACTTTTGTAACGCGATAAAAAGCAGAAGCTTTACTCAATTTTGATGTAATTTTCTTCACCGTGTAATTCAATACACTAACAGAAAACTGTCATTTTTTATCTGAGTCAAAACAGTTTGAGTTTAGCAAAATGGAGCGCATTGATAAGGACACTAGAGTTTTCATTATTCAAAAGTGACTACGAGGGACTGTCTCGTACACATATTACTCAAATTGTGTAACAATCGAAGACTGGTGTGCACAAAATCATCAAAAAGTTTGGAGAGGAGCATACTGTGGACAATCTGCCAATATCCAGAACCAGTAGCGGCCCTGTCAACCCGCAAAAGGAGAAGAAATGTGTTGAGATTCTGTTATCCGAAAATCGAACTCAATCCGACAGGTTGACAAGACACTGAGAGCATCCGTTGGATTTATCCAAAGCGCCTAAAAGAGAAATAACATCAGGACATAAATGAAACAAATAACGCCAAAACGGAGCTCGGAACAGCTGGAACGAGCCAAAGAGCGATGCCGGAAGCTTAATAAAATATTAAGAAAGCATCCCAATCGTTGTAATTTGATGGATGACGAAATATACTGTAAACTGGACACAACTACGCAGTTTTATAATGCGGTTGTTGGGGGAAAACGTACCTGAGGAGAACGAAGAACGATCGGAATGGAGAAGTCAGCACAAAAGTTCTTGGTTGCAGGCTATTTGCTCATGTGCGAAAAAAAAGTTTGCATTTTTTTACCACTGGAACCATCAACAGTGAAGTTTATCTCAAAGAATCTTTGAATGTTTATAAATGCATCTTGTTCCTCTGTATCGTGAACAACCCCCCCCCCCCATGTTCTGACTTCTGACCTGATCTTGCATCCGCTCACTACCGTTCTGATGCGCTGGATCTCATGAAGAGGTATCAATTTTGTGCAAAAAGAGGATTATCCACCAAATTGTCCTGAATTGCGTCCGATCGAGCGCTACTGGGCAATAATCAAGCGGCACCTCCGAGAGGATGACAGAGAGGCACAATCTGCCAATGAGTTAAAAAAAAGTGGTCATCTGCTAGCCGAAAGGTATTGCAGAGAACTATGAAAAGGCTAATGAAGGATATTCGTCAAAAAGTGCATCATAATAGTTTCTCATATTGGAGCATTTTGACGAAAATTCTATTTTTTTCCGGAATACAGGAACAACAGTGATTATTGCACATAAAACCGTTTTTTGAACATGATAACTAATAAATAAAACATCTGCAAAAAAATGTGTTCTCTTTATAAAATGAAATTCTCTTTACTCTGAAATTCAAAGTGTATGTTTTACACTTTGAAACAAAGATTAATTTAATTGTACGCTTCAATCTTTGGTTTCCAAAATAAATGGTTAATATCCGATCACTTTTCAATTGGTGAAAATATAAATGGTGACTCTAATATGAATGGACAATAATAATCTACGAACGGAAGTTGTGACAATTATTATTTACTATTCTAACATTAAGCTCAGAAATCACGTGAATATCGATCCAAATCACTGTTCAATCACTGAAGACTTTGCATATTTTTTTCAGTGCGAGATGTGAAAATTACGATCAATTCTCATTCCCCTTTGGAAGTCAGATAGTTTCAAACGGCAGTAGGGACCCTATTTGTGGGAAGGGAGTGTGTCTATTTCGTTAGCAGTCGGTAAGGCGCTTCTGCAGAAAGGACACATGGTGAAGATAGGGGAACGAGATAGACGCAAACAGAAAGCAAAATATCCTTGCTTCAGATCCTCGCTGATACCGTAAGTCGGTCCTAGGCAGAGATTTCAATGCGTCAGAGTGAGACGAACAACGTCACAGAAAGCCATCATCATTGAGAGGATTATTCAACAATGAAGCAAAAAAAGTAAGGGCATAAGCCATTATGGCGGCTTTGGTGTTTGTAGGGAAGCTAGGATGAATGAAATCAAAGCTGCTTTTTACCTTTCTGGAAATCCGTCGGCATCGGCTTCTGAGGATATTTCTGTAAATTACCGTTCATTAGGGCTCGTAATCCTTTTGCATAGACTGCACAAAAAAACTTCTCGTTTGTTTTGTTTAATGTTTTTTTATTTAGCAACTATTTTTAATTTGCGCTAGTTTAACAATACCACGGTAGGTTACCCAATAATTATCATTTAGAGTGTAAGAATCAATATAAGACTAATAAAATGTTATTTACACAAATCAATCACAGTCATTTTAGCGATCTAATCAACCAGGATCAGATCGTTGATAAACTACACAAAGCATAGAGCTATTTCTGTCTATAAAAATCAAGTAGTAGTTTGAGCAGTGGAGCGGGACCAATGTTTCTTCGGAAGAAAAGTTCTTCAATAGTAAAGGTTGAAACGTTTCTCAGTACCGGTAATAACTGCAGCAAAAGGCGATAACGATCGGATGGCACCGGTCGGCACGTTCTAACGTACGAAGCCAGCGCATCTTTGGCACCATCTTCCAAAGCCCGAACGGTGGCTATTTCCTGGACTGATTTAGATGTGGAAGATATGATATCCGATCCATCACTGCTACTGCTAGAAATGCTGCTTTCCGGGTCAAATTCAGTTTTGTAGAGAACAACTGCCCGAAGGTAGACGAACTCGTTGGTGTCTACTCGTAAAGCGATGATTTGAGTGAGAATTTCTTGGAAGATTTCAACTTCTCGGATTATGCACTCTGATATGGATTCACCTCGATTGTTGTTCAGGTACTCGTAGGCTACTAGTAGGTGGTTGAAGTTGATCGGTAGCAGATATTGTGCGACGGCTAGAATGAAGAACTCTCGCCACGATTCTTCGAAAAGAATCAATTGATCGTCGAGTGGTAGTTTCGTGAATGGGACTAAATTTTTCAGGAAATTGACGTTCATGAATAGAAGTTGTGCTGCGGATTCTCGGATGGCATCGGCAGCAATCAATGGGTGAGGTGATTGCATAGCTGGAAACAATGTTGGATGAACCATAGATTGCGGACTTAAGTATGCGTTCCTTTGGATGCTCAGATCAAGACCCATCGCTGATTGTCCCAACGGAAGCGGCGGTGGAATCATCAGCTCATGGCGTAAAGGTGTATCTTTAGCAATGAAAAGTGCCATCTGTTTACGCAGAGTAGAGCTTCGAGGTCCTCTTTCATGCTGAACGGCGTCTTTATTCATGCCAACTTCGAAACATTTCTTCAAACGACAAGCTCGGCATTGGTTACGATGTGTTTTGTCAACGATGCACGGAATGTCGGATTTTGATTTGCATACGTACTGCCGGCTTCGACGGATCGATCGCTTGAAGAAGCCAGCGCAACCGTCACAGGCATATATTCCATAGTGCTTGCCAGAGCTATGGTCGCGGCATACTTTGCAAGGGACGTCGTACAAGATTCGGCCTGGAAGATAACAGAAAAATAGAGAAAATCCGTTAGAAAGAGTCGTTAACATCAGTCAAAAGGCAACGAAAAGGACATCCGGGAATCGTATTGCAAAATCCGCCTTTTATTTCTACTAGTTGGAGTACGATCATGATGTTGTGTGAGAAACCGGGCGTGCACACAAAAGACCGGAAATGTTTTTATATTCATACCAAGAAGGGCACAATGATTGTTCATTTTTGCCGTTTGCGGGTTTTTTTTTTGTTCTCGCTGTTGTCTGGGATCTTGAATTGAAGAGGTCGAAATGACAAACTTATGATGATTTTCATTCAGAGAAGGCTGAACGACTTGAAGGGGTTTGTTTATGATATGAACAATTAAATGTTTGGTAATTTTGCTAAGAAACTGTGCTTTTAATGTTGTGATGAAATATTCTTGAATCTATAGATGGACTTTATATTTTTTTAAATAAAGCTTATATTGAAACGGTATTATCAACTTCAAATACTAAGCTTTTGTTGAATGGATTATTGTTTTGCTTTTATAAATAATTTTTAACTAACATATTCACATATTCTGATCACATCTTTGAAATCGTTTGTTTGATTATAAAAAAGCAATTTAAAGGAATTTAATTCAACAAAAATTGTAAAAAATACTTACTGGATGAAGCAGGAATTCTCAAATGACTGTATCGTGGATCCATAAGCTCGGGAGAACTGACTGGGGACTGCATTATCACAACTAACAACTAATCCTTTTCGCTTGCTAACCGTGGTTGTACACTTCAGTTTTCCGTAAATATCTTAGTCACAAACTAGTTAGAATAATCATTTGATTGTTCTAACGCTCACTGATAATTTGATTTGCACTCTTCAACAGCACTACGATTATAATCCTTAATGACCTTTCGCTGGCACGAGATGGTTTTCCATTGAGAGCTTGCCACGGTTTGATCCAGTTTCAATGGAAGTCGTGCAGTTTTAAGAAAATCCCTTTCAACTCAACACCAAACGCATATTGCACACAAATACTCTCCTCTGATTGGGTGCAGCCTCCAAGGACCTCAAACAAGCATGAACCCATACACGCACAGGCAGGATAACGAGAGGCGGTCCTTGTTGAATGCTTACGTTCCCTCCTGTGTAATTATTATTCGTTTTATCTCATTCCATTCCCACCGCGTTCACTCGTACCACTCATACACATGCAGAGAGCAGCAGTTCATTCCGATTGATGATCCTGTCGGGGTTGCTTGCCACGATCATTCACAAAATAAGGAATGAAAATGTGTAGGTAAAAAACAATGTACCGCTCTGCCCTCGATTAATTATACTTAGGGTTGTATCTATTACGATTCTACCCGGAGGGTGAATTAAGGGAAATGCAGCTCGTCTGGCTGGTGAGAACTGATTTTTCGACTCGAAAAGAAAATAATAAAAAATAAATGTATGCCGCGAAGTTACGAGGGAAATTTCCCGTCCCTCCTACAGCAACAACAACCATCGTTGTTGACCACAGAGCGTCGAACAGCGCGACGTCGAGATTTATCCAATCAAGGATTTGAGTGTGGAGAGGAACTATAAGAGGCACACGTGCCACCGAGCTGTTCGAGCTTAATCTCCTTCCAAAGCTGTCTTCGTCGATGGCTGCCTTTTTATGCAAATAAAAAGAACTAGGACACTTAACAGTGGGTGTCGAGCGGGTGACGACAGTCGTTATGTCAGTTTGCCCTGCTCAACGATTGAAGTGGTATTCTATTTGGCAAAAATTGACTAATGGGTCACGGTTTGATTGAAATCGAAGAGGTTAATAGATTGGGGTGTAACAGTTGCCACGTACTGTACCGGTTTACGGGCGTTCAATAAAGCATGTTCAACTGTTAAAAACTGAATTGAAGCTGAAAGTTCATTTGTATCTAAGAGTACTAATCACTTTCATTTTTTATTGACTGAAAACTTTCCCAGCTACCTCCCTTAATGTTAACCGTCAAGTCAACTGGTGATGATTTGATTACCTGGTAAATTACAATGTAATGGACTACATTGTGTTCTGGGTATTTTGGGCAGTAAGAGGCGTTTTGTTTTAGGCAAAATATTGCTTTTTTGATTTCGCCTACCACCTCCATTGATCATCGAACAAAAGGTACATAAATACTTTTCTTTTTTAAGTGATGACAAAGGTAATCATTAAGCCTAATGATGAATGCTTCTTTTCGAGATTCCGTTCAAATTGTGTACCTCGAGCCGTTACCTGTACATACAGTTACGTCAAATTCATTTGACTGAGCAATTTGAACTCTACTTTTTTGATCAATTATATTTTAAAAACAAATTTTCAAAACTGCTTTTACAAATTGTGGAAAAATTCCCGATAATTTAAAAAAAAATTTAACTGCATTGTTCCTTATGATATGTATTGCGTTTTCTATCAACTGAAGTAAGTAATGCCGGTAACTCTAGCACCTTTAATCCTAAATTTTCTTTGGAAAAAAAAATTGAAAATCGATAAATAAACAGTTTAAATGCAATTATGATCTACCTTAATTGATTTATATGTTTTGTTAAATTCAGATATACAATATCAAATTTGGTGATTTAAATAGAAATAATTGTGTCAATTAAAATTCGAAGCATTTGAAACGATTAGCAGATTGCTTTAATTTAAAACAATTAGTTAATGAATATACGCGTATTTCAAGACATAGTAAAGATTGACCATATGTTTCCTATTTCTGGTTCTGTTAGTTTTGTTAAAAACTCTGATTTGAAAATAACCGATCATGAAGCCATAATTATTAACATTGAAGATAATAGGAGTGTTGACAACAACTGTGCGATATTGAAGTATTGGAAATAATCAAAACAAGCTATCGTAAGACTTGTCCAAAGAAGTGTGAATTTTCAAACTAAAACCTGCTCTCTAAATCAAATATCAACTGTCTTGGCTGGCGTATTAATAATACGTACCAATAAATTAGTCGAACATAAAATTGTTTTGTTTAAGAACTTGAACAGCTGGTACAATTTGGATATTTTGCGTCTTAAACGTGAAAGTTACAAGCTGTACAAAAAAAGATTTAGAACTAATAGGCATATCTTTTTGAATAGGTACAAAGAAGCGCGTAAGAAATATTCTCAATCCGTTAAACAAACTCGTAGTGAATATATCGAGAGTAAAATCGTATTGCATCAAAATAACAGCAAAAAGTTATGGAAAATTATGTAATCTTTGTTAAAACCAAGTAATTGCAAACCGCGATTCATAACCTTCAATGGCACATTAGAACAGCCAGACACACATCATAGCATGTAGATTCAATGAATATTTCATCGATAGTATTTTGTCAATTAATCAATCCATTCATCAAGTAGAGCCAGACGAAATAAATCAGCCGATTAATTTTAACTGTAATTTTGAAAGTTTTCACCCAATAATGTTAGAGGAACTAAAATCTATTTATCTCTTTGAGAAACAAAACCTGCTGGACCAAATTTGTGAATCGCTGCAAAATGGGCACGTGCCAGAAGTTTGGAAAGAATCGCTAGTTATTACCATTTAAAAAGTGGCTGGAACGACTAAAGCCGAAGAGTTTCTTCCCACTTACATGTTACACACTTAGGAGAATATTTCAGAACTAGTTGAAAAGATCAGCTATTAACGTATTTAAATAGTGATAATTAGATTGCGCCTGAAAAATCGGGATATCGCGATGGTCATTCTTTTAAAACAGCGATAAATTTATTGTAAGCCAAATGGAAAGAAAATTAAAAGGAAGACAACGAGCATTGTTCTCACAATAAATAGCAGTAAGACGAAGTGCATGATCGTCGGTAGAGAACATGGAGCCAATAGTGGTGTGGGTTGCAAAGTGGTGTTGAGTTGTGACAAATTCGAAGTAATGGAAGAAATTGTGTATCTTGAAACTCTAGTGACGTACGATAATGATGTTACCTGCGAGGTAAAAAGGTGTCTCACAGCTGCAAATAGATCGTTTTATGTTCTCCGGATCCAGCTGAAGTCCCGTAGTTTGCGAACGAAGATAAAATTTGAGTTGTATAAGACTCTGATCATGCCGGTCATAGCTTATATTCGATACACTCCTTAAGAGGATATAAACATTTTATATATTTATTACAATTGGCTTGAATGCCCTCAATGTGATCTTTAAAAGTTCATGGTGACCATATGACTATTACTTGGTAGCAGCTCTAGACTTGTGTGGGAATATTATAAGTTGAGTTTTGAAAGCATTACGAGAAATCTTCCATTTCTGAAGATAATCTGTAAAAATGTCCAAGCTTTTTTGTAGCTTCCTGGGTATAACACGAAGACTTTTTCCTTTAGCGGAAATGCCTGTGTCATCAACAAAGCAAGATTTTTGACAGCCCTGAGGTAAATCAGGGAGATCTGAAGTGAAAATGTTATAAAGTACTGGCACAAGAATGATACCTTGAGAAACACCAGCACTAACAGGCAATTGATCAGATTTAAAATTCTGATAATTTACTTGCAAAGTTCTATCAGTTAAGTAGTTTTGAACTAATTTCATGATATAAAGCGGAAAATTGAACTTTTTCAGTTTCGCAATCAAACTTTCTTGCCAAACACTGTCGAATGCTTTTTCTATGTCTAGAAGAGCAACTCCAGTGGAGAAGCCTTCAGCTTTGTTTGAACGAATTAAATTTGTAACTCTCAAAAGTTGATGCGTAGTTGAATGCCCATGGCGAAATCAAAACTGTTCATCAGCAAAAATTGAGTTTGTATTGATGTGAAGCATCATTCTATTCAAAATTATTTTTTTAAAAAAGCTTACTTATTGAAGAAAGCAAACTGATAGCTAGAAGCTTCAACCGGATTTTTGTCTGGCTTCAAAATAGGTACGACTTTTGCATTTTTCCATTTATCTGGAAAGTATGCCAGATGCAAACGTCTGTTAAACAGTTTTACCAAGAAAGACAAAGTACTCTCATGGAGTTTTTTGATGAGGATATAGAAAATTCCATCATCACCTGGTGCTTTCATATTTTGAAATTTTCTAGTTATAGTAAACTTCATCGAAATCAGTTCCCCAAGAATCACCAAAAATATGTTCTTGTGAGAAAATATTCAGATACTCCCTGGATACTTGATCCTGAATAGGACTTGTAAAATCCAAACGTAAATTATGGGAGCTCTCAAACTACTTAACAAGTTTTTGAGCTTTTTCCGCATTTGTGAGCAAAATTTTATCACCTTCCTTAAGCGCTGGTATAGGCTTTTGCGGTTTTTTCAAGATTTTAGAGAGTTTCCAGAAAGGTTTCATCCAACTCCCTCAAAACTTGACGCTTAACTGCAACTTTTTATAGCTACCGGCAAATGTCACTGCAATTGATTTGTTTTGCTTTTGTGCCACGTTCATTCATTTGGATACTCAAATGTACCATGAGATAATTAATTTTTGTTAGGTATTACATGACGACGAAAAAAATCAAGTTTAAGCTTTCAAACTGGCAAAAATCATTGGCAACGATTTAAATGTTTTCACTTTGTGCATTCAAAATTTGGAATTTAATTAAATGTATTCGAAAATAAATTTCGAGACCAAACGAACGAGGAATACATTTTTCATGAAATGACTACAATTTCTACGTCTTAATTCAATATTTTCAATTAATCAATGGCCAAACTCATTCGTCTAGCTTTTTTTTCTAGAGAGGGCAACCTCTTTCGTGGTATAAAGCAGGTTTTACAATGTGGGAAAAATCATTAATTCTTCAAAGTCTCATAAATTACAAATTCATTCGCGAGGTTGGACCAGCAGGTGCGTATGAATCATCCAGTTTCCCTACTTCATTAATTACAGTATGTCCCATAAAAATGCGAAATTCGATACCTCAGTTTCAAATAAGTTTTTTTTCATAGAAAATGATAAAAAAAATCATTATTTTATTAAGGGAATCGTTTATTAAGCCTTTCATGATTACATTACTCAATATGTCCACAATTTTTCTCGATTACCTTCTCCAAACGGGGACGGAATCGAGAGCATACCTTCTCAATGTATGATTCAGTGATCGAGCTCCATGCCTTGGTAATGGAAGCATTCAGGGCACCAACACTGGGGTGAGAACGTGCACAGGTCTTAGCCTGAACATATGCCCATATTGAGTAATCCAAAGGATTCAAGTCCGGGCTGCTATGAGGCCAAAATTCCATATTTTCCTTCAGCCACACTTGAGTCCTTTTTGAGGTATGACACGGTGCTCCGTTTTGTTGGAAAATGACGTGTTGGTGTACTCCAAAGTTGGTTTTCATCAATGGCAGAACGTGGTCCTTCAAAATGTTCATGTAAACCTCGGTATTAACTTTTAATCCAGCTTTGATAAATACTGGAGGCATTTTCAAGCCATTGGACGCAACTGCCCCGAAAACCATGACTCCGGCCGGATGTTTGGTTGTAAACTTGAATTTCACGTTCTCTGGAATATCCTAAATTTTTTTCAGCGAAATAAACCTGTATGTACGTGTGTTAGATACGGGATCGAGGGTGAACATTTTCTCATCGGAGAATACGATGATGGTATGCTTCTTTTTTAATGCTGACACCAAACGTTTCGAGCGCTCCAGCCGTAGTTGTTTGATTCGGTCCGTTACAAGGTGGCGCTTTACTCTTTCCCTGGACGAACATTTCAAGTCATCTTTGACCAAGCGTTGCATGGTTTTTGAAATATCGGCTTCCTTAGCCAATTTCCGCATCGATCTGATAGGATTTTGCCTCACTTTGTCTCTCACTGATCTGATGACCTTCGGTGTGCTAGCGGACCGTAGACGGCCACTTCCCGGCATCCGTGGACGTGGTCCATCAAGGAGTGAACGTTGCATAAGGTAAACGGTAGCCAGGTGGCATCCCACAATCGTTGCAATTTGTTTTACGGGCCTTTGGGCGAGCAGCAAACTAGTCACAACCTTCTTTGCGTACATTTTTCTCAACTTTGTTACACGCGAACCACTGTTTTGTTTACATCGTCTCAGAGTATACAGTCAGTTGATTACACACGCATTAAAACAGTAAAAATAATGTTTAAAGCTACTCAAAACTAAGTATTGAAAACTTTCGCATTTTTTCATGCGACATACTGTATAGTGATAAATTACTTTATTTTTTAACTATCGAGCAAAAAAGATAAATCTCCATACATTTTAGGTTTCAGAAAATTTAGGCATCGATCGCACTCCTAAACATAACTGCCAGCAGAATTGACTGCCATCGTTGAATTGCAAATTCTCCCATAAGTTTTTTGGTTGATTTTGGACCTAAAAAATATCATTGTGAAGCTTGAGTCAATTAATATCTGGACGCAAAAAAACGAATCGATTTCGGAAACATGTTAACGTAATAACAATGTTCAGTACTCAAAATGAAGGTAATTTATTGCACTTTAAAGAAAATTTTGCGAAAAAAAAACATTTTGATTTTGTTTTTAAAAAATCTTGAACGTTTTTTAGAATACCATTCTTCATATTTTGGACTAACTGTTGACTTACCTTAATGGCCTTTTGTTCCATCATCTCTTCATCTCTGTTTGATTCCGAGTCACCTTGCCACTTTGCTTCAACTTCTGTTTGACAACTGCCCAATATTTCTCAATTTGGCGGATTTGAGGCAGTTGGGATTGATGTCTTTTTCGAAGAAATCTACTCCGTTGTCTCGTTGCCAATGTAGTACTTCTCCCCTCTAGTGGTTTTAAATCTTTAATGTATGGAAGAATACGTTTTTTTCAGGCACTCCTGCTTATTAATTTTAGAATCCATACTAATGTTTGTCACGAAAACCTTAGATTTTTGTATGCAGCTGCAAATACCTTGCCAGATCCGAATCTTTCTTCTCATTTTCTAGTTACAGGTATTACACAAAAAAGCTCACACTCTCCAGGACTCATCAACTTTTTATCGGCAATTTGAACTTGCTATGGAAATAACCTCGACAGTAGATGTATAGAAGTTTTGTCCGGGAATCTACGCATAATCCATCTTCACGTACGTTTCGTCGTCCATGAGGATACATGCTTCGTTCTTCGTAAGAACTTCATTGTACAACTTTCGGATACGTTTTTTGACCACTAGATTCTGTTTCAGTTTCCTGTTTGGTTGCTTACTGGCCCGACAAGATCGAAATCCTTTTCACAGACGAATTCTTCTGACGGTGCTTGGCATTGGATTTCTTGGTAATAGCATAATCTGACAGCCCTGGGTGTGCTCTAATCGTTCTCAACACCTTCAAATACAACTTCCGATCCTTAGTTCCAATACGACGCTTGCTATGATGATCGATAGTATGTCGCTCACCCATGTTTGGCGCGAGGGGAGTGGTTGAATGACCACGCTGTATCAGCATTAATAAATTCCTTCATCAATTCATCCCCGTTGACTGCGGTGGCAGCCTTACCGCTCACTTAGCTCACATGACTTCCAGATGATGATGAGGTTGATTAAGAAGGAAATAATTTCTCATCACCATGAGGCTTCAGGAGTGGACAGCAATTTTGTCTTGCTAAAAAAAATATGTCAAGAGAAAGTATTGGTAGTTCCAAGAAAATGTGAGGCTGTGAAAACTCAATAGAAGTAGTTTGAAATTGTAAGGTAGAATTTCGAAGCTAACACACAATATTTTACCACGCTACCCAATGCAAGATAGGCAATGCCGGTGATAATTCTCTCGAAACTGCAACAACATGGACAGCAGCGAGCATAGTTGATCACGACCCTTCAGTTGAGCAGAATTTAGCGAAACATCAAAAGAGCTTGCTGCACAGTCCCAGATCAGTCTCACCTTCCCGGGCTGGGAATACTGGGAGGTACCTAACTCTGGAATACCTCTGGCTGAGCTCTTTTGCTGAGAGCAGTCGGACATTCGGAAACGTTGTCTATTACCATGCGTTGCAGTATTCTTGCCAGAGCCGGGTCTTTGAAGAGACGCTGCTGTAAGCATTGGTGTCTGTGCAGGGCCACAGAATAGTTGTCTGGCAGATGAACATTATCGTGACGCCAAAGAATTCCTGTTGTATATCATTTCCCATCGTACGATGTTAGTTGCTTCAAAAGGTCTTGTGCTCTCCCTACATCGGCTGAAAGAAGAAGCTTATCGGGTTTCGTAATTCCGAGACTCTTTTAGGAGAAATAATTCTTCACTGCCTGATGCAGTTCATCTTCTTTCGCTTGTTCATATGAACAAACGTAGAAGGTATAGTGGACTATAGCTTGACCCCTTCTGCATTGCCACCGCATACTGTCCAGCCTTGCCGTGTTTTGATTGCTACTGGGTCTCCATCGCCCCTTCTCTACTTTTCAACACTAAGTTGACTCACACGTGCTTAATACCGATGAGAATTCTTGGGTGCATTGTAATAGGAGTCGATGGGATGTCCTTGAAAATAGGAATGTCGTTGTTTCAGGTCATCTACATTAAGTGTTTGGTGTGACAGCAGTAGTTTTTCAACAGTACTCCAGTTTAGCCGTTTGGCTCGTTCCAGAGAAGTGAAGAGTGACAGATTGCGAGTCTCTTTTACAGCACTGCGTTCCTCCTGTCTACCGAAAGCATAGCGGTATTGTAGCACCATGAGCTGGTCAGCCAATTCCTGATCTATCAGACTCAGATGGAAATCTTCGTCAAGAAACGCGTTAGTTTGAATCGAGCCTTGGGGTCCACTTAATACCACGAGAAGATATATGAATAACACGGCACTCTATTTTAATTGGTGAATGTTGCAGTCCTGTGTTGGCACATTTACTAGAGGTAACGGTGCACTTGAACCTGGAAGCGTTCAAGTCACATTCTCGTTTGTGTATATACAAACATTTTCGGCATAGCTCGAACTCCCTTATGATGGCCCATCTTGACTCACGGGACACCTACGGGAACCGTAGTTTTGAAGTAGTATTTAGTTCAGGATTCGAAAGGCCATTAGGTTCCGAAAATGTGTCGGCGTGAGCCTTCAGGAATACGATTGATTTCTTGTTTATAAATAACTCGTCCATTCGTTCTTTCAGATTAGATATCGTGCTCAGTTTATTAGAGCGATGATGTTGTTTACAAATTAAAGTAAACACACTGTATTTTTTTATTATTTATATTTTATATTTTTTTTAAGTTTCACTTATGGAAAACAGAAAAAAAGGAGTTTTACTTAAAGAAAAAAAAATCAATTTGTGTTGAAAAAAACAGTGACAAAATAAAGAGCCCACTTCAAAATCGATATGTTTTCGATAAGTTTCCATTGGAAGACCCCTCGATTGTTTATGTTTTGATATTTTGACATGTTTTGAAGCAAACGGCTCAACCTGGTGCATTTGTATACGTGATCGCATTTGATTCAATTGAAAAAAAAAATGGAGAACGCAGTGCTTTCGAAAGCAATTCCCTTGTGTATCCGAAAATTGGTCATTCGTGATGTGCAAAACGGTGAATCGCACCGGGCTGTCACTAAGAAGTACAGTATCAGTAAGGCAGCGGTTGGCAAAATTCTTCTGAAGCTTAAAACGTTTGGATCAGTGGTGGATCGCCCTGGCAGAGGCAGGAAGCGGAAAACGGATGCGAGAACGGACATCAAGATCATGCGCGAAGTCAAGAAGAACCCGAAGGTAACTGTCCGCGAGATCCAGGAAACCCTTCAGTTATCAGTTTCCGGTCGAACTGTTCGTCGCCGTCTCGTAGCACAGGGGTTGAATAGCAAACTTGCCCGGAAGCGCCCATTTATCAGCAAGGCAAACAAAGCCAAACGGCTTCAGTTTGCTAAGGAGCATGCTGATAAGACCCCAGAGTTCTGGAAAACGGTTCTCTGGACGGACGAATCAAAATTCGAGCTGTTTAACCGAAAGCGGCGGGTTCGTGTTTGGTGCAGCATTGTGAAAATCGACGGGATATGACGGCAGATTCTTACATCAGCATCCTGCGAGAAATCTGGAGGTTTCGCTGATCCAGACGGGCCTTGAAGAGAAGCGATCAGGAAGCCAACGAAGCATGGGGGGTCAAACCGCTGGAATGGCCTCCACAAGCCCGGACCTCAATCCCATCGAGAATAGGTTGACGATTCTCGCTGCCAGGGTTGACAATACTCGTGTTCCCAATAAAAATAACTATTTTGAAGCCCTGGAGCGCGCCTGGGAAGAGCTAGATCCACAGCACCTAAAGAACCTGGTCGAGAGCATGTCGAAGCGCCTGCAGGAGGTCCTGAAGGCCAAAGGAGGACACATCAATTATTGAAATGCTTTTATTTTACTTTAATTTATGTTTTCTGTAGCCTAAATGAAGTGGGCACTTTATATAGGCTACTATTTTTTTTTCAACACAAATTGATTATATATATCTATAAGTAAATATTTTTTTTTCAGTATTCCATAAGTGAAACTTAAGATATATATATATATATATATATATATATATATATATATATATATATATATATATATATATATATATATATATATATATATATATATATATATATATATATAATCGTCAAGTTCGTATGCACCCACAGCAGCCTAGAAGCCCTGCACGTTGAATGCAAATTCCACCAACGTTTCCACCAACTGCTCAAAGTCATCATTATGATGTCTTGACTGAAGATAGGTGAATCTGGTCACTCCTTGCTGATGATTGTGTTGCACACAGGGTTCAGCAAAACCCCTGCTTCTCGCTACGAGTCGTAGAGAAACCGGTTGCAAAGTTTCTTATACGCGCCCTGATTGAACATCAGCTTCTCGGATCCCTCTTTGTAGCTGATTAAGCTTGAGCTGGCTCTGAGAAGTTTTGCATCGAAAGTTTCAGCCATCTGAGGACCTGATCTCGTTTTGCAGCTGGCCCATCAACTAGGTGGGGTAAAAAGTAACCTCCTTGGGAATGAAAAAAAAATCGCTCCAATAATGCACAGGAATACTCGCTGTTGATGGTTTTATTCTTTCCGAGGTAGTCCACGAAGTGTATGCCATGACAATCTCAGAAAACTGACGCCAAAATCTTTCCGACCCATTAAGCCTTCATATGCCGCTTCGGAGCACTCGTGCCGGCTTCAGTCCATTGCCGGGCACTCATTCTGTACGCTGGTGTGTAATAGTGGATCCAAGTTTCATCAACAGTTACCAATCGACGCCAAAAGTCCATCCGATTCCGCATCAGCAAGTCTAAACATTGTTTCGAGGTGCTCTCGCGTTCGTGTTTTTGGTAAGGAGTGAGCATGCGCGGCACCCAGCGACAGGATAACTTTTTTATGTGCAGAATCTCGCCCGAAATATGGCGTGTGCGCTCAGGACTAATCTTTGTTGCATCCGCTAGCTCACACACCTTCACTTTCCGGTCAGCCAACACCATTTCATGAACTTTTTAGACATTGTCCTCTGTAATCGCATCGAAGGGCCTGCCGCGGCGGACTTGATCGGTAGTGGAGTTGCGGCCACCACGCAACTCTCGAAACCAATATTTAATGGTGTAATCTGACGGAGGATTTGCCCCATAATACTTATCCAACTTTTCTGTTGTTTCCTTCGCCGTTTTTTCTCTCAAAAAATAATGTTTTATGAGAGTACGAAAATCGTATTCATGATGTCAAACACGTCAACAACAATCAGCTGTCAAAAGAAAACTAAGGGCAGTATAACACTGAAATTTGGCGTGTATGCCTTAATATGAACGGACTACAAGGTATTATATCCTTTTTTGCAGTAGCATCGCATTTTGGCGGCCAAGGAGGTTAATTTTCACCCCACCTAGTTTAGCACTTGTCACGTTGAACCATTTCTTCATCATCCGGATTTTGACAGAATGTTGACTTAGTTATCTCCGGTTTCTTCCGTGACCACCTCTACTGAATAATTCTCACCATTTATAACATTCACTTCTGCTTCCCTTTTGATCGCACATTTTTCAAACCATTTGGGCCATCTTTTCCGCTTTCCCGACCCGAATCGTTCGCGTAAACGATTGAAAAACAATTTTCAAAGTTTGTTTCAATGGACTATGAAGGGTATTCTCCTGTTTCACCAACTTCCAAAGTGATATATTTCAGGTAAATGTGTAAATATATTACTTACGTTCAATCCCCTTAGTTCCGGAAGGGTCGTGAAGTATGAACTGCTGTAAGGATTGTAAGTTTAATATTTTGAAGCCTATGTATGTAGGATATACCTTGCCGGTGTCGATTAGGCTTAAGGATTGTTTTTACTATTTAGTAATCTCTAGCAATATTCAGTTTCTAGTTTCTAGTTTTATAATATAATAATCTACAATACTTTCTAGGTATATATTAAATAATATTAGATTACCTGCGTTCACTAACACACGAGTTAACTTTAGTATTTAACTTAGAATTAGTTATCTAGATTGAAGCTGAACTAATTTTTAATCTTCCTTCATCTTCTACCAACAATTCTTGACGGGTAACTGCGCTGTCATCGATCTTTGTTTCACCAGCACATTGAGGGGTAGGGCTGTGATAGACGTTTCAAAAGGGCGCGTGCTATCCGCGTGGTCAGCCAACAAGACCCCTTTCTCGACGTGTTCTCTTCGTGGTGGTTTTAAATGGATAAAGTTCTTGCCGCGTTAATCTGGGCTCGAACCTTTAGTGCTGTCAATTTTCTGTTAATTTTGGCTAGACCTTCGAACCGATGATCATACGATTTTCTGGTGCTTCTTGGTTGTCCCGTTCGTATTCGTTCAGCCAAACCGTTTGATTCTTGAAACCGCTTCACCGAGGTTAACACTCCATTGGCCTCGTTTACACGCATCGCCACTGCCCGATACGACATTCCGGTCAAAACCAACGAAAGTATTGCACTTCTGTTTTCCAAACTGATTTGTTTTTCTTTTACCATAGCTACAGATTCAAATCACACACTTCCAATTCCAAGATTGGCGAAGTAGAGACAAAAGTTGCCGTAATTATAATCAAAGTTTACATCGAATCTCAACTCGGACGAAAAATGGTAGAGATATGAGACAAAACATTTCCTGATTTTGTCTTGAAGGTGACCCCAAACTTTTGATCGACACACCATGCTGCGAGGGGACCCTAAAATTTTGGTCGATGATTTGAATTACTATTTTATTATTTTGAAATACAATGCAAATTTGTCCACCAAATTTTTATTAATGATTGGCTTGAGATTTCTAGTTCATCTTAAATTTCAAAATTTGGTCGACACATTTCTGAGAAAATCGGACTTATTTATTTATGTAATTTTTGGAATATGAGTTAATTCTAGTTGAAGTTCTAGTATGATTTTTTTAATAACATCCAGGGCAACATATTAACAAAGGAGGTATTATTCAACACTTTTCAAATGAGGTATTGACATTATAAATTGGACATTAAGTTGAAGAGATATGAACAAAACACATTTTCATGTTTTCAAGACGGTGAAACTTTTGGCCGGGAGTTTACTAGTAAAATCGCTCATTTTACACTCGTGAGGGTAAGTGAAACCTCTAGCTTGAAAACATCATGTCTCATCTGGAAACGCTTTGGCCCTGATTTATTGAAATAACTTCAAATACGTCAGATCAAAACTTGTGAAAATATGCCAGATTAGCACTTTACTCCGCTCTAATGCAACAAAATACAATTTTGAAGTGGTCCGATATGTGGGAATCGATAGTTCCAAAATTTTTACCTTAGAAAGGATGTTCGACTCAAATTACATCACCCTCTGGGATCAAAAAGCATCAACATTTTTTTGTCTGTTATTTCGTGTGATGAGTTCTGCTACCGGTGATTGCGTTCACGGTGCTACTGCAAGCCCAGAAAAACAGCATTTTCTCAGGCTTTATCACCCTCGTCCTATCGCTAGCATTTCGAAAGCTCATAACTGTGATGTGCCTTTGAATGGGATGTAAAGCAATTTTCTATTCTCCGGGAGCATCGAACAATGATGTGAAATATGAAATGACAGCAGCACCTTGCGTTAATGTTTTGAAAACATCGGTTATCTGCCGATCGGAAGGTGAATGATTCAACGTATGGGAACGATGAGAGGGAGGATGTCATTTGGTCACATTAATAGGATTGAAATAGGTTTTCCCCCAGTCGTACGAGAAAATTTGGATTGTATCGTGAGAAACTTTTCAACTCAGTCGCTTTCACATCATTGCTCGACAGCAGCAGCTACAACGGTCCAGTTCGTGATGGTCATTTAATGTGGGATAATATACTGGGAAAGGGATGCATATCGATATAAAAACACGGAAGGCAAATTAGGTACGATTGATGAAATGATGACGATGCTCATGTTGCTCATCGAAATTGCGTTGGAGGGAACCACGGATGCACTTTTCACTTTTCGCCGTTGATGGATGCTTTTCACTCAGCAATGGGTACTTTTTTCGAGGGGTGCTTTCTGAGCATTCCGATGCGAGTAGACCTACAGAACTGCAAAGCGAGGATGTTTTGCAAGAGGGTGAGCGTTTCGTAAGCATGTAATTACCAGGTGCCATATGGTTGTTCATTTTCGGTTTTCCTTGTAGGGGGTCTTTTGAATGGTCGCATTTCATAATATGCGGTATGATTTTTAAATTCATATGATTTGAACAAGGTGTATGGTAGATTTGACATGAGTATCAAATGAATCTATTAACATATGGAATATATATATATGTAGTATTAGTGAATACGGTATTGATTTGCGTAGGTCCATACATAGAGTGAAACAGCTTTTAACGCTGAATCAATTAATCTCTAATTTGAAAATAATAACAAATCACCTTATTTTGTTGTTTTTTCCTTATTTTTTAACTATTATGGAATTGAAAAATCATAAAATTTTGCCTCTGTTTAGGGAACTGGTTTGAAACAGAAATTCTAAAACCAGAAAACCAGTAGTCCAAACGTATTTTTTTCTTTCTCAAACCTCTATGTTTCAAGATGATTCATAATTCAAAGGCCAGCTAACCTTCACTTAGCATGAATTTTGTTATTTCGTTTCCTCAATTCTTAGCTATAGCGAAAGTCATGATAGTGTTTTTCGGACATCGGATTAAGGAAGAAGTCAACTACCAAGGAGCTAGTAATTGTGTTCTCCTGCCTTCTTCTTGTCACGATATCCTTCGTAGTATCCTGTTTGGATTAGTAATTTGTTCATTGATTTTTTTTTCTGCACTTGTCTTTCGTGTTGATACTTACAAGCTAAGTTGGCTTTGCATATTTGTGAAAGTACTTTTACTCATGCATCTTAGTCTTAGTTGTGTATCCAGATAGGTTTATGTATCACAACTTGTGGTCAGAAGTTGATGATCGAAGCAAATTTTATTACCTGTAGTGGACAGTGTCCTCAGAGATTCTTTTTACTCAGCATGTGACAAAATGAACTTTCTGCTTAATCTTTATGCATCCTAAATAAACACGAACAGAATTTTCCTTTCCAGCATGGATCGATACCCTAATTAAATCTTCTTAGCACCATTCTCGGCACTAATATTTTTAATGAAAATCAACTCCTGCTGTGGGGGATTTACCCCATGCACTTGTTTCAGCGAGCCAGTGGTGCTTGGCGCAAAGTGTAGTTGTTCTCACAAATTAGTAGATTGTAATGAAAGAAAGAATGATTTGGCAAAAAGAAAGCGATCATCTCTTCTGACTATATCTAGCTTCGGATAATCCGAATAAGTTTTTGAGCCTAATGTAAATCAAACATTTGTTTTTCGATTACTGATGGCATGGAGAAGACAGATGGATTACGCCAAACCCGTTTGGGATCCAAAATTGTTTGTACTGCCTCTACTAAATACCACACTGAATATAGATTATTTTTTATGTGGTCAATTTGAGCGAAGTAAGGCAACTAACGTATTCATGATGCTATATATATATATTAGAGCCCAATATGAACTTAATTGTTGACGTGTCTAACGATATATGTGCTTTATCAGTATGTTTTCTACCCCACATAAGTATCTCCAACAAAATAATGCAGGCAGCCACCTGATGATAATCGAACCACTCCGGCTCAAATTTCGAATCGAACAAAAGATGTGTGTTTACTCAGAATTCCTGAAAACAGCAAATAGTTTCCAGTACGATCCACCATAAAAGACTTGCCTTTTTGAGATCATTGAGATTTCCCTTTGAAAAGCTATGAAGATTTAAACCCAACGATGCGTACCCTTTTGGATGCCTCTCATATCATTTCTAACCCTTATGAATATGCACTCCTCACGTACACGAGTGTCGTTGAATTTGATCTTGCGTTGGAGAATGTGATCCCGCCGCGATCACGTCTTATTTACCATGGTTAGGTTTGAAGAATTCAGGCCCTCACGAGTCGAATAAAAAACTGAGCTAGGCTTCCCGTTCTTTGTTGGCAGAAAACAACAGCCACAAGTTTCTCCTATTACATTCCATATTCACGCGGGCGGTAACTTGCTCGATGTAGATGAAGCATAATCATTATACCTTCTTTTGATTGTTGCTGCACAAGTGATCTTCAGTTTTTAGCGAATTGATTTACCGCATATGGTATTGTTCTTTTATTATTTTTCATTTTTCCTGATTTCACAAACCCAGACTTCTTGGTAAGATCGGATGACATCGTCGTGGGAAGCTTGTCATGTTTAGGGATGAGATTGCTGCTTGAATAAGAAATCCTTTTGTTGTTATCTGGCTTGATGGCTCTTTGCGTCTCATTTTTTTTTTCTTGAATTTAATTGTGTTGTTTTTTCTTGGTTATGATGCCGAGAACTAATTGCGCAGTTCTTTTAAAGAGGGGTTAAATTTTATTTGCTTTTTAACGTTCGTTGTAGTTTCATAATTACAAATCGGCTTCAGCTTGAAGTCGGCACAATACTTGTGATTTGTGTGTACATGTGAGGTTTTATGGTTTAGTCAGTGATGGATAAAGGTTCAATGACCGGTCATGTTGAGGAAATTGGGAAAATTGGAAATTTAATTTAATTTCGGAATATTGAGATCTGATATTGATATCTGAATCCTGAAGAACTCTGAGTGTGGGGCTGAAGGTGCCAACCCTTCGACCCACTAAAAAACTTCCCTTGCCTCTAGCCTTGCCCTTTCCCTTCGGAATCACCTTTTGGTATTACTTCTTGGTATCTATTGTGTTTTAAGCACCCGCTTACACTGAAACCAGCCAGTACCCATTAATGGGTAAAATATCACCCATTTCGAACTTAACTGGGTTAACTCCTTTAATGGGTAAAACGATTTTACCCATTAATGAGTAAAGCGCCTGTACGTCAGGCTATCGGGTATTTTTTACCCATTTTCAAAATGTTTGTTATTTGGGAATTGGGTATGAAATACCCATTTTTCAAAACGTTAGTTATTTGGAAAATGAGTATGAAATACCCATTTTTCGAAATGTTTGTTATTTGCGAAATGGGTATGAAATACCCATTTTTCGTGATTAGTTTTAAGTTGTGATATTGAATAATGAGCATTAGAATAAACATAATAGATCGCAATAAATGAATGTGTATTTGTGTTTTGGCTTCAGGCCTTTTACCTATCAGGTATGTTAAGTTTCGTTCGGGAGTTTTCACATCGGCAACTATTCCGGCGACGTTCAATTGGTCCATTGAAGCGGTCATCACATCGTTATCATCCGGAGAGGATATCCGTGGAATATATCTGATAAGATTTAAATAATTTTGACGTCAACTTGATGAAAGCTTGGATGTTACGCCCCGGAAGAGGCACATACTCGGAATTAAGATTCTACTGATGAAATTGAAGCATTTTATAATATTATATTAAATTATTAACGTACCTCTTAGTTTTTGGAAGCTTTTGCTATCCAGTTTAACCTTCAGTTCTTCTATATTCTTCACGTGTTCGTGGAATGGGTTCCGCGAAGTTTTTTTTATTATAAAATATACAAAGCGAGCCAGGTAAATGCTAAGATATTTTTTACCCATTAATGGGTAGAAAAATACCCATCTTTTGGTCTCTCATTGAAAATAAAATGTGGGTCTTTAGTATGCATTATTTTGATTTTAAAAGTACCCATTTTTTGACAGTTTCATATACTATCGAAAAATGGGTACATTTTTACCCATTAATGGGTACTGGCCGGTTACAGTGTATGTCTCTTTAAAACTTTAGTAGTTGGTCCCTCTGACCTGCCGCTGGTCATTCCGCCATCGGCTAGAGCTCGAGGAAAATCCGACAGGCCCCGGGGTCACAGGGCCCCAAATTCCCGGCCGGACACATTGGGGGGGGGCCCGGGGGGGGGTTTTGGGGGGGGGGGGGGGGAAAAAATGCCCGGGGGGGGGGGGGGGGGGGGGGGGGGGGGGGGGGGGGCACCCCGGGGGGGGGGGGGGGGGGCGCCTTCTTTTTTGTTTTGTTTTTAATTTTATATTCCTTGCTTTATGGTTGTGGGTTTTTTGTTTCTTTTGTTGGGTTTTTTTTTTTGTTGGGGGGGGGGGGGGGGGGGGGGGGGGGGGGGGGTGGGGGGGTGGGGGGGGGGCGGGCGGGGGGGTTGTTTGTGTGTGGGGGGGGGGGGGACTGTATTTTGGTTGGGTTTGGGGTTTCTTTTGGAGTTCCGTTCAACCGCACATCACATCACACATTCGTACAGAACATTACGCAGCATATATATTTCGTCCATTACACTTAACATTCTAACATAAAGTTTATTTACAATATTTACATAACGTTACGATTATTCTACTGTACAAATACTCAACACAGAACATTCCTTTCCATTGTGGCTTTGCTCCCATCCATCCTTCCCGAGAGTCAGAGCCGACACGACTACTGCACAGCAGATCGTCCACTATCCAACAACCAGATGATTCCAAGCGGTGACGTCACCGAAAACGATCGCTGTCGCTATCGGTCGAAGTGGTAGGGTGAATACCGTCTTGATTTGGTGGAACGATCGTTGGAGAGAACGTCCTCTCGTTCGGCAGTGGCGTAGCGAGGGTCCAAGTAGCAATTCAAATGCAAATTGGTTTTATTCATGTTTTATGGTAGTTTTATCAGAGCATTATGGAGTTCATCCGGTTTTATCAGGGCATTTTCCAAGTTAAGGTGGTTTTAATTCATTAACAGTTCTCAAGAGTGATTAAAGAATACTTGAAGAAACCTCCATAAAACTACATCATTTATAAGTGTTATTCACCTTATCAGTAGTTTTATAAGATACTTGATCCCCCTCTCAAGACATCGTTTCGCAACTTGCATAAAACCTGATAAAAGTTTTGTAAAAGTTTTATGACATTCTTCATTAAGATAAATGTATCTTGGAAATGCTGCCATAAAACTCTCTTAGAACCATTTGATTTTAAATAAGAGCACATATTCTTGAGAAAGAACATTATGTGAAAAATAAACAAACTGTCACAATGGACGCTCACAGGTGGAACAAATTAAAAACCAGCGGATCGTTCAAGCGGAAATTCAATAAAAACCTATTCAATACATTAAACACTCCTTCATCTCAGCCACCAACGACAATTTTTTTTGACCATTCCATTGGATTCGCAGCCTACTGAGACTAACTTATCAAAAGGGTCCATGCGTTATGCGTAAAACGAATAAAATAAAATGGTGCAATGTGTCACCAGTTGAAACCCGAAATGCATAACTCATGATATTTGATTTTATGCCAGTTATGCAAGTTAAACCTAACATCTCAGGTAGTGTGTTATATGGCGCACCACCGTGGAAATACAGCGCAGTACGTTTGACGTAAGGTTTAATGTGCACTTCGATTGTAAAATGTTATGTTAATGTTGAATTCTCCCGAGTCGTGCATTTCAGTTCCCAATAGGCTACACAATATTTACTCGTTTTAATTAGTATATCATCTGAGCGAAAATCGATTTTTCCCATAATCCGCACTTTTTATCCAAAGTCGGAAGTAGTGCGCTGGAATCGCTCAGTGATCCACTACACAGTGCACTTCTTCCAACGTTAGGTTCGGCGTACAGATCAAGAGAAAAACAATCTTTCGCTCAACTGATGTTTCAGCCATCGACGCAATATTATTATATGTTCTACTTCCCAAATCCTTTGTTAGCATATTCAAGTTAGAGTTTTTTTTAAATGTTTTAATCGACTTACGCTGGTGATTAAAAACATCAAATTATAAGCTGTAATTATGAACAACAACTATGCATAGGCACTTTTGATTTGGACGTTCACATTTTCTTTGTTTATGATGTGCCTTCTCCACAATGATTTTATGGCTATCTTACGAAAGACTTGTTTACCTTGAGCAATTCAAACAAGTTTTATTCAAGCGTTACTCCTCTTTTTCAAGAATAGAACAAGTAAAGATGAACTTATCGCGCTCCTAAAAAAATCTTGTTAGTCTTGTGCAAGAAATATTAGTTTTATATGCGTTTTATGGTAGTTTTAGATAAAACCATTGAAAAAATGGCGAGCGTGGCTATTCTGGATTCCCTCCGAATGGTAGCCATTTTCATTTATATGCAGCAAAACTTTCGTTTTTCCAATGCTACGAACAATTTCTGCTGTTTAAAATACATTTTGAAACTTAAAATGGATTGTAGACATAATTTATTCAAGATCTAACAATTTATCAGCCTTGTCACCTAATTGTTGAATTGTCAAGTATTTTTTATTATTCAAATAAATCAATGTTCTAGCAATGATTCCGAAGCGCATTAAAATTTTCGAACTTTTATGTTATAAAACACCAATAAACTGAACGTCGCATGAAAAATTCATCAATTGCAGGATAAAAAACTCAAGCATTAATGGTCAATTTTACAATTAAGTTAAATACGTATCCACTTTGGAAAAGAAACATCATATGTATATCGATGTTTTCTTTTCTCTCTTTCTCCCCATTCAGCAGAACGAATCCAAAAATGGAATCTTCGAAACATATTTGTGACGGACTGGAAGTGTTCTTAAAGAGGAAAATCATAAAACTGCCAAAACTTGTGGTAGTTTTATCATAGTTTTAAGCATGTCCTGCATGTCATTACAAGTATGTACCGATAAAACTAAAAGGGATAAGTGTTGTATCCCAAGTAGCAATTCAAATGCAAATTGGTTTTATTCATGTTTTATGGTAGTTTTATCAAAGCATTATGGAGTTCATCCGGTTTTATCAGGGCATTTTCCAAGTTAGGGTGGTTTTAATTCATTAACAGTTCTTAAGAGTGATTAAAGAACACTTGAAGAAACCTCCATAAAACTACATCATTTATAAGTGTAATTCACCTTATCAGTAGTTTTATAAGATACTTGACCCCCTTCTCAAGACATCGTTTCGCAACTTGCATAAAACCTGATAAAAGTTTTGTAAAAGTTTTATGACATTCTTCTTTAAGATAAATGTATCTTGGAAATGCTGCCATAAAACTCTCTTAGAACCATTTGATTTTAAATAAGAGCACATACTCTTGAGAGAGAACATTATGTGAAAAATAAACAAACTGTCACAATGGACGCCCACAGGTGGAAGATATTAAAAACTAGCGGATCGTTCAAGCGAATATTCAATAAAAACTTATCCAATATATTGAACACTCCTTCATCTCAGCCACCAACGACAATTTTTTTTTACCATTCCATTAGATTCGCAGCCTACTGAAACTAACTTATCAAAAGGGTCTATGCGTTATGCGTAAAACGAATAAAATAAAATGGTGCAATATGTCGCTAGTTGAAAACCGAAATAACTCATGATATTTGAATTTATGCCAGTTGTGCAAGTAAAACCTAACGTCTCAGGTAGTGCGTTATATGACGCACCGCAGTACTTTTGACGTAAGGTTTAATGTGCACTACGATTGTAAAATGTTATGTTAATGTTGAATTCTCCCGAGTCGTGCATTTCAGTTCCCAATACACAATATTTATACTGCAAGTAAAAATTAGTATATCATCTGAGCGAAAATCGATTTTCCCATGATCCGCACGTTTAATCCAAAGTCGGAAGTAGTGCGCTGGAATCACTCAGTGATCCACTACACAGTGCACTTCTTCCAACGCTAGGTTCAGCGTACAGATCAAGAGAAAAACAATCTTTCGCTCAACTGATGTTTCAGCCATCGACGCAATATTATTATATGTTCTTCTTCCCATATCCATTGTTAGCATATTCAAGTTAGAGATTTTTTTAATGTTTTAATCGACTTACGCTGGTGATTAAAAACAATAAATTATAAGCTGTAATGATGAACAACGATTATGCATAGGCACTTTTGATTTGAACGTTCACATTTTCTTTGTTTATGATGTGCCTTCTCCACACTGATTTTATGGCTATCTTACGAAAGACTTGTTTACCTTGAGCAATTCAAACAAGTTTTATTCAAGCGTTACTCCTCTTTTTTAAGAATAGAACAAGTAAAGATGAACTTGTCGCGCTCCTAAAAAAATCTTGTTAGTCTTGTGCAAGAAATATTAGTTTTATATGCGTTTTATGGTAGTTTTAGATAAAACCATTGAAAAAATGGCGAGCGTGCCTATTCTGGATTCCCTCGGAATGGTAGCCATTTACATATGTATGCAAAAAAAACTGTCGTTTTTCCAATGCTACGAACAATTTCTGCTGTTTAAAATACATTTTGAAACTTGAAATGGATTGTAGACACAATTTATTCAAGATCTAACAATTTATCAGCCTTGTCACCTAATTGTTGAATTTTCAAGTATTTTTTAATTTTTCAAATAAATCACTGGTCTAGCAATGATTCCGTGGCGCATTAAAATTTTCGTACTTTTATGTTATAAAACACCAATAAACTGAACGTCGCATGAAAAATTTATCAATTGCAGGCAAAAAACTCATGCATTTATGGTCAATTTTACAATTAATTTACATACGTATCCACTTTGGAAAAGAAACATCATATGTATATCCGTTTTTTTTCCTCTTAAAAAAGTCCCCATTCAGCAGAACGAATCCAAAAATGGAATCTTCAAAACATATTTGTGACGGACTGGAAGTGTTCTTAAAGAGGAAAATCATAAAACTACCAAAACTTGTGGTAGTTTTATCATAGTTTTAAGCATGTCCTGCATGTCATTACAAGTACGTACCGATAAAACTATCAAGTTTTAAGCGAATCTTGGGATATAGTCTTGAGAACCTCCTGTAGTATGGGCCTTTTTGAACTTATGAGGGTTTTATGGCTGTTTTATCGATGTTATGAAGAATATCTAGTTTTATGCGTGGTTTTATCAAATGAGTCTTGAGAACTTCTTCAAGTGTACCTTAAAAATGAATTTGTTACTTGGGTATTCATAAAGTGAAATGAATTTCGATTAATTAAGGACAGAGTAATAAGCGTTTAGGGTTAGACAACATGTAAATTTTTAGTTTCCATAATTGCGCCACAGTATAGGATGCATGGACGTAGTCCTACGCCAAACGGGGCGTTATTGTCATGTTTTGTCAACGACTCAGTGTACAGTGTTCCAAATAGCAATTTAATTTTTCAAACACCTATATTCTATAAAAATAGAGGAGAACGTTTTTTTCTGTGCGGTTAGGCTGATGATTTCCGTATGTGAGCATTTTTGGTAATTAATATGGGAAGAGTTGGGGGTCGTATCCATGGTACACATTTCATCATTTAGTGTTTCTCGGTTTTTACGCAATTTGAACAAAAAAAAATTGCATGATGTACCATGTAACCCTGCATCATTTGAATTCATTCTCAATGCATTACAGGTAACCCTGCAATAATGACAAAAGGTCACTTGTTGTTTTTAATAATAAATTCTTTTCATTTGTAACGTGCTTCAGCTGAATAACAGTAAATTTTCCGGAGAAAATGAAATCAGCAGTGTTCTATTCGATATTTCACTAAACACGATGTTACACTAAACAGCTTCACAATAGCGAACATCTTGCCAAATAGAAAAGTATTTTATTTTCTCTATTTTATTGTGTCGATCGTTATCTACAGCCTAAAAATAGTGTGGGAAATTCCAGCAGTTTGGCACCATACTGGAGCCGAAAGTTTGCTTCACTTGGAATACTTTTAGTCAAAACACAACTATTAATTAGTTTACAGCTGCCTGGCGCCTTATTTCTTGAATTTTATTACACGTTATTTGCCTTTCCATTGGTAACGGCCAAAATGACACATAAAACAATGCAGTCGTAACACTTTCCTTGACTCGGTTGGTTAAAAAATCGAAAGTAGTCAATGAGTAAACCTGTACAACCCTTGACGCTGTGGAGTTATAGTGGAAACGAACTACCGTCTGTTCGCCAGACGTGGAAAAGTGTTAGAAAAACAGAATGGTTATAAACAATGAATATAACACCTTTTGTTCTTGTTTATGGTATGCAATCAGTGACGAATCCATAACAGGTAGATTATCTGTAGGACATTCCAAGTTCAACTTTTTCAAAACCTTGTGAATTGAAAATATTTCTATTTGTGATCAAGACAGTTCTATCAAGTATGCTTTCCAATTTACCGTTGAATAATTTCTTAAACATTTCATTCGCGAGATTCTTACTAGGAGATGCGAAACACGCCCCTTACAGTTGTATCGCACCGACAGGAAATGCCACTGCACGAATATTGGAGACGACCCGCAATTGAGTAAAAATTTCACAAAATTCTTATAAGTATGACCGATGGAAATTCAACAAGTAGTTGTATTTCAAATAAGACACTTTATAAACGATAATGTTATTATTTTTGCTGTAAAGGGCATCTTTAGCGGTGGTATATTTTTAGATTTTATACTTGATTTGGAACAACGAAAGCTGAATGGAATCAACAAAAATACATCAACTTTGCTGTATGTTTACCGGTGACGTCTTTTTCTTTTCGAGTTTGACCATGTAATTTCAGATGATAATGTAAATTCCATTCACGCCCTGGACGCCTCGCGTCCTGGACGGATCGTCAATTCCATTCCGGTTATCGAAAACTGAATAAGGCGTTTTCACATACTGAGGCGCTTGTTCGTTGAATTATGCGTGATTTGAAGTCATCTGATGACTTTTTCTTGTTGCGAATGGATGCAGCTGGAATGATTGGTCTTGGTCTACTGCACACATTTACTGCTGCCTTGAGGATGCTTGCTTACAGCGCTTAAGCAAACTCTTTCGATGAGAACTTCAGAAACTTTGAGAAGTTTTTTGCAAATCCTTATTATGAGACCTATTGCTACACCCGAGGAAGTAATAATCAGTGTTTGAGAATGCAGAACGAAGGCTTCCTGGTATGACAGGATCATTGGATTGCATGCACTGGTTATTGGAAAATGGTCCAGGGGAACTTAAAAGACATAACCAAAAAATGTTCGGTTTCAATTGGAAAGATTTGAAAAATCTGAAGAATTTTATCACATGTATATAGAACTTATTATCATTACGGAAAACTATCAGCTTATTCTTGCGTTTATATTTATTGCCATTGCTTTTTTTGAAAGTTTTTCCTGTCACTTTTGAATTATTGAAAGTGAATTATCAATTTTTAATTGCTATTTTAAGTTTTTCTAGACCGAATTGTTATTTTTTCGTTGGCACAGTGTTTGACAATTTTGGCAATTTTGTGAATTTTCAATGCTAAATTGATCATTAATTAGTGCCAGTGCCATTTTAGTCATAAATAAATGGTTCTACATACTATCCGCCAGCATAGATTCTAAAAGGCTCATTCCATCCAAACCAACATTGGGAGTCAGAGTCATAATATTCATGCATCAAAGATTATTTTGAGCATATAATATTTAAAATTTGTTTGAAAAATAATCGAGAAATCGTTGGATCAAATCCGGGTCAATATGACCCGAACGCATTTTTCGTATTTTTTTATTGAGCCCTCCAGAAACGTACGAAAAAAAAATAAAACTTTATCTTAAAATTAGTGTCTCCTTGAAACGGGAAAAGTCATTTAATTCCAGACCCATAAGTTGTTATTTTCAAGAGATATCGCATTTTGAAGGTGTGTTTTGGGTCATATTGACCCAAATTATTTAGGAAGGTTTTTAACGAACTACAGTGATGGTACTACTGTCTTAAAAAAAGTAATGAAAGCACACATTCATCTTCGGAAACATCAACATCCTAGTTTGTAATCACTCACGAGGTTATGCTCTCCTCGATCGAATTAGGCTTCGTAATATTTCTCCTCAAGAACCTCTTCAGCAACACCTGAACTTAAGTTGATCATCAATTCTTCCTTCAGGAGTAGTAAGAGATTCTTGGACATTGCATACAATCCTTCGTTGGATTTCCTTGGGACGCAGTTAAAAAAAATCTATTTCCTTTCCTGCAGCACTTGGTTCCATGGGTTAAAATTATTGTTTTCTGCTTCTTTTTTTCAGTCAGTCGTAGAATTCATATGCTTTCCGAAGTTGAGGGCTGGCATACAGAATCAGCATTGTTCGTTGAAGGCGAGGTTGAAGCAATTGGTTCATCCTCTGCAATTAAAAAAAACTCGATTATAGTCAACAGTTTTTGTTCAAAAGATTATTTTTTCAATTTTCACGGTGGTACCCTCCCTTACTTACCCGCTTTATTTCTCTCTTACTTGATATACCCTTACTTGATGAAAATACAGACTGTTTTACCCATACAGACTGCATTTACCCATACAAATGTCCCAAATTCAACGCAGTAGCTCGATATCCTCTCACAGCTAGAATAAAAGTTAAGCAGTTAAGGGCTTACCCTGAAGCATTCTCGACGGCAGCCATTACCTCAAAATTTAGAATTGATAGAACTCAGAATCTGTACTAGATATCGAATATTTCATCACATTAGTTTGTATGCTTACTTGCTGTGAGTAATCTGATGGAGTTCGATTCGATGTTCAATCACTAACAATCGAGATTTATCCATTTGAAATAGCGAGGTAAGTTTGCGAGAGAGAGAGAGAGAGAGAGAGAGAGAGAGAGAGAGAGAGAGAGAGAGAGAGAGACAGAGATAAAAGATAGAAAAAATACATGGAACAGCAATTCACCTTATTGCATAATAGAAAACCATAGTAACGCATCAAAACATTTATTATATAGGAAACTATGCTTGCACACGCCATTTTACGAGATGACAGATGACAGGTGCTTTTTGTTGTTTTGGTAATAATGATGTTGTTTTCAGTAAAGTCTCGTAAAAAGCTCTACTATAATATGTTTTGCTATCATTGCGTTCGAGCCTTTAAATGGAGAATAATATATAGGGTTCGAGTGAAAAAAAAAGAAACCTATGCACCAAATATGATAGCGAGTTCATAACGAGTTCAAAAGCTTACTGCAAAAGTGTAATATTTGACGAGGAATAATTAATTTATATTGAACTTATAATTATCTAATAACTAATAACTTATTGATATATTGTGAACTTCCAATTTGTTATACATTATATGCTAGGAAAGCAAAAACAGATACAATTCTGCAATTATTTACAATTTATCCAATGATAACGTGAAGCTCATTGTTTTATGTATTATCATTGCATATATTATAGTATGTTTTATGATTTTTTTATTCGAGGTCATTGGTTCTTTCTATTGGTTCTGAAAATTAGGTTTTCTGGTGAAAAAGGTTCAGATTCAGGTTCTCAGAATATCGCGGAATGACAGTGCAACCACGAATCTTAAAGACATGCTCCGTTGAAAATCGTATGGTAATGGATTTTCAATATTTTTAAAATGAACTACCTAAGAATTACACGCGAATTTGCACGATATTCAATTTAAAAAAAAAATGAAAACTCGAATCCACTTTCAATCGAAATTCCGGTAGCGAGTAGAATCAAGCTGGTTTAGTAATAGTTTTGTTGATCTGTCACCAAATACCCACCATAATGTTTCTTCAAAGAGTATATTACTTTTGAGTTAGTAGGAAAATCTATTAGGAAGGATCTTTTTCTTGTTGCACATTGTGACGAAATTAGATCAAAACATATTCTATTCGAAATTGTATATGTAGAATAAATCTTTTATTAAAAAAAAAAGTACAACATCGGTGCAGCAATCTTTTTAATTGGAAACTGGCCAAATTTTAACTATACTTCAGTTGTTCACTTTTTAATATAAAAAAAACATAACACTGTAACACTTTATAATCTATCACTAGTAAACGCGAACTCAATCCTTTAAATTTCACAAGAAAATGCCTAATCTTCGATGATAAACTTATTACATATGCGGTTTACAGACATTTTCAGTGTCGAGTGCTCGATTTGAAATGGAATTGGCTGTGAAGTCTTTTTGAGTTTGTTTTGAAAAATAGATGACAACAATGATTTGATCATTGCTGAAGATGCCCTAACACAAGTAAGCAAACTGTTAAGCTTAGTGACGTTTAACGCACGCATACTATCATTGCGTAAAAACTGTTTGTTTTCCCACAGATAACCTAAAAGTTGGTTTACCATTTTTAATCTTTTTGACAGCTGTTTGTTATGTTTTCGTCCAAATCGCGCTTCCACATTTCCAGAAGGCATACTACCTCACCCAGGCGTGATATGCTTAGTTGGACCAGATAATTGATAAATATGATAATAAATAATTTAAATGTTATGGCTAAGTGCAATATTGGTAACTTATTCCGGTTTATTTTCCGGAGAGATAATTTAATTCCACATGTAAAGATTCCCCACTTACTAAACTGAATTGAATTCAACTCACTTTTGACTTGATTTCGTCGTTCGTGTACAACTATATAACGTTTACGATTTCATTTCCGTTCCAGCAACTCCGAGCCGGCAACAACTTGGAAGAAAACAAAACTGAAGCGAGAATGGAGCCAAAAGTCTGCAAAAGAGCAAATATACACCAACAAGAGGACATGTAGAGTCGCATCCTACCTCCGAATAAAAGAGCATTTAAAGAGAGAAAAGGGACAACCTTTTATGTGTTTGCTCCCTTCGCATTTTATTACGCAGCAAAGCAAAAAAAAAGCGATGATGTCGTCGGGAGGAATGGAAAAGGAAACCACACCTCCAAAATCGCGCAAAAGCAATGAAACTTGAGAATACTCATATCCTTGCAGCAATAAGCCACTTTTGGTTCGTCTTTCCTCTAAGGTTGCATGAGTAATGGAAGAAAATAATAACTTGTTGCGCTCGCTTCCGCCCCAGCGAATCGAAAAGTTCATAAGGATATTCAGATGTTCTTACCCTTTCTGAATAGTTCACGTCGTTTTAGAATATCAGAATTTGCAAAGCTGTTGATTTAAAATTAAAATTCTTTCCAAAATATATTTTCTTACGATCGATTTTGTAGAAATGTGGCATCGAAATAGGATTGTGTGCAATGCATTCTTTCTCGTTCTGTCTGCAAACATGTTACCTTGAATCACCAGTTTTCAACTTTTCAGAGATATACATTTATCAATGGACTGCACATCAATCTATCCTCAATATCTAGGATGTTACAATCACTCAATACCTGGTATTAGTTTGAAACAGGAAAGATTATTTGGAATGAAATTCAAGATAAGGGCAGCATAAAAAAAACTTGTGAAAATCAAAGTTTTATACCATGGCATTGGCTGCGATGGAATTATATAAATAAGTATTGTAATCAATGGGTTTTCGTCCATATGAACTTTAACATCTACGACGTGAGAGCGGAATACGGAGAGCGGAATATGGAAGAATCTTTAAACATAATTTGAATATTTCAGTGACAAAAACACTTTCGATATCACAGTTGGGGCATTGTGCTGTTTAAGAATTAGTCCAGAGCTACAAATTCGTCATGTATCATAATCAGAAATCCTGCTTCTGAAGTATGTTATCGATCGATTAATCCAAAAGAGTCGAAATCATTTTCTTACAGCACTGGTCCTACATTAATGTTTTGGATCAAAAAATGATTTTTGGACAGGCATATTCAAACGTTTTGTTTTTCAAAATTGTGATATTTGTACATTGAAAAAGTCATCCTAATCTCTTTTGAGCACACCTGTGGAGCAGCATCTATCCTGTGAACTTAACCGAAGAAGCCGATGCAACACGACTACCGTATTCAAAGCGATTGAATTTCATTGCAATTAGAGCAAATCTTGTATCATCATTCCAACATCTAGATATCTTGTTCATCTCGTCTTCCTTTTTTTTTTTTGTTGAATGGCACACACCGTACAATAGGCAGCATTGACAAACCATGAATCGAGAGAATATGAGTGAAAATGAATTTGAACTAACCTTCCCATCATCAACAAAGGGGAATTCTGGGAACATCACTGAATGAGGTCCTGTTGAATTTTCCAAAGGAATATAAAAAACAACGAAAAAAATTGGCAGACTTGACTTTCATTCTATGAGGAAGGCAGCTTTCGTTGCCAATATTTTTTTTGAAAAAACTGGAAGAATGCAAAAAAAAAACTGGAAAAAACTGGATCCTAAAAAAATCAAGAAATAGCCTACGTAATGAAAAAGCCTTTGTCGCATATTACAATTTATATGTTGTATGTAAGATATATTGTTACAATATGTGGAATTGTTCTGTAATGGTTTTAACTAAAAATTCTTTACACTAACACAATGGTTACTGTATGCCATATTGTCATTGTAAGATATCTTTAATTCTGTATTATATCCCAACATTTTGACATAAAATAGAACGAAAATAAAGCGAATACAACCGCCTATTCAGTATAATTTGGCCTCTGCCATATGGTTAAAACTGTAAAGGATACTGTTAACTTATACTTATCAACTTTAGGGTTATTGTCACTACAATATGGGACATAGTTATCCATAATATGGGGAATTGTCAATGAATTGTTTTTAATTATGCGTGGAACCACAAAGGACTTTTTTTTCTCGAGATATTCAGCCTTGGGCTGGTTCATCTCCCGTCGTAGTCACTCAAATACCTTTTTGGGTATTTTCGTAACTTGTGCGGGGGTGAGATTTGAACTCGTGACTTTGGCGTGAGAGGTATGGATGTTAACCACTACGCCGGAGTCACCCCAAAGGACATTTTATTTATTATACAACGCTTGACCTAAATGACGTTTCGATCTTTGAATCTGCTGTGGTATTAAACATGTACCACATTCATTCCACGGCCATTTTTGTTGAGGAATGACACAAAGTTTTCCAAGCTGAAAAAATGATAATATTTCAAGTGATTTGTTTCCGATAGATTTTAGAAACTGTTTAAAGCATTCTTAGTGTTATTTCAAAATCATACTTAATTATTTAGGTGTAAACAAATAAAACCTAACAAGACTAAATTGAATTAATTACAATATATATTTATTTGTTCGCCTGGTCAATATATAAACATTACAAATATAACTTAACCCAAATAACAATAACAAATATTCACTGTTCTTTGGCTTTTATGTGTTGATTTATTTTAAGTTTTCCTGATTTTTCCTGATTGAAAGTATCCAAATTTTTGGTTGCCAAAATTCCCTTCATCATGTTTGTCTAAAAACTGTTTCAAATTTAAGTGTTGTTTATATTGTAAACGAAAAAAAAAAAATGAAATTTCAAATCTTTTCAAACCTTTCCCCAAAACAACATGGCATCATTTTCATGCTTCAAATCATCAAAGTCGATGTTTCTAAGTTCCCGGAATTCATTATCAGTTTCTTGATACTTATCATCTTTTTTTTCCCAACTAATCTGTTTCCCTCTTGTTCACACTTCTTTAATTCAAATGATTCACTAGTGTGCGTCGATAATACTTCAAACAGCTGCAGTTGACAGATAGAGAATGTTGATTTATAAACGCTAATAAAACAGCAACCTTTTTAAGGGGATAGGAATCTTTCCACATTTTAAAAAAATGTCCTACAATTAATGGGTAAAGCAAACATGGTTGTGAAAAAAAAACTGGAAAAAACTGGACAAAACTCAGAAAAACTGGACGATTTGAAGATTTAACTGTTTGACTGGATCCCGTAAAAAAAACTGGAAGAATCCAGTTTAAACTGGAACATTGGCATCCCTGGTCCTCACAGTCGCTTTGGCTAACATTTGCGTGAGAGTAAATGAAATAAGAAATACACATTGCCAATCTAAAGATCAATGACCAACTAAAAGTTTGGTCATGTACGTCTGTCCCATAACCTGCTAGTAGACGAGTTTGTGATTGTAGCAATCGACATGTTTTGGTTGATTGTTTTCGAGAGCGGATGGGTAAAACGATGGAGCGGATTGAGGAAATTGACGTTTGCAGCAAATCGTGAACTCGCCTATTTTAGTTCGCCTTTGCACACATGCACCGAATCGGACTCATTGTTTTATTATTTACATGGCATAACGTCACAATACTTTAACATAGCCTGATACACAATATTCCTCCATAATGCTCGATTCGTGGCTGCTCCTCTCCAATCCTTTGGGCACCTTGTACCCCCTAGGTCTTGCTCCAGCTGGTCTGACCATCTCCATAGTCCGTCCTCCTGTACTCCACCAAAGATGGTTCTTAACACCCGTCGCTCAAATACTCCAAGTGCTCGCAGGTTCTCTTCAAGCATTGTCCACGTCTCATGCCCGTAGAGAACAACCGGTCTTATTAGCGTTTTGTACAGGATGCACTTTGTACGGGAGCTAAGTCTGTTTGACCGTAGTTGCTTGTGGAGCACATAGTAGGCACGACTTCCACTGAAAATCCGCCTCCGGATCTCACGGCTGTTATCGCTGTCCGCAGTAACCAGTGAGCCGAGATAGATAAATTCATCGACTACCTCGAACTCATCGCCGTCGATCGTTACACTGCTGTCCAGTCGGGTCCTGTCGTGCTCGGTTCCGCCTGCCAGCATGTACTTCATTTTGGACGTATTTATCTTTAACCCAATCTTCTCTGCTTTGCGCTTTAGTCTGGTGTACTGCTCTGCCACCGCCTCAAATGTTCTTCTTCAATATCCACGTCATCGGAAAAGCAGATAAATTTACCGGATCTGTTGAAAATCGTGCCTCGCATGTCAAACGCCGCTCGCCGCATAACACAAGAGCAATGCTGAACCGGAGGCAAGAGAGACCATCACCTTGACGAAGCCCCCTGCGGGATTCGAATGAACCCGATAATCCACACGATATCCTCACACAGCACTGGGTTCCATCCATCGTAGCCTTGATAAGTCGGGCCAGCTTCCCCGGAAAGCTGTTCTTGTCCATGATCTTCCTTAGCTCATTTCGGTTAATTGTATCATATGCGGCTTTGAAGTCGATGAATATATGATGCGTTGGGACTCTATATTCACGGCAGTTTTGGAGGATCTGCCGCAAAGTGAAGATTTGGTCCATTGTAGACCGTCCTTCTATGAAGCCGACCTGATAACTTCCCACAAATCTATTTGCTAGTAGCGACAGTCGCTGGAAGATGATTTGAGATAATACTTTATAGGCGGTATTGAGGACAGTGATCGCACTCATACAATATTGTTAGTACAGATTGCGGAGCTGAAGAAAACATTTTCTTAATCGAAAATCAATCCGCATGCTTTCAAAAAGTCCCTACAATTGGGAACTTTATTCCATTACTATAAAATGTTCTGAGTCCATCGCTCGTTGCTGAACGCATGTTCCAATAAATCAGAAATAAGCAGAGGGATTAACGTCTAAATATTGACAGTTCTAATTATAGATTACATACAACTTCATCAAATGTCCCAGGTGCTGAATAAACTGCTTAAAACTCGTCCCGTACCCTAGTTGAACACAGCAGAAATATTTGCGTTTTCTTATTATGTTCAGCGACCATGATTAAAACCACGAGTTTAAATTTCTAAATAAATTGACTGATTTCATTTTTTGATGCTTAAATTTGGTTAAAAAGGTTTGGTAAATCTTTTTTTTTAAATTTAAAATTGGGTAATGGTCTGAAATTTGGGGGGGGTGGAGAAAAAGGGTTTTTAAAAAAAATTTTAAGTTAAATTTTTGGAGTATTTTGGCCCAAGTAACATTGCCAAAACCATCCAGCTTTATTAAGTTTTATTAAAGTTTTATAAAAACCACTAGAAATCAATTCGGCTTTATTATGGCAGCAAGAGATGCCAATAGGTTTCAAATTTTAGTCAGGTTTATAAGAACCTACACAGCTTCTTAACAACGATCTTAAAACCTTGACTTCTAAAATTCCTTTTACTCCTATCAAAGGTTTTATTTTGACTTTATTAACTCATAAAATGCTGTTTTGAAATGCCGTTTTAGGACTCATTCATATTATCTTATTATGGTCAGTTGAAAAAGCATTTTAAAACCATTTTGCCTCCAGTAAATGCATTAAACGGCTAACTGGCATTGAGGAAAGCTACCAAGCGACCAGATAGTTTTATAGTAGCCATTGCTAAGATAAATTGGCTTTTTGGCAAAACTGTGATTTCTTGCAATCGCCATATTGAAAAATATGAAATAATTGAAATGTGGAAAAATAAATAAACCAAATTTTAAATGTAATACAATTGAACTGTAGATCTGAGACAAACTTCGGTATTCGTTTAGATAACCTTATTGAATTCCATCAATTTTCAGGAGTTTCATGATTAATTTACGGAATATATTTCTTTCAATTTTGTTTTTGTTGTTGTAAACTCGCATAATTTCCAAGGCGCATTAATTTTCAGCTCCTATCGTGCCAATATTCACCATAAAATTAAATGCGCATATGATTTGGAGCATGATACGCTATAAAAAAAACTCATTTTGTTTTATATATTTTGCTATCAATCATAATTTCCCGCAACAGTAGAACTTTTTTCTGAGCCATTATTTACTGTTGAATGAATCAGAAGAGCAACAAAGCAAAACAACAAAAATCAAGCACGATATCGCCGTGAAGTTTGACAGCTGTGGCCATTCAGCCCTATGCTGGTTTTGATGGCGGCCAATAGGTTTTATGATGGTTCTCAAGTGGTCATAACATCTTTCACTAGAACATTTTCAAAATCGTTATGGTCTTAGAAAGGTTTTATTAATTTGTTTTCACAACCGTCTATAGAGTGGGCCACTTTGTACATATTTCGGCTTTAAAGATGCATAGAGGAGGTGTTGGTGGACAAAACAGTTTTGAATGTAGTGTCATCAACAAAGCCGGGAGGAGTGCTATACGGCTGGAATAGAACTGAAATTGTTACTTCGGATTGTAAGCAATCTCGGGAGATTCCGTAACAATAATCCCGGAAATGAAATTACCAACACTTGGATTTAGGTTCTAACCGGGTTATTATTTTTTTTCAAGAGAAAAAAAAATTTCAAAGGGGGGGAAAGAGAAAGGGGGGCGTACCGGTGTGAAAAAAGAAAATTTACTGGAAAAATGCGTGGTAGGACTTTTTTACATTCTTTTTTTTAAAAGTAGAGGGGGGGAAAAAAAAACAGTAAAGACCTAGGAGTTATTTTTGATTGTTAACTCACATATAAACAGCATATTTCTTACGTGATTGGGAAGCATCGACAACGCTTGGGTAAGGATAGCGAAAAATGTCACGGATATCTTCTGCTTGAAATCGCTCTACTGCTCCTCGTCAGGTCTATGATAAAATACTGCTGATATTCCCAATTACCATAACAGCGTGCAAAGAGTAGAGTCCGTTCAACGAAGATTCGGTTTGCTTTGCGAAGATGTCCCTTGAGTGATCCATATCGTCTTCCAAGCTTTGAGAATCAGTGCCAGCTAATCCACCTTGAGCCCTTGTGGATTCGTAGAGGTAGGATAGCCGAGCCCTGTTTGTACCTGACATTATATACGAAAAAATCGATAGTCCAACTATTCTACATCAAATCGATATCAAAGCTCGACCCCAAGCATTTCGTAACAATGCGATTCTGGCCGCCTCGCCACCGTACAAACTACAGCATGTTTGAGGCTATGAGCGGAAAGAGTCTTCAACCGTGCTTAGTATTTGTATTTTTGTAGTTTATTTCACCCATCATTAGGGCTAAGCTCAGTTTGTTGATGTAGAACCAAGTAAATCGGCGTTTGCAATCCCAGCGCCTTCTAAATAGGACGTATCTTGAGTACAACTCAAAAGTTTTCGGTAAAGTTATTCCCTACTACTAACTATAACTCTGACTTGATGGACATTTAAATTGAGAGCTACACTCTTAAAAATAATGAACATTAAGAGTGATGTAATCCTTGTTGCCCGTAAATACTTTGAGATTTAAACATAAACGTAGATCTATACTATGCTCTATTTAAAGTATTTTGACGTAGGACTTATGTCTCTGTTTTCTATTCTTGCATAGGGGCGCCGTTCTATTTTTTTTTTTTTTAAATCGAAAGCGTTACGTGGGTTTGGAGACTTTGAACGATAATATCTCCTCTCTGGCCTACAGAAATGTTATGACACGTATTTCATGCGAAAGGTAGAACATCAAAGCTGGATCCCTGTTGCTAACTTAATTCATTACATTTGTTTAAACTAATTAAAAAGTACTTTAAAAAAAACGTTTAAACGCACAAAGCTATTGGTCGAAAATGACATCATATTTGCGCCACGCTCTGATCGGTTCAAACTGCCACAATTACCGTGCCAGCGATTATCAAACTGATGGGGACGACCGACAAATCATCAGTTCTCGCTGTGCATCCGTATGCGACAGACGTGTTCGCTGAGCACGTTGGTAGAAAACGCCGCCCGTGAAAACAAGAAGACCAGAATCATCCCACGTCAACTGCAGCTGGCCATCCGCAACGACGAGGAGCTGAAAAAACTTTTCTCCGATGTTACCATTTCACAGAGTGGTGTCCTGCCAAACGTGCTGCAGCCCAAAAAGACATTTAATTTCAGTCGCGAACCATGTTTCTTCAGTAAACAACTAAAATTCGTCCCTTTCAGGACGATCAAATCAATTTACCGATTAAAGAGTATTTTTTTTTTTTTTTTTTTTTTTGGTCTTTTCCTCACATGGTGACAATCACCGACGCCAGGAAGACGACTCCACCACCTGGACCCTACCTAACGACTCATGAATATGAGCCGGGACCAACGGCTTTACTTCCCTTCCGAAGGAAGACGTGACCAGATTTTTTCGCCTCAGAAAAATCACCGACGTCGACTGGGATTGAACCCAGACCCACCGGGGTGCCAAGTAGCAGTCACGCTTACCACTACACCACCGACGCCGGCTATTAAAGAGTATGTTTGATTGAAATTTCTCTTGAGCTCATCGAAATGTTCATTACACCAGGAACCGTTTCAACATGGCGTTGCTTAAAAAGCCGCATCCCAGAGAATATGGCCAAATCAATCGCCCACGTCATCTTCGTGGTCAAGTGGTTAACGGCGTCACTCGTCGTTCAAGCGATTGCCATGAAGTGGGTGTTCGATTCCCGTTACAGCCAGTGGAACTTTTCGCAAACCGAAAATGTCCATACTGGTCCACTGGATGTTAGGATAAGTTGTTGGTTATAATTCGCTCTATGTTTAGTGTAAATTTAAACACAGGACAAGCACAAGCACGTTGAACATTCAACAAATATGAATATTTTTAACAGCTAATTCGACCCAAACTGCAGTTCCTATAAATTTTCGTGGAGAACCAATAGTAAAGCTTCACACTAATAGCATAAGGTTTCATGGTTCTTTAGACTGAATTAAAAGAAATTTATGAATTCGATTACATCAATTTGTTCACATCAACAAGCAGTCCTATGTCAACTTTGCACTTATGTCACTTACATGTTTCACCCTTTCGTTTTTAACCCTAATTTGAAACCCAACATAATAAATACTATCACAATTAAAATCACATTCCGAATGCTACATTTACACTAGCTTCTAGAATCTATTTGGTAATCTCAAATATAAATCCGTAAAGCGTTAAAAACTAGGGTGAATACTGGCATTTGAAAGCCTTAAATTTATATGATCATTGTCTTTGGTGTTATAATTAATCCGACATGTTTTGAACGCAGTCGGTTCCACCCGTCACCACAGGTTAAAAGTTCAAATTCACTCTCTTCCGTGATGGATTTAAAACGATTACTTCATGCTACATAAAATGTATAACAGATTAAACTTCGTAACGTAAAGTTTAATGCTCGAAAATTAAAGGTGCAGTCTTGAAAGGAAAACTTGATACACGGTTTTGCAGAGTAGAACAGGGAGTTCAAAAAAGTCTACGTTTGCCTACGATGGGATTGGGGGGGTATACCAAAATTCTACGTAGACCTCAGTTTTTTTTCTCTCTTCAAAACGGATATTCATACACTTTGACGTTATACACGAAAGATTAAAACAATTGTTAAGACCTTGCGAATTATCCTCGTGCCACCCCGCGCATTTTCGGAACCCGAAAAAAAAATTTCTCATAGGCTTACAGTTACATGCATTGTAACAATACAATAGAATATATAGTTAATAGCATTGTTCACAACGATAAGATGACAATAGGAGTTATTGTTACCACAATAGAATCTTATGTAAACTGAGATATCGACAATAGAAAAGGGGAGTTGTTATGTATCTTAACTATAGAAAAAAACATTTTTTTTTCGAACAAATTTGAGTCAATTACTATTAATTGTATTGTTTCACAATTGTTGAACATCCTAGCATATGGAGTGAACTGTAAATTTATTGTAATGACAATATGCATTATTCATTTATCAGATTCATGAACAATAAGATTTATGGTCGGAAACAGATTTCAATGTTATTTTACATTATTGTATTTTAATTGTATCGTTATTTTTATCCGGGAATCCATTATTAAGCCAAGTATGCTCAAGCTTTCACACAACAAAAAGCGTTCCCGAAAATGCAAACGGACCGTGAACTATTTCAAGTTTTCAGGATTTTTCCCTCTAAACGTTATTTAGCTCATGATTACGTGATTCAGTTCACGGTGTATTTTTTCTTGTTCTCGAATTCATGACTGCAGGATCTGGGCACGGATTTTTTTCCCATGCATGGCTTGAATGAAGTATGACAACGTACTTGTTTAGCAAAAGTAAGTTTAAAGGCAATTGTAAACCAATCTGAGTCATGAAATCTGTGCTGGTTTGTAAGCTACCAATACATAGCCTGTGGGTTTGTGCTTACAATTCAAAACGTGCTACGAAAAAATATAGTTGACAACTACACACAGTGGCAGAAGTACCTAAAGACTGTATTCGATGAAATTTGGAAACACGCAATTGTTCGTAACTTTTTAGCGTGTGGGTAAAAATTATTCAAATTTTAACTGAATGTATTTCATTGTGTTGTGTCAATTGTGTAATGAGTTTCGTGAAAATCGGTCGAGTGATTTCAGTGATGGCTTCGAATGAAGAAATAGTGCGCCAACAAATTTTGGGCACTCACTTCGAAATCCCAAACGCTTCTCATCGATGGATCGGAAAACAGCTCGGAATCGCACATTCAACCGTATCTCATGTGATCAAAACGTTCAAGGACCGTAAGACAACCAAGCGGAAAAATGGTAGTGGCAAAAAACGTGGCACATCAAATCCGGAGAAGGCCAGGATGGTATTGAACCAATTTAAGCGTTATCCCAACATTTCGATCAGGGATGTTGCGAAAAAGGCGAAAGTTTCAGTTTGTTTTGTGCAGAAAACAATGAAACGTTCTGGATTACATGTGTACAAGGTCCAGAAGGCACCGAACCGGAGCGATAAACAGAACTCGGTGGCCAAAACTCGTGCAAGAAAACTGTACAGGGAGTGGCTCACAAAACCGTTCTGCATTGTGGTGGACGATGAGACCTACATTAAAGCCGACACCAAACAAATGCCAGGAAAGGAACACTACGTCGCCACCTCTAAGTTGGCCGTTCCGGAGAGTGTACGGAAGTAGAAACTGTCGAAATTCGCCAAAAAATTCCTTGTCTGGCAAGCGATCTGCGGATGTGGCAAAATGAGTCAGCCCTTCATCACCTCTGGGACCGTCAACGGACAAATCTACAAGGACGAATGCCTCCAAAAACGACTTCTGCCCTTCTTGAGATCTCACGATGGCCCGACACTGTTTTGGCCGAATTTGGCATCTTGCCACTATCACCGGCCCGTCTTAGATTGGTACACAGATAATAATGTAGTTTTTGTACCAAAAGACATCAACCCTCCAAACACTCCGGAACTTCGCCCAATTGAAAAATTTTGGGCAATCATGAAGGCAAAGCTCGTTAAAACTCCAAAACTGTTAGAAAATGAACTTGAACTAAAGAAAGTGTGGTTAAAAGTAAGTAAGCAAGTCGGTCCTATCATTGCCCAAAATTTGATGAAAGGGGTCAAGGCAAAGGTGCGGGCATTTGGGTTGGGAGAAGAGGTTCAATAAACCAATGATGTCAAAACTTAACCATTTAGTAGTACTTTATTTCCAGAAAGTTTGAAAAGAATCGGGCTCAAGGAAGCTCAAGGGGGGGCTCAAGGGCTTTGGTGACCTATTTTGTGTGTCCAAATTTCATCGAATACAGTCTTTAATACTGAGTTTTCGTCCAGGTCGACACTCTTGAAGCGATTTTCATTCCTCGTGTCGTTTACTCGCATGTAAACAGAATGACTGACAATCAGGTTATGTTTGATAATGCGGGTATCTTTGATGGGAACTATACACATAATTTATTATGTCACAGGTCTTCTACATACAATTCTATTATTTAGTAGCCTAAGTACCGGATGGAATAAACAATTATTTTCAGAGCTTTACGAACGTATCAAAATAACCCACATTATTCAAGATATTTCATGTTCAGACAACTCAGTGAGTTGTACACTCATTGTTTATTTCTAACCATTGTGTTATGTTTTTCACACCAGCGCGTTGCCCGAAAGGTTATGACGAATCAGAAAAGAGTCCTTATTTGGTCGCCATATTTAAGGATAGACTCTATCATTTTCCAAATCATACGACTTAAAAACTACTGCGATTCCGTGATGGAGATTGTTTACTAATGTGTGCTGCACTGCACTGCATTTCAAGCCCTGTAAATGAAGCAATACGCTAAGCAATATTATCAAATCAGTATAATATGGCATCTAGTTAAGGAATTTAGCATAAAATCCCGATCACACTACCACTTATAATACGTTATATAGACTATCTTGATAGTAGCATCTATACATCTAGTTTTCATTGGAAATAATTCGCATGGCATTTGATATCAAGATACTCTACATCACGAAATGTAGGTTGTACCCAAGCAACACCAAACCATCATAATTAGTTACAACAACTTGATTGTGATGTAATTGAGTCAAGTATGCTACTAGGGTTATGTGAACGGGGTTTATTGTTACACGCTAAAATTACTGTCTCTAACTATCTTCCCAAAAGGATAAAAGATACAAAAAGAGACAGTAATTACACGGCCATCCATTTTAACTCAGTTTTTAGTCGTTTTTGACTCACTTGCATCAAAGTGGAGTCACTCAATTCTGAGTAAATGTAATCGGGATAGACAAGTCTACAAATCAAAAACATCCATCTGGTTTGAGTCCATGTTTTTGATTTGTCGACTTGTCAATCCCAGTTACATTTACACAAATTTAAGTGACTCCATTTTTGTCAAATTTCGATCTACGTGGTTTATGAACAGTCCCACACCAGAATTCAGCCACTTCCAGCTTGGTGCTGCTTTGTATCTGCGCCTTTACCGACTGAGCTAACGGAGGACCCACTAACGAGTGGCCAAAAAAAAAAACAACAACAAAGAAGTACAGTTCAATCTGATTTATTTTATACTAGCTGAACCCGGTGCGTGCGCTGCTACGCTTGCCACTAAATGAAGGAACATTTAATATAACTTTTTTTTTTTTTTCGAGAGATTTTTTTTTTTGTTGAAAAAGGGGGGGTAAAAATTTCTATAAAAATATTCTTTGTACGAGAAATATACTTTTTTTGTTTAAATAATATGTGTAATTTTTTTTTTTGGTGGAATTTTTTGTTTTTTTTTTATGGGAGCCCTCCCCTTCCAGAGGGGGTGGTTTCTCAAACCACCATACAATCATTGCCTTCAAAACCCCCACATGACAAATTTGGTTCCATTTGCTTGATTAGTTCGCGAACTCTTCGAGCTCTTCGATTATAATAAAAATTTGAGTTTCATTTGTTTGAACCCCCCCCCCCCCCCCCTTCAGAAAGGAGAGGAGTCTTAACCACCATAGAAACATTATTGCCTTCAAAACCCCCCACATGCCAAATTTGATTCGATTTGCTTGATTAGTTCTCGAGTTATGTAGAAATTTGTATCTCATTTGTATGAGAGCCCCCCCCTTCCTTAGAGAGTAGGGGTCTAAAACAATCATAAGAACCATCCCCAGCCCCAAAAACCCCTTCATATTAATTTTCACGTTGGTCGGTTCAGAACTTTCCGAGTCTATAAGGGTCTGACAGACAGACAGACAGAAATTCATTTTTATGCATATAGAAATCTAACCTCCAAAAACCCCCATATGCTAAAAGTGGTTTCATTTACTTGATTAGTTCTCGAGTTATGCAGAAATTTGCTTTTTATTTGTATGGGAAACACCCCCCCTTCAAAATGGGGAGGGGTATCGAACTGCCATAGAAACATTTCTTGCCTTCAAAAACCTCAACATGCTAAATTTGGTTTCATTTGCTTCATTGGCTCTCGAGTTATGCTAAAAATTATGTTTTATTTTTATGGGAGTCTCCCCTTCCAGAAGGCGGAGGGGTCTCAAACCATCTTAGAAACATTTATTTCCTTCAAAAACCTCCACATGCCAATTTTGTTTGTTCTTGAGTTATGCAGAAATTCGTGTTTCATTTGCATATGAGCCCTCCTTTCAGAGAAGGGAGGGGCTCGAGTCAACTTAGAAACATTTCTTGCCTTCAATAACCTCCACCTGCCAAATTTGGTTCCATATGCTTGATTAATTCTCGAGTTATGCAAAAATTTGTGTTTCATTTGTATGAGAGCCCCCCCCCCCCTTACAGAGGGCGGAGGGGTCTCGAGTTACCTTAGAAACATTTTTTGCCTTCAAAAACCTCTACCTGCCAAATTTGATTCCATTTGCTTTATTAGATCTAGAGTTATGAAGAAATTTCAGTTTCATGTGTGTGACAGCACCCCTTCTAGGAGAGGGGAGGGGTCTCAAACCACCATAGAAACATTTTTCGCCTCCAAAAAACCCCACATGCCAAATTTGGCTCCATTTGGTTGATTAGTTCTTGAGATATGCAGAAACTTCTGTTTCATTTGTATGTTAGCTCCCCTTTCTAGAGAGAGGAGGGGTCTCTGACTACCATAGAAACATTTCTCGCCTCCAAAAACTTCCGCATGCTAAATTTAACTTTCTTTGCTTGATCAGTTCTCGAGTTATGCAGAAATTTGTGCTTCATTTATATGGGAGCCCCCCTTTTCAGAGAAGGGAGGGGTCTCAAACCATCATAAGAACCTTCCCTGGCCCCAAAAACTTCTCCATACAAAATTTCACGCTGATCGGTTCAGTAGTTTTCGTGCCTATGAGGGTCAGACAGACAGACAGACAGACAGACAGAAAAAAAACAAATTTAAAAAAAAATAAAAGGTTGACGTCAGTCTTCAAACTTAGCTCAATGAGTAACTATTAGCATATGATCCGTGGTCCGTCGTACGGGCAGATACATCAATTTTCCGGATACTGCTTCTCCGATCCTGTTGATGAGTTGCGTCGTGTCCTTGGCCTTCTAATTACCCTTGTATACAGTGGAACTCAATAGACCAAAAAGTCCTCGATAGGACGACACTGCGGCAGATTAGTCGGATTCCGGTATTTTGGCACAAATGGTATATATTGGATCTCCAGGAACGTTAGCGTCGTCTTTGCGTAGAGTGATGATACCTTGTCCGACCAAAATACGTAGTCTCCGTCCGAGTGATGTTTATGAAGGAACTAGATGAGACAATTTTGCAAACACTCTGTTTGGTAGACTTGCTGGTTGATGGCCAAGCTACTTGGTTTGAACCACGGCTCCGAAATCCTCCTATCGGAAATTGCGATGTAAAGCACCACTTTTTGTTCGAGCTTGAGCTTGAATTTGTACTTAACCTTTCAGAGGAGTTGTAGATTTGTCGTTGGCGTGGAAACAGTCGTTTCTGGGCATCTGGAACTTGGTTAGGGAAAGTAGCTTTTGTCGTCCAGAGCGAAAGACTTAACACCGTATTGCCGGATCATCCAGCGGCATTGTGATTTCTCAGTTTTGATTTGTTCGTCTGTGTACTCTAAGGATCTGGTTTTCTTTCAACATACTATTCGATGTACAACTTCGAACAATTGTACTTGCTGGTCGCTTACCGCTGGCTCACCGAATCCTTGTTGTTAAACATAGTTTGCTGCGATCAGAGCGTCTTCTTATTCATAATCTTCGTTGGAGGACCATTACCTTTCTTCCGGATTACTGCCATGGTACGTCAGAGTACGGTATATGACGGCTTTCGAAACCGGTCGAAATGGTTCGAAATGGTCCACGGTGTATTTTTTCCCACGATCTTTGTTTGCTTGAAAGAATTGTACAATGCACGCCCGTAGTTTTTCCTGTGTCGAAGGCATGCATTATTGCATTATTATTATTCTTTGAAAGCTTTATTGTTCTCATAGAAAAGTATCAAAGTCATTCCCGCTATTTGGTGGTCACCGGTTAGCTTTTACGGGGTGATATAGCGGGGTTAAATGAAAATCAGAATTTAGAGGATGCAACGAAAAATAATATTATTTGAGCATCAACAACTTAGTCATTGCAATCCAGAAAAAATAGTAATATTAGGCAAAATTAGAAGGTATTCCTATTGATAATACATTTGCATAGAAATCAATGTATGTTCCTAACACAGACTTCCGATTGGTGCCTTTAAAACATCGTTCGTCATGTTATGCTAATATAAGTGTTCTTTGAAACGCTGGTAGTATTCTTAATTGAGGGCTTTCTTTGCCATTCCAAAGCAATAGGAAAGGAGATTCGATTGTATTGAGAATCGAAACCTTGACCTTCGGTTTGGAAAACCGATGCGTTTCTTTGGTTTCTCCGAAAGAGAAAATAACGTACAAATAATCTAAGGGCATAACTTTGTAGGTTTTTTACTAAGTTTTAAGGAAAAAAATACAAGAAAGAATTATTCGTTAGCTTGAAGTTAGATGAATTTTCGAACTTTTCAGATGAATTTTCGAACTTTTCCGATGAATTTTCGAACTTTTCACTGAATTCCACCCAACATATCTTGCAATGTACTACTATCCGCCTTATCTGTCATCTTTTTCCAGTATTGCTCCATATCAGACTGAGTTTCGATTGTTTTTCCACATTTTTTTTTAATTTACGCTTGATTACTTTCGATGGGACAAAAATCTGGTGGATTGATACTTTTCTTAATAAACTCGATAATTATTCTGCTTAAACCATTTTTCACGACTGTAATGGCAGCGGGATAAGTCGGACTATAACTTTACGAGCCTTCTTGCGATTGGATGAAGACACTCATCTTTGTAATTGTCCATTCATTGTCGTTCCACTGATAGAAACCTTTGTTTTACTACAACAACTGCAGATACCTTTCCAAATCATAAAATTGCGAGTGAATTTTTCTGCAAAGATATATTTGAACTTACCCGGTGCATCCCCCGTAAGAAAGGTAAATTTTTTAACCCGTAGTTTGTCCAAAGTTCATTTTCACATGAGTTTTATCGACCATAAATATCATAAAAATACATCCGTTGTATTCGGTCAGTACTTGCTCGTACAACTTCCTTGGACGGGTTTGGCAACCAGATTTTGTCTCAGCGTCCAGTTGAAATGATTGCTGGCATGGTACGACCTTCTCGCATACAGATTTGCCGAACTGTACTGTGCAACGCAGTGAACTTTTTCGTTAAATCACGCCCGGAGAATTCTTTTTGACTGCCCTGAGTGTCTTCGCTCATAGTTTCTGGTCGTATGTTTCACTTCTACACTTGTTTTGTTTCACTCAATTCAACATTAGCACAGACAGACGTTCAAGCTAGAAACAAAATTAATCGATAACTTTGTGTAAATTTTCAAATCGCCGCGTAGTTCACTTAGTGGAGGAACCCGTTGATGTGGCGAAGTTGCGGCATCTGCTAGCAAAACATCAAAATATCATGTCGACGCTCGCCACACGCATCCCGATATTGACACGATGCTTTGACGTGCAATGAGAGCTTCAACAAAATTTACAAATTTGCTAGTTGCTAGTTGCTTATTGTTATTTGGCGATTACTTTTAAATTGACGGTTATGGAGTTTTAAACACGCTGAGATTTAAGCTTGAATGGCTGTGCTAGAACTTAGAGTGTAGTCATCAGTCGTTATCATGATATCTTACTCTCACGCGGGGCAGTTCCAAACAATTCGTTTTTATTATGATGTTCTTCACAATACACACCGTGTGTAAATTGAAATGTTTCTGGACTGTTCAAATGAGTTTGTTCTATTCACTGCTAGGTGGCTAACCAAGTTTTCATACGTTGCTCTACCTGTCCATTCAACATGACAACTATCACGCTCAAGCACTTGCATGCGAGTATACAGAAATCGATAAGAGCCCTAAAAATGATTCGGTGAGGCAGGAATCGTCGAGTAGTTCAATTTGGTGATGATTTTCAAAAATGGAAAATTTCTTAATAAATTATTTACATACCGCACCGATTGGCACCGATTCTGAATGGCCGTTTCCGTCCAATCCAAGAATGTTATCCATAGTCATAAAATGCATGTTTCAAGGATTGGTTTTAACATATAACATTTAAATTTATTTAGGAAAAAGTTGAGACGTCTTCCAGTCATATCGGGGTCAATATGACCCGGATGCATTATTTATAATAGCGAAATCGTTTTTGATTCCCTAAAGCAGGGGCCGTATTGCGGATCTCGAAATGAAGAACTTTTTCTCACAAGCGTTCGTACAAAAAGTCGTTCGTTTCGAGCTACACCCCAGGTATCAAAATTGAGTCGGCTTGTTGTGTTTGAAAGTCAGTATTTATGGTTTTATTTGTAACTCGTATAGGATTGAGGTTTGCACTGACAATAAGTTCGGGTATCGCAGGTTGGAACTAGTTCCAACCTAGGCTCAAAAACAGATTTGATATTTGTTTTTTTTTTTCATGGAACTCTTCAGAAACGCACGATTAAAATGTTCTTTACCTTAAATATAAAACGTCACCTCAAAACAGAAAACAGTCATACCTATCGTTTTTCATAAGTTATCGCATTTTAAAGGTAGGGTTCGGGCAAGGGGTGGATCACTCAGCATACTTTTCTGGCAGCGTTGCAATGTTCTGGGTGTTTCCGTAAGGTGTTGAAAGGTTAAATTATCAAGTGACTATCTGAACTGACTGACTGACTGACTGACATGTGGCTTAGCATAACACAGCACAGCATAGCATTTTCCGACCATACACTCTCCTGAATTGGCTGTTGTAGAGTCGATGAAAGCGCCAGAAGAGCTGCTTTGGACAGGCTCTTCATCCGTCGTTCACTTTGCTCTAAACCTGGTCAGCTCTTTATGATCAGCAGGGATGGGAGGGAAGTGTTGATAAGATGCAGTAAATCAACCCTAAATCTGCATTTCAGATGCTACAAGCATTATATTAGCATTATATCAGCATCTTGAATGCTATCTGTTGTAAAGTTGCATTTCAAATGCTATTTAAATGCTTGTAGCCTGTAATAAGCATTTCGAATGCAAAATAGCATTAATGAAGCACTATCATAGCATTGCAGTAAAGCAGCCGTATATTGTGTATGTATGTATGTAAAAGATACCACTCATCGTTGCAGGCACAGCCATAAGACAGTGGATCGTCCTCTACGAATGATTTGATCAAGTTCGACATCTGCCTGTATTCAATTTAACACTGTCTGAAGGGCCAAAAACGGATGGGCGGACTCGTAAGCAGAGACACTTACGCGTAATCCGCGGGATAATGAGAATCTCCTTCCAATGCTAGAATCCTACAACCAAATGTCGAACAAGCCATCAAAGGTGAGGACTTCCCAATGAGTGGGTAGAAGAGCTCGCCATCAATTCACGAATTGTTAATGACAGGGAGTTGGCAATTCCACTCTCCCCATCCAAATCGCTTCAATCCGGTGCTCTGATGGTCCCTTCCCAACCCTTTTTATTTGATGTATAATATAGTGATGTTCATATAATAATGTAGAGTATTTTTCTTTATAATAATAATCTTACCCTCACTGGTCTACCTGGTTGTAAATAATATAATATGATGAAATAACTGAAACAATGATAGACATATGAAAATTATATGCTGCTTGGTGCCTCATTACAGCTCAATCATTGGTAGTTGAATGTAACTCCGGAATGTGAAACCTTTTTTGCCAAACCATTTCGTAATTAAATGAAGTATAAACATGCATTATGGCATTTAAGTTTATACTAAATAATAAAAATATGTACGTATTTATAACATATGGGTCATAATCAGCAGAATTGAAAAGCATTTATTAGTTTTAATAATATTCAATGATCTAATTTAATAGAAAAGAACCTTGAGCTACAATGACAAAAAAATAGCTATACTATCTGGAACAAACTTCCTTGTACCCTTGAAGCAGATACAATTTAATTATTATTATTATTATTTTTAATAATAATTTAAATATTCTTTAATTATATACAATGATGAAAATAATATGTTGCAATAAAATACTAAATAATGTATATATAATTATAAAATGCAGCCATTTGTTTCTTCCGCAGCGGTGTTAATTGCTTTAAACTCTGAAATAACGGAATTTTCCAATGTGATATAATTAAACATAGTTGATCTCCTGGCATCCGTTTTGCTAGGGAAATGTAAGCAAACAATAAGACGACATAAATTCCCTATGAATATGATTTTTGCCTAAAAACGGAAGCTTAATAAATCTGAAATAAAAAGAAATAAAAATAAAAACAAGAGGAAATTTGATTTATCTGCTAACTTTTGTTTCCCACTGGGCCCATAAATGATTCTTTATGCCTGTCTAATAGAAGATGTAGGATCAATGTTAGGTTTTGTATTTTTAATTGTCTTATGATAAAGAAGAGAAAAAATTGCATTAAAAACCATCGTATCTTTTCATATAAATAGCGTGAGTTAGGTTGGCTTAGACTCACAACTATGCTTAAATGCGAAGCTGAAAATAGCATTAAAAATATTGTGAAGGTTTTGTGATAATATAAAATTATAGTAACCATTACACTTGTTATGTCTGCAGATTGTGGTCCTGCTACAATTGTAAACGGACTTGCATTATCATAGCCACGAGGGAAAAAATAATCTTAAATTATTATACCTGAAATTAGCACTGAAATTATTATTATCTGAAATTAGCACCGTCGGACCGTATTAAGAATACTTCCATTTTTCGTGGCAGGGTAAGATTTCAGCATACTACCTTACCGGGTCGCACTGCCGATGCCAGGACAGACCGCGCCTCCTCAATCTAGCTGAAGTCAGAAGGACAACAGTGCCCAGGCTGCACTACCAGCTAAGTACGCAACCCTTAGCTGGCGGTCTTTGTCATCTCTTGACCCGTGGAAGCATGAGGTAGGAACTTGTGAGGACCAGGGCTATGTTTCGGGGACGCACAGTCCCTGCCCATTGTCGACTCACCATTTTGCAGCCCTTGCAGTAAAGCAGCCGTATATTGGGCCAAAAGTGGCAGTTATGTTGCATTTAAGGCGACTTAATTGCTTGATAGGCTGCCGTAAAGACGCTTTGGAACTGCTTATTGGTTACCTGTGTAGGAAGATGCCGAGAATGGTGGCAACCCGGCGTAGTGGTTAACATCCATGCCCCTTACGCCAAAGACACGTTCAAATTTCACCCCCGGACAAGTTACGAAAATACCCAAAAAGGTATTTGAGTACCAAGATGGGAGATGTACCAGCCCAGGGCTAAAAATCTCGATAATCAAGGAAAAAAAAGATGCCGAGAACTCATGTTACCTTCATAGACATCTGGAGTTGGAAATTGGATGAGATTGTGCAGAAGGCTTTCATTGGGGAGAAAGCATATGTATGTTTGCTTTGATAAAAGATAAATTTTAAGTTGTTGGGATTGACGGAGCTAAGAAAGCTAATGCACTCCTTTGTTGTCCACGTTTCCTACTTGTATCCGTGGCATTTCTTGTGTGAGAGCTTATTTGTCGATTGGGACATGAGAACTTACTCCTTTTGAATGCTTTTGAGTGCATTTTTATTTTTATTTTACTCCTCAAAATCCTTTCGAGTGCATTATTTTATGCAACTTTTTTCTCAAACAACATATGGACAACCATCAATCCTTAAGTATTCCTAAAACAGGAAAATTGAGTTATTGTTTTCGTCTCGTTTTCGTTTCTATTTTATGTCACATAAAATAAACGATACTGAACTCCCTTGCGCTGAACTGGCCGGCTTGACGTGCTGCAAGGGCTCAGTAGGGACTCTTTGTGACGACCCGTAGTTAAGAGTCGATTCCATTGTGGTAATATCACATCAAATAATTTTTCCACTGTATTTATCTACTCACCTCTTTGTATAATTACCGTAGTAGTATATAGGATACAAATGATTCACTTTATTAATTAAAATCATGGTAGTACCTATGAGATTCACGACAAATCATTATTGGGATGCAAGGAAACGGAGCAGCACATCGAAATTTTAGATATACTATTCCTACGCTTCATAATATCAGGTCATCCTTGGAATTCTCAAGTATTGTACAGTAATTTTAAATTATTTGTTTTGGCAATGATACATTGTCTAAACTTAATGTTTCATAATGGATACGAATGTCCATCTACAATTGCAGCAGGACCACAAACTGCAGACATGTCATTACAAATAGAATTGTTATTATCATTTTATATGATAACAACCCTTTACTATACTTTACATACTATTTTAAATTAAATTTTCAGCTTCGCATTTATGCGTCTTTGTGAGGTTTAGGCCATCTTTTTTGAGGTTTAGTATTATTTTTTTTAAATATAGGCAAGTTTTTCACTTTTTTTTAGAAAGGTTGATAAACGACAAATTCTTCATCAAAAACATATAATAACTCAAAAACTAATATTGTTAATAATCATTCATTTCCAATTTCACAGACATAAAAAAATCATTTATGGGTCCAGTAGCAAACAAGAGTTTTCGGAAAAATCAAATTCCCATTTTTTGTTGTGTAGATTCAGTTTCCGTTTTTGGCATTATTCATACTCATATGAAATTTATTTCGCCTTGTTGTTAGCTAAAATTTTATTTGCTATTTCGCTAGGTTGCCAGATGGTCAATTTTCTTTTATTGTATCAAAAAGTATTTTGGTCCAACAATCAATAACAGGCTTGGAAATTTTTCACCATTTCAAAGCTACAGTCATCTAACACCGCATGAGCTGAAGAGGCAAATAGCTGCATTTTATTATTATATTTGTATTCTTTGGTATTTCATTATAATCTCGTTTTATTTTCATTATATTGTCAATGTTTATTATATCTAATCATATTAAATTTTCAGGATGTAGAATTCCATCTGTTATTTACTTGTAAATGTATTTTCGGTTTATGTTTTCATATGTTCTTATATATTTCATATATATTAATTTAATGGATACATACATGCTTTATTGTTTAGGTTGACGGAACCATCATTAATTTGTAGTAATCGTTGTGGGTGTGTGTGTTCACTGTATTTTACTTGCCAACTGGAACACAATGAACGCATTTTCATTGACAGAATTTTAGTTTTGGTCGGGGGAACTGATTGTGGATTTTCGATGGTGGTAAAATGATGATGCCCTCCTTCTCTCCTTAAATCCTTCAACCTTTAACCTTAAAGTATCGCATATCGGCATATCGATTCTATTTAGCCGAATTCAGGTAATTTGAAGATCGTGAAGGTAATCCGTCAGCATAACCATTGGAATTATGATAGATGAAAACCACAAGGGACAGCCTAATGGGGTTGTACGCAAAGGTGACGTAGGAAGAGGTTAGCAGTTCGAGCAGTTGACCACTGATCAACGGTCCGTTGTATGTGTTTGAGTGAATTGACATAATTGTTCGTTTTGTGAATTATCTTTGGGCGAAGCAAATTTCCGTCCCCGTCATGCTGCGGTCGTTATTGCTGCCTGTGCATACTTGAATACGATTTCCAGAATCCACAGCTGAAGAGAAAAGGCTTAACATTTATTTTGTAATAGTATGTGGCCTGAAATCAACAAAGTGTTTTTTTGAAATCGATGCGTAGAAATATTTTCGATCGATTAGTGCCGAAGTATTGAATTTTTTTTTGGAGAAATGACTGAGGTATTAACGCATAAAACCTGACCACTTTTCGTGGTGGTCGCAATTCGATTTTTTTTAAAATTATACCGCATTATAGAAAACAAAGACATAGTCCTACGTAGAAAATCAGAAAAAAAAACGAAAATCTCGCTCTGCTTTATAACCACCGATAAACCGACGCATCACTTGGTTTTCAATATGTGCTAAAATAAATAATGGCTGAATTATCCTAAAAAGGATCACTCTTGTCAATTTGAACTACTGTGCATCCGGTTAAGTGTAGCATATGTGTCCCCCTTCTGGCCGCCCCTTGGTGGGGTGAATGGGGCGAAATGTGTGGTGTTTTCTCTTCTCGGGGCTCTCTGTTTTTATATTATAAAAAAAATGGTACACAAATATTTTTTTTTTTTTTTATTGGAGGGGGGGGGGGGGGGAAAAAAAAAAAAATTTTTGTTGTGGTTTTTGGGGGGAGACAAATGGGGGGGGGGGGGGGGCTGTCACGACGAGACCCCCCGACGCCGTTCAACTGTGGCAATATTATCGGAAACTCAACAGTGGCCGTGACTATTGATCCATCAACAACAATGCAACCAAGGAGATAAAGGAAAATTGAAATTAAAACCAAACTCGAAAGGAATCGAACCGGAGTGAATTAACTTAATCTATTTTCTGCCTTAAGCCTAAATTATCTACTTATTATCCACTTAACTCGAATAGTCAAACTTAATCTAGTGTGCTTAAAATAATTTTACCCTATAATACTACGGTAGAACTTAAAGTGTAGTGATTAAATTAAATATTACGGATTAACTGGAGCTAGCTTTCGTACACAAAGGTAACGCGTACAACTCGGAACAATAGGATGGAATCTTACTTATTTCTAAATCTAGGATTACGAATTGTGCTTAAATACTAAGGAAGAACAGAAATTGCCTGAATTTAAGTTACACTAGGAAATCTACAGCGTAAGAAGTCAGATATTGTTGATCCGTACAGCTAACTTATAGATCTCATATTTACAACAGTGATTTCCACGTAAAAGGTCCACTGATTCGTGATACGATCCTCAGGTTCGAAGGTTCACCAAAAATTGTAAGCTACTATAAAAAACTTGCCTCGAGATTAGCTAATTAAAGTTTATTTTTAGCTTAAAGCTTACCACCATTAAAACTCGGTTTGCTATCAAAGATTTTGGAAAATCTATCCCCAACAACAATAACTATACCGATGAATAAAGTCTTAACTTCTTCAGAATAAATTTAAATGACGTGCTGACATTACATCCCGTTAACCATATCATATCATTTTAATATTTTCTAAAAGAAGCATGGGATTGATTGATAGAATAAATATAACAACGGCTGGCACGACCATCTTCGTTCTGTATGAAATTTTGCAATTTTTTAGTATAGACAAAGAAGTATTTTTGACCGATCTTTAGATCTTTCCAAGACTAAGTTTTGCGATGGGCATGTGTGCTTTAGGCATATATTGAAAAAAATACTTCTTGCTCAACGCCACAGGTTTGTTTGAATTGCACCAAGGAAAAAGATGATGAGAATAAATAAAACTTTAGAAAATATACACTAAGGAAAAAAGTTAAAACCTTTCAAGAAAAGGAAACAAAAACTCATTTCATGAATTGCCACACACTCCAACATATGCCCACTACCAAAATTTCATGTAAATTTCTGTCCCTTGAGACCGACCCATGCAAGCGTCAAGCGTCCTTTAGCCAACAAGAATGTGTTGAAAGAGATGAGAAAATTAATTCAATCAAACACATCTTTCGTCGAATTGCGTATGTGTCAGTTTCTGGAGACAAAATTTTACTCGAAATCTTTCTTTACGTTCCTCGACTTTTTACAAAAAAGAACTACGTCTCGTGTAAAATTCATAATTTCTAAGTGTGTGGTTTTGACGTCTTTGTTTTCTATACTGGGGTACAATTAAAAAAAATCGAATTGTGACCGTCACGAAAAGTGGTCAGGTTTTGAGCGTTAACATCTCAGTCGTTTCTCCAAAGATTTTCAAAGTTTTGCACTAATCGATCGGACATATTTCTACGCTTCGATTTCAAAATCGAAAGGTATTGATTTCTAACCCTAAACCATTGAAAATAATGCAAACATAAGGTGATGTCTTATAATTACGTTTTGCACAGTAAATTTATTAAATGCACAGTATTTTTCCTATCACAGACTACAAATGTAAGTAAGGGAGGTCTCACATGCAGCTATGAATGGTTATAAGGATTAATCTTCGCCAACAAACTTCACTCTTTCAGGAGTAACGAAGTTGTGAGGAGCGGCAATAAGCCAGTATTGAATAGGCAGCTGGACAAGCACCCTTTAGGCGTGCCCAGGTAGCTGATGTCTCTAGGTTGGCTAGGCAACCGTTGCTAGGCAGCCATCGGTTAGGCAGGCGGTTAACCAAGCCAGTGGTGTATTTGTAGCCAGCCGGTTGGCGCAACCACAAGGTGCTTGTGTTTGATCTAGTTGGCAGCCATCATTTGGTAAGGCGTTGAGTGGTTGAAGGGTATAAGCCAGTTACCATCATCATCGCTAATATGTGCAGAAAATGCATTAACTAGCAGCATTAGCATGACCATTTATCAGTAATTAGCAGATAATTGGTTTCAATAATCTGCTAACAACTGTTGTAAATATGACGCTAGTAATGTGGTAATGAATTGTCGCACAATACCTTTTAATAAGGATGTGAAAGGACATAAGACAGGTCTAAAGAAGATCGATCAAACATGAACCATTTAAAATCCGTCCTTTTTAGACCGACCAAATTGATTTTCCCTGCTAAAGAGTTTGTTTGGTTGGAATTAATCTAACAAACCGTTCCAAATTTTTGTCAGCCAGCGGTGGCCGAAATAGTTTCAGCTTGCTCTTTGTCGCATTCCTTAAATCTTGTACATAATTTCAAGCACCGAAGGGAAAGCTTATGGCAATTGCAGCATGTCAAATAGAAATTTTACAAATGGTGACCGTCACGAAATATTGAACAAATAATGATTTTAACAATCATTAGACATTACTACGTAGTCCTACCTCACCTTTACGTACAATCTCAGTGGGCTGTCCCTTGTAGTTTTTTTTTGTTTTAGTTTCACGGAAAGAATTAATACCTAAAAATAAGGTAAATTTTGTAATATTGTGCGAATACGATAAACTTTCCAGAATAAACATAAAATCTCACTATGACTCTTAAACGATAGGCGATAGGTTTTCATTAAATCGGAAATAAAATTCTCTTCTTTAATTGCACATTTCTCCAACGTACGACTTAATTTTTTGTCTTAGGAGAACTTTCAAATACTGAGAATACAAACCACACGTACTTTCGTAAATTTCATATTATTTTTTGTTGCGAGTAATTTTTTTGGAATAATATTGGTTTTAATTGATGTTAGTTATCCTATCAATAGGCAATTAATCATTTAATTCATGTTTAAAGAACATAATTAATTAAGTGAAATGTTTGCCGGTATGTTAACTCATATCCAATATTCTCATATTTTCACATTACTGCCTGTGTTATTATGCTAATACGACCTTACACTTTTATTTCCTGCATTCAATGCTATCCACATATATATCTGCAATAAACCATACAAGCTAGTAGCTGCCTTAATGGTATCATAAACCTATTAACGCTGTCATTCGAATCTGAATTATTTGTTTATCGCTTGCTACCACTTTCTCGTGGCTTTGTCAGGAATAACGACACGGTTCGAACGAGACGAAAGTGAGTCAGAAATCAATAATGACACCTTTTATAAGATTTGCCATAAAATGTTAATGCAAATCAAATAGTCGGCAGAAACAGCTGAGCAAGATATTACGTATCAATCGAATCGGCAGCATAGCAAGTCCGAAGTTTCTGAGATTTTTCGATTAGATGATTAAGATATCAATGAAGGCAACCGATGATAAATATTTATCGCCCACCTTAGTGCTAATTCACACTCGGTCTAATTACAGTCATTTAGACAATCGAGAAGTCATAACCATATCGGCTCGCCGCGTTTCAACCCAGGAAGGCTGATTCAAGGTGGGGCAGGATTGGAATCATTAATGCGTACTTCATCAATTAATTCGTCTAGTTTATGATTTCAATGAGAAAGTTTGAAGTTTATAAACAGCTAAAGTTACTTGTTATGCTAATTTAAGGGAAGTGTTATGACGCATGCAATCCCGTATTACGATCATATGCGTTGTGTCTACTAAGACAGAGTTAATACACTCTTTACCTAATTTACTTCTGAAAACGATGTGATGCGGATAAACAATGATGCGTAAAATATAATGTTGAATAATTTTTGACAGCTTTGTCAAAATGACATGTCTGTTATTGTAAACAGAGAGCTAAACAAATATTCAATTGTAAATTTCTTGAAACACTTCGCAAATTAGCACCACCATCATGTTACAGGAATAATAGAAAGGAGTTTTAGACTTGGTGATGGTGTTTCTAGTTTTTATGGGAGTGCGAGGAGTTTCAAGAAATTTGCGTACGAATCTATGTTTACCAATTTGTTTTCAAAATCAAATACGTCGTTTGAATAAATTGGCGAGCTATTCGATAGTTTTATTATGCGCTTTAACATTATCCAAACAAACAATTATATGAAGTCTTTATCTTCAACATCCTCCCCCTCAATTGATTTCCCAGTCGAATCATAATTCCATAAACTGCGCCAGCTTGTGATATATAAAAATAAAAGTAAAATGTTCGCTTGGATACGAACGGGCAAGACGGAACTAAACGTACTGAATGACTAAGAATAGTTGTTCGGCAACTTCCCACGATTTTCTTTTTTCAGCATGTACCGTTACTATTATTTCGCACACCAAAATCAAGTTTATAACGTATGGGGATGAATGGCTTTGGGATTTTGAATGTCACTTTGAAACGTAGTAAACAAGATAATTTCCTTTTTTGTTCTGTAAACCGGAACAGTTTATTTTGCTATTCAGATCGTTGCCGAACTAGTCATGTGTGATCATATTATATTCGAGCTTTTATCATCTTTTCTGCGGTATGAAATAGTTGGGCACAACATTGCAAACCGGAATGGTGTGAAAATAGCTTAGAGGTAAATACATATATACAAATCTAAACAATCTAAGTAGTCTCATGTCGAATGGATATGACGGGCCATGGCAACCGGCTACCCATGGGCGTCGGTCGCTCCAGCCGGTGGTAGTGAATTGATACCTACTGGTGATGGTGGTAGGTTTGTGGCGCTGAGCTAATTTGTCACTTTGCACTTATCACTATCGTCCATTCTTTCATGCTGAGCAACAAGTTGGAAAATGGGTGCAGTTTTATTTAGACGCGCTGAGCCGGTTCGATAATTTGCATTTCAAGCGGCAATCTGAGATATCCTGCTGCGTGTGATGGGGTTGCTGCGTTGCAGTAGCATTAAACCGTTAATTTCTCATTCATTGGTAGCGGAATATTCGTTGCTTGGTGTTAAGATGATTTAATTGAGTGGAATTAAAGAAAAATACAACTATAAATCGATTCTAGCTACGATCTATATAAAATAGTTTTTGGAGCGCTAATCAGAAGTTCACTTCACTACTTATCTGTAGGATGTGACACTATTTGAAAATTGAGGCTAGTTATTCAGCCAAACTTGCTGAAGAAATCTTTCAGGTGTTATGTTTCCCTGCAGAGGGAAAACGGGTTCTGTACCTTCCTATAGACTAAATCACGTAATGTTATCTCGATAGAATGAAATGCCAAACACCCTCGTAACAATATGCTTTTACTGTAATCTCTGCATGAAATTTCCCTTTTTCGTGGTTTTGTATAATTTTTAACCAAAATATTACAAAAAAAAACAGTAAACCTACCTAAAAAAAATGGTGAAACCAAAAATCATCGAACAAAGTAAAATGATAAACCGAAAATTGGTACTTTAATACCGTTTCCACGAGATTTCTTTAAAACAGCAGGCAGAATATGTGCGTATTCAATACAAGAGCTAACCGATGGGGATATTTTTGTATGGTTTATTGTTAAATGTTTTATATGTGTCATGGGGCACAAACAAACTATACTTTTCGCCTCTATGATGATGATGGATTTAAATTTGTTATTGTAATTTAAAGTAGTTTTTATTTGTTTTGTGCAATCTACAAAAGTTTGAGCCTCGCGCGCGGTATACAGGTATAAAGGACTTTTTTTTGAATTTATAAAAAAATATTGGCCTTTGATGCTTGAGAAGATGCCATGAAATAGTAGTGGGTTGTCTGGCTGATTGTCGGGAAATTCGTTGTCAATTCTGTTGTGGTGGAAAGTAAAAGTTTGAATGAGGCCGGTCCAGGATTTTTTCGGTTTGGAAATTTTCTCGATTTCCCTGGTTGAGGATATCCTTGGTCAGCCCAAAACTAAGCTGGCGGCTCCATTAGTGTTGGAACCGCATTGGCTCTGTACCGGGCAGGATCGGATATTGCCTTGTCTTTTGATAATGTCCTTATACGGGATTCTGTGATTTGAATTGTAATAGGATTTCCTGATCGCTAGGAATACTTGTGAACATTTGTGGTTGACATCAATAGCTTTTCACAATTATATCGCTGTAAAAAAAAATGAAAAGTTTTTTAAGAACTTTATATAAGTTCGTTTTATTTTACATAGCTGGTTGAATTACTTTTAAATAAATTATCTAATAAAGGGTGTTCCGATCAAAGTTTAACAGTAATGTGTGTGAGTCGATCAAAATTTTTATTAATAAGTCAAATTCTTTTTCTTTTTCATGTTCAGTTAATACAGAATACAGGAGAAACATTCAGCTAAGCTTCCTTTTTACCGGATGTGAACTGCCGGGTCTTTTGTTTAACACCTGCCATAAGATTTTGTACAGTCTCCTTGTCCACTTTATTCACCGCAGAACGCCAGTTTGCCTTGAACTGTTTCTAGCTCACAACAGCTTTTTGAGTCTTCTTAAGGTTTCGCTTAACGATGGCCCAATATTGTTCGATTGGGCGGAGCTCTGGCGTGTTGGGAGGGTTCTTGTCCTTGGGCACCACTTGAACGTTGTTGGCAGCATACCACTCTATGGCATTTTTTCCGTAATGGCAAGATGCCAAATACGGGCAAAATAGAACGGAACAATTGTGTCGCTTCAGGAAAGCCAGTAGACGTTTTTGTAGGCACTCGCTCAGATAAATTTTCTGGTTGATGGTTCCGGTCGCAATATAAACGTTGTTCTTCAAGCCATATGTACAGATGGCCTGCCACACCAGATATTTCTTCGCAAAATTTGACAGTTTAATGTGCTTGAAAATGTCTGCCACCTTTCCCCGTCCGGTTGCCGTATAAAATTCCTGTCCAGGAAGGTGTTTAAAGTCTGCCTTGACGTAAGTTTCATCGTCCTGTACCACGCAATCAAACTTCGTCAGCATCGCCGTGTACAATTTTCGCGAACGTGTTTTGGTCGACGTGTTTTGTTTATCGTCGCGATTTGGAGTCACCACTTTCTTGTAAGTCGACAGTCCAGCTCGTTTTTTAGCTCTATCCACGGTTGAAGGCGCCAATCCCAGCTTCTTTGCGACATCTCGGACGGAGAGGTTGGGGTTCCGCTCGAAACAGCGGGCAACTCTTTTTGTCGTCCCTGTGGCCTTCGGCTTTCGATTTCCCCCGATCCAGCTTTCCTGGCTGTCGACAAACGTTCATCAAACACTTTAAATACGTTGGTAACAGTTGATTTAGCCACATTCAACAATTTCGCCAACTTGGCGTGAGAGTAGTTTGTATTTGCGCCATGCACGGGTAAAATTCTGATGCGTTGCTTCTCTTCCTTCGACGAAATTTTGATAACTGAAGTGCAAATCTCAAAATAAAAATAGAGGCATGATGCTACACGCATACATCTTCAAAATGAGGGGTGTGCTAATTTTTTTTAAATGCACAATGAAAGGAAATGCGTCAAGTTTAAGTCGACCAAATTTTGATCGAAACACCTTTTAGATAAATCGTCTAGCTCAACCGTGCAGGCCGTCTTTGTCCTTATTTTTTTTTAAATGTTTGATATCTTTGATTCCATGTTTCTTTCCAAAAAGATTCTACTTCATTAGAGCCCAATATCTCTCAATAAGCCGTAACTCTGGGAAAATTTGACGGATTTACCGGCTTTTGGTACAATATTCAGTTGATTTTCTTCGTACTAAAGGCTAGATCATTTAGAGATGGGGCACTTAATTTTAGAGCGGCGCTCCAAGTGATCGGATAAGCAAGTTTTTCACAGCGTTTTGTTGTTTGTAAACAGGTCTATTATTTTTCGCCGTTTAAAACTAACGAGGTTCCAAGATATTCATCATACAGGATAATTGTGCACAGTTATCTGGAAAATCCATCTGCGTCAACTCGGGAGCTGGCAGAACTGAAAGTACTGTGGCGCAAGTGATAAAAAAAGTACAAGAAAACTTTAACAACTGCCCGCAATGTGCAAATCAAGCGTCGGAGTGGAATCGTTGATCGTCAGCTGCGTTGAAGGTCATTAGGAAAATTAAGGCTGATCCCAGCATCTCGGATTATGATTTGGCGAAAAAACTGAATGCCGACCGCTGTACTGTGCGGTGAATCCGTCTCCGAGAAGGTTAAAAATGTTACCGAGATAGTAAACAACTCAACCGAAGCCTCAAACAACAAACAGTGGCTAGAACTCAGGCCCGTCAGTTGTACTACCAAGTTCTGACGAAACTCGATGGATGTCCCTTGATCGATGATGAAAAATATGCTTAATTTTGGCAAGGTATCTATGGCAAGAAAGTCAGAGTTCTTGTGATGGATAAAACAATGAACTCGGAATTGAACGAAAGGAAGTGCCTCGAATAACGGATTTTACCCTTCGTTAAGTCCCATGTTGGTCCAGTTACGTTTTGGTCAGATCTAGCCAGCTGCCATTACAGCAAGGAAGTACTACAATGATACATAGATAATGGGGTCCAGTTCATCCCAAAAGAGCTGAATCCACCAAATTGTTTTCAGTTCCGTCCAATAAAGAAGTATTGGGTAGTAATAAAGCGAAAACTCAATATGAAGGAAGTCCAGTCCAGTGACATTGGCCAGATGAAAAATTGATGGAATCAGCTAGAACCATCAGAACCATCACTGCAGAAGGTGTGTGCTGGCTGATAAGGGGCATCAACAGAAAAGTGTGAGAATTTCTTAGAAACATGAATGATTGGTTTCAATTATTTTTATTAAATAAAATAACATTACCTTTGTTTCATTCTTAGAAAGTTTTTTTTTATTAAAAGAATAGTTTAGGAAATACACGCATTAGAAAGTGTCCCATTTGTAAATGATATAGCCTTTACTCCATCACAGTTAAAACATAATGGCATGATGCCAAATCGGGCCAAAACAAAGGTTTTTATTTCTGGTTTTTGATGAAAGATAGCAATCGCATCTGCAGGCTAAATTTCTGGTAAATCTCCTTATCGATTGTGGCTATAGTGACGAAAGATTTACTCTTTCTGCCACACGATTTTCAATAAATCCGGCCATCTGTTTCGCTGACGACATGGACATTGTCGGCAGAACGTTCCAGGTAGCTGATCAGTACACCAAGCTGAAACGTGAAGCGGAAAAGATTGGATTGAAGGTGAATGCGTCGAAGACTAAGTATCTGTTGGCTGGAGGAACCGAGCGTGATAGAGCTCGCATAGGCAAAACTGTGTCAATCGACGGAGATGAGTTCGAAGTGGTGGATGAGTTTTTGTACCTCGGATCATTGGTTACGTCGGATAACAACTGCAGCAGAGAAATTCGGAGACGCATTATTACCGGAAGTCATGCCTACTATGGACTCCACAAAACCCTGTGGTCTGGTAAACTTCACCCCCGTATAAAGTGTACCATGTACACGCTACACGCTGATAAGACCGGTAGTTCTCTACGGGCATGAGACGTGGACAATGATCTAAGAGGACCTGCAAGCACTTGAAGTTTTCGAACGACGCGTGCTTAGGACCATCTTTGGCGGTGTATGTGAAAACAGCGTATGGAGTAGAAGGATGAACCAAGAGCTGGCGCAGCTCTATGGCGAACACAGTATCCAGAAAGTCGCTAGAGCTGGAAGGGAACATGTTGTAAGAATGTCGGACAACAACCCCGCAAAAATTGTGTTTGCTTCGAATCGGACCGGTACATGATGCAGAGGAGCGCAACTAGCTAGGTGGTTAAACCAAGTGGAGCAAGACCTTGGAAGTGTGGGACATTCGAGAAACTGGAGACAAGCAGCCCTCAACCGAGTTTTAGAGAGAAATATTGTGACGCAGGTGCGGTCCTAATAGGTTGTTGGACCAGCATAAGTAATAGGTGGGTAAATGCAAATTGCAAGCCAACAAGGCATTTTTGAGAAATTTCGATGCCTTCTTCGTCTTGAAATCATCAGTTGTAGCATTTCAGGCCATAGTAGAATAGAAAATCAGCCTTGGAAGCTGCTTGAAATCTTCTAGGAAAAAGGTTTCATCGTCCATAACAACGTATGAATACTTTGTCATATGCGCAGTACAATCGTCGACACCTTGATTGCTATCAAGATCTGTTTGGCGTTGCGATTTGGAACTGCTTTTACTATGTACGACTTTATCTCCAAACGCTGTTTTGATTTTTGGACAAAACCGTTCGGACAGAGAGATTCGGGTTTTCCTTCAATATTCTCTTCACCTTTCGGCCCATGGTGGGATCAGCACGTCCATTGATTTGATAACTTCTAGGTTTCCTCTCGTCCAGTCATTCGTTCCGAAAATGATTTGAGTAAACCGTGAATACTGGATTAAGGTAAACCTTTTTTTTTTTTGCAAGTTCCCGTATTGACAAGTCAGGATTTGCCTCACGTACAAAATCCACTTTTCGTGTGTTGCCATCTTGAACACTAAACATGGAATGTAAACACCAATCAAATTTTGCTTCATCAGGAAAAAAATTAAGATAGGTGTAATTATTATAAAATAAATCTTTTTGAATAGTCTCTTGGCATTTTCGAGGAAAATTGATTTTTTAAATAGTTCCATAGTAGCATATCTTTGCAAATAGGCTTCAGGAAGGAGAGGTAAAATTAAAACAACTTTAAAACATTGCATGATGAATAATATTTATTGTAAATGTTGTGTAGTTTAACATCTACAGCCCAATAGCAGCTGAAAATTGATTGAATTGTTAATGAACAAGTCAAAATAGTAAACAGATGGAAATTTTTTAAAGTTTCACAATAAAGTTGTGTTAATTAATTACATAAATAATTCTCAGCTAAAATGTATTGACTCAAATTGTTGCTATACCTAGAATATCAGCTTGCAACTTTTGTTTCGCTGGTGATGCTGCACGTGATGGATGGTTCTAATCCAACAAAAAAAAAAAAAAAAAAAAAACGGTTGTTTCATTTTGGTTCCATAAATGTTTAAACATTGTTTACTATGAATTTGAAAGCGTGTTGTTAAGCATATTCGAGTGGTTCAAATTATAGATTAAGCTCCACTGCTGTCAATCACTTCTTAATCAGGTACCGGGACCTCTTTGCGGATGTACAAACGTTTTTCACATGAACGCTTTAATAAAATAATAAAAAATGGAACTGGGACCGTTAAATCATTATGTAAGGTGATACAGGATCGAAACCTTTTCTGTTTACATATTTTAGGTTTGGTTCTTGACCATTCTTTGTTCGACACTAGAAATCTCAGCGCTCACAGAAGTGAAATTGCTCAACCAAGAATGCTACAGCTCAGCAAACATGTATGGAAAATTTCAAACGTTTGTTGAAATACATATTATCGCTGGATATTTTTAATTAGAACATTACTCATTCTTTACAATCTCAATATTTTGTTATTTGTTTGTAACCATTTCTATCAAATACAAATCTGAATAGCTTTAGTTCTTCATTCGCAAACAAACTTCGACTGCGTGCCACCACATATTGTTGAGGACAATTACCCCCCACTGTACCATAATTTGCAAAACATTCCTGAAACCTAATCAACGTTTTTCACGCGATCATCAGGAGGCTAAAACTCGTCAAACCACGGACCTTTTCAAGGTTTAGCAGTCGAAAAAAAAAGAGTAAGACTGAAACCAGAATCTTTTAACACGCCTCACTGAGGATCGCTGACGCCTCATACAAATAGAACCAGTCGCCAGGAACGAATAACAGAGAAAAATGTATATTGTATAGTTTTGAGCTCCATCCCTCTTGAGCCCGACATAGAGCCGGTTCCTGAAAGGTGGAGACACCATCGTAGAACCGTACCTTCTCGTTTTGAAAGTAATTCTTTTGCAATCAATGCTTTGTTTTGCGAAGTCTCCCTAGCGCTGACCAGCAAGACGAGACGAAGTAATTATTTGCAGGGTGAAGTGATCCGATTCAACAGTTTATAAATTATTGAACAGCGTTATTTTACAACCAGCTTTATCCAAGTTGAAGTTCGTCCCTTGGCTATGGTGCCGAGCGATGATGGCTGGTTTCTAAGGTTATCGTTCGTCTGCTAGCGAGGCATCCAAACCGCATCGCTCTGGAGATCCTTGCAATATCACGTTGCACCCGCAGTAAGAATATGGCACCGCATCCGACGTAGATGTATTCCTAGTAGCATGTAAATTAATAAAACAAGATGTTCGGTATGTTAATCTATATATCTGATTTGATTGTCGTCGGAAGAAAGAGTGTTGCACATATGATTAATCATTGTATGTTCAAATAGGATTTGTGTGGAGAATAAAACGCTGTGATATAATCAGACAGGTAAGATTTGAAAGTGGCTACGCATTTAAATTGGGCCCCAGAACAATTTCCTGATTCTCTAATACGTTAAGATTGATATACAATTTCCATTATCTACTACCATCTACGAAATATTTGGAGGCAAAAAATGCCAAAAATTTAATAGAAAAGTTGTAATATCTCCAAAATAATAAAAACAAATTAGTCCGTACAAACATGTTTGTTATAGCATTCCGGAAGACACTAATTTTCCGTCTCCATTTTGTTCAAAATTGAATTTTGAATCTCCCTTAGCTGCCTTTAAAATACGCCTAAATGCTTTGAATTACCAGTATATCTTATTTCCAACTGAATTTTCTCAAGGTTTAAAAATTGCCAATATATATCAATTGTGGTGCAGCTCCGACGAGCTTGGAGTGTTTTTATCCTATTTGCACGTTGTTGATGGTATATCATTTTTGAGCCATCTTCCCGTTGGGACAGGAAGCGAAGTCTAGCATTTTGAAGAACATCTGTGCCTACTACACGATAAAAAGAAACATTGAATTTTCTGCGTTATCTAATGCACATAAAGGGAATGCTTGATTGGGCGGAAATTAATGAGATATTTTATGTAAATTTTAGTCAGATAACGCCTGAATCTAGACTGTTGTGTGAAAGATTGCAAACATTGTTGTATGTCGAATGAAAGATTGCTAAAAATTTCGTTGTTTACGCCTCCTTTGGCTTGGAATTAAACCAGGGGAAATTTTACGCACTTGTTAAAATTAGTTATTGTTTTATGTGTGAATTGTGATGTTTTGTAACTACGTGTTTCTTACTTAGTTCACCAAATCCACAGTATTCTCCTAACACAGACGCCAAAATTCGCTCTCTAAGCTTTACTAAGTAACCAGCAGCTCCATTGGTTTGTTACTCTTGAAGCGGTGAGAACGTTAGCTTAGCAGCCGATGGCTATAGGAGGCAGTGGCGGATTTGTAGTCAGCTGATAGGCGTAACGAGATGAAGAACACACTAAGAAATTAAGAAAATTATACGAGACGTAATTCGTCTTAGACATACAACGAAAAATTTCATGCAAAATTATGTCTCCTGCAACCGAAACTTACGCAATTCGAGGAAGAATGTGTGTGACTGAATTCATTTTCTCAACTTTTTCTTATGTTCTAATGGACGCTTGCATGTGTTGGTCTAGGGGCATCGAAATTTACAGGATGTGTGAACGAAATAAACGGCTGTCTGGTGAGAGCCAGTTGGCAGTTGGTTCCTGGCAGGTTAACAATCAGAGCTAACGGTTAATTTGCAGTCAGCCTGAAACGCGCACTGACCAAATCAACAGATTTCCCTTGTCTGCGCTGAAACTGTAGGGGGTTTCCAACACATTGTCTAGAAAGTTTATGTAAATTTATGTAAATTTGATCAAATTTTCATAAAACAGGTTGGTGTGATGTAAAGTCGTGCATTTATTTGGACCAAATTTATAAATAGTAAATTTGTAAATATTTTATTTGTAGGTTAAAGTTGTATAGACAGTAGATTATCATGATTGTTTTCCAAGCGGAATTTTCATTTTGATTCGTGTTTTCGTTTGTGGATACAGAAACTTTCATCTTAATATGCTATAGAGAAACTTCTCTTTATCATGCTATTATCTACTGTCTACACAACTTTATCCTACAAATATAATATTAACAAATTTACTATTTTTAACTTTGTTCCAAATAAAGTCACCAAATTACAGTATGTTGGGCAATACATTGGACAAAAATATTTTAATTAATTTTAATGGGAGAATGATTTGAATTTTAAAGGCTGTCCCACACAGTTAAAAAGAAATATTGAATTTTCTGCGTTATCTAATGCACTTAAAGGGAATGCCAGATTAAGCTGAAAATAATGGGATATTTCATGTAATTTTAAGCCACATAAACCCTGAATCTGGCCTGTTGTATGAACGATTGCAAACATTGTTGTATGGCGCATGAAAGATTGCAAACAATTTCGTTGCTTACGCCTCCTTTGACTTGGAATTAAATGAGGGGAAATTTTACGCGATTGTTAAAATTAATAATTTTTTTCTGTGCATATCAAATTGCATCACGGAAAAAAACGCTGTAGAAAATTACAAATTGGGTATTTTCTCTTGAAAATTAGGGTAGAAGTAGTATAGAGTGTTTTTTTCGTTGTATTTTTATCGCTGTCAGTTTTTCGAAAATTTGAAAAAAATGCGTCACCCGAAAAGCAACGTCGCGAATTGATTTTGCCCAAGCACCTGGAAAATCCTCCACCCCCTTATCGGGACATCGAAAAACAACTCGGAATCGTGCAGTCAACGGTGAGTCGTGTGATTAAACGTTACTACGAAACTCTGAGCATCGAACGGAAGGAGAAATGCGGTCAGAATGAATGTTCTATTAGTGATCAGGATCACAAGCGTGCCGTGAAAGAGGAATCCCAATCCTTCGGTCAGGCATGTGGCCAAAAAGTTGAATCTGTCCAAGTCTTTCGTTCAGAGAACCAAGGACCGGGAAGATTAGCATACGTACAAAGTGCAGAATTTTCCAAATCGTGACGAACGGCAAAATACCTTGGAAAAGTCTCGGGCCGGAAACTGTACACCCAGATGCCGACGAAGCCTCATTGTCTCATCATGGATAATGAGACTTACGTCAAGGCGGACTTCCGGCAGCCTCCGGGGCTACTGTTCGTCACCACCCAGCATAAGTTTGATGTTCCGGAGGAAGTAAGGAAGCAGAAACTTTCAAAGTTTGCCAAGAAATATATGATTTGGCAAGCGATCTGCTCATGTGGCAAACGGAGTGCGCCTTTCGTAACTACCGGGACTGTAAACGGGGAGATCTACCTCAAGGAGTGTCTACAGAAGCGTCTACTTCCTATGTTGAAGCAACACGAGGGCCCTACAAACTTCTGGCTGGATCTAGCTTCTTGCAACTATTCAAATTTTGTCCTGGAGTGGTACGAAGCAAACGGGGTCACTTTCGTACCCAAGGACATGAACCCCCCAACGCACCGGAACTAAGGCGCATCGAAAAATACTGGGCTATTATGAAGCGAGCACTGCGGAAGCATCCCAAGGACGTCAAATCTGAGGAAGACATGAAGAAAAAGTGGGTTTCCGTACAGAGGAAGCTGCAGCCAGATGTTGTACAGAACCTAATGAGTGGAGTTAAGCGTAAGGTGCGAGCGTACGGTTGTGGTATTGAAATTGAATGAAAAAAATATGATGAAGTTTGTCAGAAGCAGATAATTCCTCATCTCCATGCGAAGCGCTAGGAGTGGACGGTAATTTATTGCTAGAACGAATAGACATGAAGAGAAAGTGTATTGATAGTTCCGTATAGGGCAACGGCAGGCTTTGAAAATTGAAAGATACAAGTTTGAAAACGAGCGGAGGGCATTGAACGGTAGTATCCGCCGATCAGGCACACACAACCCTTTACCATACTACCCCATGCAGGATAGGCAAGGAGAGGAAATCCCCTTGACTGGTTAAAAGTTATGCAACCGATCGGGCTCTTATACTACCTATTGCTTTTTTCTAGTTCTAGCGATTTGTCCCTCTCCCAATATTGCCTAACACGGGTGAAAAATTATCTCCCGCTGTTGGGTTTATTTTTAGCATGCACCGCCTATTTCACACATTTGTTCTTCTCGTCCTGTATGGGGTAGTATGGTAAAGGGTTATGTGCCTGATCGGATACTACCGTTCAATGCCCTCCGCTCGTTTTCAAACTTGTATCTTTCAATTTTCAAAGCCTGCCGCTGCCCTATACGGAACTATCAATACACTTTCTCTTCATGTCTATTCGTTCTAGCAATAAATTACCGTCCACTCCTAGCGCTTCGCATGGAGATGTGGAAATATCTGCTTCTGACAAACTTCATCAAAGATCGTTACTTCAGCGCATGGGAGAATACAAAAAACAACAATCAATGTGTAAAATAAATATGCCAAAAGCTTACTAATGGGTTATACTTTATTGTCTGAAAGTTTGAAAAGGATCGGTCAACTAGGTAATTTTCTACAGCTTTTTTTCCTTTGTGGTGGGGGACCCCGGGAAAAAAATTCCTTTTATTTTTTTTTTTGGAAATTTTTTTTTTTTTTTTTTTTTTTTTTTGTTTTTTTTTTTTTTTTTTTTCGTTTTTGTTTTTTTTGTCCCTTAGTGTTCTAAATGCACTTCCACGGTTATTAATTAAGGGGTTTCGATGCCAGGTATCATTTTTGAATTAGTATGATTGTGTGGCAAGTACCATCATACCCTATGCACAGGGAGTTTAGAAAATTTCTTTAACTTTTCGTTCCTATACCAGACCGGGAATTGAACCCAGCCACCTCCAGCATGGTGTTGCTTTGTAGCCGCGCCTTTTCCGACTGAGCAAAGGGAGGACCCATTCTTGATTGTTGTGATATGTAATAAGAATAATGAGAGAATAGCTTTCAAGTTGTTCTATTCCAGCACTTCTTACAACCCTATCGGACTGTCTCTTGTATTTATTTATTTTTTAGAATAAAAGGGTATAATTAACTTTCACCCATAAGAAATGCATGGGTGAAAGTAAAGTATACGCTTTTATTCATACGGCCCAATAACATAATGGAGCTAAATATTTTTACTTCCCATCGAACAAAATCAACATTATTTCCATTAAGACACTGTTGCATCTTGAATTATTTTAATTTTCGAAAAAAAAAATGACAACGGTCATGGGTTATCAATCGCTATCATCATGGCTCGATGTCTTATTAAAATGTTAAGATAATCAATGTAGCAATAATTCAATTAGTGCCCCCTATTAATTGTTTTGGAATCGTATGACATAGAATTTGCATGTAGGTAATAATACTTGAATAACGCAGGTGACAATACATGAGGCGCCCCCTGTTGTGTTTTGTAACTAATTATAGTAGAAACTAGTTATCTCATGAATTAAGCGATGGAAGTCGTTTCTGCCGGTAGTCACATGTAGGAGGCGACCGACGTACTAAGGTATGAAGTTTGAAGTATTGAATTTTAATATGTATGGAGGTCTTCTGTTTTTGCTCGATTGTTACAAAACGAAGCAATTTATCACTCTAAATGTTTAAACAAGGTAAACTAGGTGATTTTCGCAGGTGAATCTGCTTTACCACTACCTTTACTAATCATCTGATAAATTTAGCTGGCGTTATAGTATCGGTTAATTAATGCTTTACTATGCTTGTATATAAATAAATTTTCCTGGAATTTAGATTCCGCAAGATATTTTTTTCAATAGCAGGTTACATATTCTGCTTCGTCAGTACGAACTCGAACAGACACCGACATTTCCCAAAGTTCCGCAAAGTTGCAACATAAGATTTGTTGGCAAATTTTCTAAATAAATGATGTGTTACTATTTGAAAATTAAGTGAAGTTTCAACTGTGGGAATTATGTTCAATTCTGTCCATTGTGCAGTGGGTTATCGATGTTTATTTATTTATTTATTGTTTTTGTTCTCGAATACAAAAAAACTCAACAAGCTGGTACCCAACCCAAGTAACTTTCCTACTGACTTTTAGGCTTTGTTTAAATTATAAGGATTTGATTATTGCAATAGACATGCTATTTTGTTTAAAAGCAGCTTTCCATGATGTGAAAGATGTGTTGTTGCAGAATCCAAAAATGCCGTCAATAAAAAATAAAAGTAGAACAGTTTTTGAGTTATGGATAAAAGTATTAAAAGATTTTTTAATAAATGAACAAAAAAACATTTACTTAAAATAGAATATCTCCAACGCGTGTGATCTAATTTCAAATGATTTGTCATCAAATGAAGTAAAATGAAATTTAACACTGATCTTTTGCACATTGCAATATTCTAGGAGTAATAGTTTCGGCGCTACTTAAAAGTATATATATTTTTTTGCGATTTGTTGTTGGAGACTTGTAAAAAAAATTGTGCTAAACATATGATTAATACCAAAAAAACGTCAACAAAAAAAAATTGCATATGTAGCTTAAAGCCAATAATAAAACAAAGAAAATAAGGGCTCAATGGTGAAAATCGGTTGAAAAATAAGGAAGTTATGCTGGTTTTAGGAAAAAGTGCAGAAATGTGGAAAAAACAGAAATTTGAAAGAAATACGCCCATCTCTCTCTCTCTCTCTCTCTCTCTCTCTCTCTCTCTCTCACACACACACACACACACACACACACACACACACACACACACCCAAAAGATTTGTTTTCCCTACGGTTCTATTGTTTGGTAAGATATTCTGGCACCTAATTTTAATAGCTATTGGTAACCCTTAAAAACAAAACAAATTGTGACAGTTCGTTGTTCAGTTATCGGTGTGAGAAAAATGTGCGCTGCAAAACTGGAGTTCAAACGGAAAAATGATCCACAAAAGTTTTGTTATGCCTGTGGCGTCTACATTTACTTAACCGGTTAAATTCACTGCTTCTCTTCAATCTGCGTTCCGTTTTTATTTTGAACTTTGTCCGGAGAATCTGGATAAACCATGGGTGCCTAACGTTCTGTGTAATTCGTGCAAAACATACCTGGCTAGGTGTATAGCAGGTAAAAGGTATGTATGGCTCATTCAAATTTCTTATATACTCTCATTTCCGTCACTGTAAAGCCGCTATTTGTCCTTTGATAAGCCAGTTATTTGGAATGATGTTAACGGTTTGTTCGAAGAGTTTGGGGAGCATCACAATCCAAGTGTATGGCGTTTGTTTATCGATAGCAGTAAACGGAGTTGGAGGGGTTTTTTCCGCCACAAAAAAAAAAAAAAACCCCCGGGGGGGGGAAAAAGGAAAAAAAAAAAAAAAAAACCGTAAAAAAAAAAAACAGCGCCGGGGCCAGGCGAACAAAAAAAAAAAGAAGCCAAAAAAGCCGGCCCCACACGAAGAAAAGCCACAACAACGGCGGAACAACCCAAAAAAAGGAAACACAAAAAACAAAAAAAAAAACACACGGAAGAAAAAAACAAAAAAAAAAAAAAAAAAAAAAAAAAAAAAATAACACCACCCCACGGGCTGCAAAATGGTGAGTAGAAACCTGGGATGGAGCGTGCGTCCCAGCAACATTGCTATGGTCCTCACAAGTTCCTACCTCATGCTTCCACGGGCCAAGAGATGACAAAGACCGCCAGCTAAGGGTTGCGTACTTAGCTGGTAGTGCAGCCTGGGCACTGTTGTCCTTCTGACTTCAGCTAGATTGAGGAGGTGCGTGCCGAGCGTCTGTCCACCAAGGAGGTGCGGCTCAAACAGCGTCTGTCCTGGCATCCAGCGGTTGTGTAAAAAACACTGTATCACGTCAACTATACATTAGGTGGCAGCCGCTCCAAAGCAATGTAGGCAGCGTGACCCCGGTAAAGTAGCATGCTGAAATCTTACCCTACCACGAAAAATGGAAGTATTCTTTATACGGTATATAATTTCAGATCATCCATGGAATTCCCAAGTATTGTATAATAATTTTGAATTGTTTTCTTCCCCTGTGGCTAGGATAATGCAAGTCCTTCTACAATTGCAGCAGGATCAGCAGACATGCAGACATTACAAATATAATTGTTATTATCATTTTATATATTATAACATCCCTTCACAATATTTTTTAATGCTATTTTCAGCTTCGCATTTGCATCGTTGTAAGTTTTGGCCCACCTAACTCACGTTATGTATTTGAAAAGATGGGATGGGTTTTTACATTTTTTTTTTAGAGAGAGGATTATATACGACAAATTCTACAAAAAAAAAAAAAAATTCTTCGTCCAAAATAGTTAATTCAAAAACTAACATTGTTTATGATCCTACATTTTCTATTTTACAGACATAAAGAATCATTTATGGGCCCAGTAGGAAAAAAGAGTTATCGAAGAATTTCCTGTCATTCATTTTTAATTTTTAGTTTGTTTTGTATTTATTGAGTTTCCGTTTTTGGGCAGTAATCATACTCATATGAAATTTATTTGCCTAAATTTTCTTTGCTATTTTGCTAGGATGCCATGTGATCAACTTTATTTCATTATATCACGTTGGAATTTTCGCTATTTTAGAGTTTCAATCATCTAACATCGCAGCGGAAAAGGCAAATAGCGGCATTTAATTATTATATGTACATTATGTAGTATTTCTTTACAACATCGTATTATTTCCATCATATCATGACCTTCACATTTTCATACAACAAACTTGATTTAGGCGGTATCTGGCTTAAACACGAAACATACCTTCAATTTATGACATCTAGCATTCCTTATATGTCCAGTATATAACGCAGAAAATTACAGCTGTGGTAGGTTTTTGAAAATTACGGAATCTGTGGTAGGCTTTTGCACTTATTGCTGAATGTATTTTTCATTTCCGGTTTACAAATGGACTTTTTACCAATTCTGAGCTGATCTGATTCATGCAGCGCTGTGTGCCATTTGGCTAGTGTTTGATTTTACATTTCAATCTTTGTCATTACTTGATCATAACTCACAACATCATTATATTTGGTAATATTGTTTTATTGATTTTACTTCAAAGATGATTAAAACATTACTTATTGTTTTTTTTGCCCATTTATCTTTAACTCCCTTCCACTTGAATCTTCCCATTCCTTACTCGGTAGCAATAACTATTAGGTCAGCAAAAATAAAAGCGGATTGCTGTTATAAAATCAGCATCAAGTAGCAAATAGTGACCATGGCAACAGTAAATTAAAATGTATAAATGTTAGTTTTGTAAAATTTCAATAGATTTAATAAACTTTTTCAGGATACCTCATATCAAGATTTTGGTGAAATGCTGCTATCGCTGAAAACGAACGAAAACGTGCTTATGCGCGAAACCACAGAACTCTACACTTTAACATTTTACAACATTTCTTGCATTTCAGGATCAACCGAACGAAGATCATATATTATAGATACGAATGCTTGTAGTATTTTTCATTTACATAAATATATACACCATTATATAAATATTTCATGAGAATGGGAGGGACCATCAGGGCACCCGATTGAAGCACTCTGGATGGGGAGAGTGGGAATGCCAACTCCCCATTGCTAACAGTTTGTGAATAGAGGGCGGGCTCTTCTCCCCGCCCATTGGGGCATCCTCATGTTAGATAGCTTGCTCTTTTGACCAATTGTTCAGTTTTGTTGTTGGAAGGAGATTCTTTATATCCCTGTGGATACGTATAAGTGATGTTGCATATCGATCCACCCAACCCCTTTTTGGCCCTTCATACAACGGCATGATTAGGATAATCAGTGGTTATTAAAGCTTGATCAAGTCTAACAGAGAGGAGAGCCCATTGCTGTCGGACTTAGTTTCCGTGCTACAATGGGTGGTAGTACATATCATACATCATACATGTTTTTGTTCATTTATTAAAATATCAACTTTTATCCATACCTCGAAAACTTGTATTACGTCGGATAAATCCCAGTGCTGCAAAGGCCTTTGCGGTAGTTGTGCTAATATGCTCATTGAACCGGAGTTTCATATCTACAGTGATCCCTAGGTCACGCATTGCTTAAACATGATTTAGATGTAGGAAAAGCTCCAGTATGTTTAACACGAATCTTATTGACTAGGGAAGCCTAGACGATAGAGACAAAATTCAAAACAAGTTTTGATTTTCATTTACAGGTGATCATTTTAACAAACAATATAGACTGATGTACGGGTGAATTTGAGGAGAGAAGACTCTGAAAAATGAACATCTGATTTTGTCTTGTCAAATTCTGGTCAGTGCATAAAACTGCATTCATCCGTGCGGAACGAGGAATATCTGCATCAGCAGCCTCGGAGGGTCTGTCCACACGCTGCTCTGATTGGATCCCTCTCATAGGGCAAAATTTTCACCTTGCCTGTGGGGAGAATAATTTGACCAGTGGTGAAAGTATCACATATTTTTCTCATTATTTTCACTGTCACGTCGTAGATCATTTAAAAAAAGGCACTAACATCAGGTGTAATACTGGCGGGATATACCGCAATTCAATTTTAGATTTCTTATTTTCAATCGAACGAAAACGCCTAAGAATACACTTTTCATTTTTGTGGCATTATATGTTGTTATTTATCCATTTATTTTATGGAATGAATAACCAGAATACCTGGTTTGCTCATGGTATATTAACTGAATGTTTTTGCATCATTTTCAAAAAGGGTGAAAGTTTTGATCATGATAATTATCTGACTGTTCGAAATAAAGCACGTACTCACAGAAAATTGCTTCTTACGACTGACGATGAAAGATGAGAGAAAGGAGAAACAAATAGGCATTGTTTTCATATTACAATAATCTCCTTGTTTGTTTTTTGGTACAATATTTGTTTACGTTTAATGCCGTTTAATAGTTGGTGCTGAATAAATTTAGTTAGCTCAGAGCGATTTGAAATTTTTAGTCAGAGTTACGAATAGTCGTTGTGCGAATATCACCAATAATCTCTTACATGCATTCTGCATGTCATCAAATACTAATACCTTCTTTCTCTTTTTCTCCTTTTCTATATGATCAACTTTCATGGCCGAGTGCGGCTGTGAAATTAAAGGATCTGCACAAAAGAGAGAAAGAAAGCTGCTCAGCCCTGCCGTGCATGTGACTTTGGTAGTAAGTCTTTGAAAAGACAATGGTAATGATTAACAATTAGTATTGCATCAAAACCATATTAAATCAGTTTCACACACATCTTACTAAAACGATTTGAACTAAAACCGGCGTTTGTTGTGGGACTCGATGCGGAATCTTAGTCCTGCTTTTTCAGCATTTCAAGCTTATTGCTTTCACAATTAGCTTATTGCTTGCTCTAAACTTAGTGTCTAGATGCACTTCCACAGTTAATAATTGAGAGCTTTCGATGCCAGGTACCATATTTGCATTAGTATGATTGTGTGGCAAGTACAATCATACTCTATGCCCAGAGAGTCGAGAAATTTTTCTCGAACATAGCCACCTCCAGCATGGTGTTGCTTTGTACACTCAGTAGCAAAAAAAAGCCGAGCAAAATTTCGCTTCCATAAACCGTCATATTAAACCTTCTGTAACTTTTCAAAGACTTCTTCAGACTTCTTAAAGTGCACATGAAAGAGGAACGATTTTTTCAACAATCCTTTCCTACTTGCCAAACTACAATTATACAGGCTCATACGATAAAATTGAAGATTGCAGATGATCGTAGTTTGCGGTGATTTTTGTTTTACAACCTTGGCCGGGAAGAAAAGAATATCTCTATAGAACACAAATTTCTTAATAGCCGTTGTTACCAGTCACCCCGAAACAACTTTGAACAGCCTTAGCCACACTTTCATCGCGTGAAGAGCAGCGGTTGTGGTAGTGAGCCAAATAGTTGCAGTTTCCCGTAGTGCATGTTGTAGTTCTGTGAAATTTTGAGGTTAAGGTAAAGACAGATCTTGCGAAACCTAGAAAGATAAGGCTGAACAGAAAAAGTTGTCCACAGTATGCACAGCTCGCGAGTTTTGGCTTCTTCCGGTGTTTTTTTTTCGGAACGGACATGACGTTTATTTTTTTCTGCAAAAAGTTTGTGACAGCTTTTGTTGGTTTTTGACTACGATGTTTCCTTGTGCAAACAAAGTGTTATCGATGGAAACCATAGTCCGGTCATCAATCCTTCACCTGTGTGACATATGGTCTTCATGTTCAGTCCAAGAGCACTACTTGGTAAAGTTTTATTCATGGAATTTTAGAAATCAACTATAATTACGTCAATTACAGTTATCCGGTGAAGAACCAGCTTTGGATGCTCAATTCAATAACTACAGAACATTTTGGAAATCCGGATGAGCTATTTCCTTTTTATTACTTTTTAACAAAGAACTAGTATACGCGGTTAATACTTTTAGTAAGAGCAAAGTATCGAATTCAAGCTCTGAGTATTGTCCTTGTTGGTTTGTTAGTTTTGGGGCCTCCCTTAGCATAGGGTATGTTTGTACCTGCCACACAACCATACGAATGCAAAAATGGTACCTGGCATCGAAAGCTCCCTATTAATAACTGTGGAAGTGCATTTAGAACACTATGTTGAGAGCAAGCAATAAGCTAATTGTGAAAGCAATAAACTTGAAACGCTAAGTAGAAGAAGAAGACGTTTGTTAGTTATTGTATAAGGATTGTATAATGGATTACGAGTTCACCCCTCTGGAGGTCTCTCGTTGTGTAGCATCATACTGCAAAGTATGTACCAGATAGCAGAATCCATTATATTTATATACCCTTTCACATTAGTACTCTTCAACATTACTCAAACATAGATTACATTTTTAACAAAATTCGAATTTGGGCATATTACTCGGTAATGGCGAATTATGAGTACCGTTCGAAGAATCCGTCAGCAAGCGGGTTGATGTCAAAAGCATTCAAATTGAACTTAAACTCACTCTCTGGAAGCAAGCCTTATTTTCGAGTGAAAACCTACCCGAGGGTCATTCTTAGGACTTATTGTAGGGGCACTTAAATCTGGATTCTACAACAAGTATTATAGTGCATTTAATGGGTACATTGGCAAGTGGCTGCTGTACACATTTTTTCATTGATTTCTTCCAGTTTTTATTCATGTTCATAACTCTTCATCACCATATTTATTGTCATTGATTGGAAGTGAACAGGAAGTGGCTGTGCGAGAAGCGGTTCCAGTGATCCTGTTGTCTCGTAGTTTGTGTTTGCTTTGGTTTCGAGTATGTAGCAACACGCCAACAGGCTACCTTTCGGGGCTTCAAATGGTGAGTTGACAACTTCGAAGGAGGGTGCAACCGACCTCCGGTCCTCACAAGCTCCTACCTCACGCCTCCACGAGTCATATGATCACAAAAGACTGCCAGCTGAAACATGGAGACGCTGGTTGGCGTAGCCTGGGCAATGTTGTCAATCTGACAATAGCGAAGTGAGGGGGTGCGACTGAAGATCGTGTACCTTTAAATCATATTGTATATTTTCCATTCTCATTTTAATAATAATTTCAGCACGCTTTAGAATCATCTTTGCATTCCAAAACCATGTAAGACCCTGGAGCAACATGACAAGCATAAAAGGCTCAATTTATTTTTCATGAAATTATAAAAGACGAAAAAAAAAATTATTTTCACAAAATTCATAAAAGACTGGCATGTGCTTCTAAGCAGTAAAGGATTATATTTAAATATTTTGTTTGGTGGTATTATTATTAAATAAGCCATTTATTTCAGATATCATCAAACTGGACTCTTCGATTACTCCAATTGCTATCTTTGAAATGTTACTAGAACAGTATGAAGAAAAAATATTAAAAATATTAAATTTCATCTTTGATTTTTGGAATGATCTATACTGTTTCAGCATTTCCAGGACTAGGAGGATATTAATAAATATCTAATTTTTATTTATTTTTCAGTAACAGGTGGCAACGGAGTCGGTGATAGGCTTTTGCAATTATTATTGAATGTATTTTTCATTACTGTTTTGCAAATGAACATTATACCAAATTCGAGCGGATATGATTCATACAGCGTTGTATTCATTTAACTTGTGTCTGATTTTACAGTTCAATCCTTGTCATTACTTTATCATTACTCACAAAATTATTATATTTGATAATTGTGGTTTTATTGATTTTATTTCATAGATGAGGTTATAAAATCTGTATCAAGCAGCAAATAGTGACCAGTAAATATAAGTAAAATAAAATTATTAAATTTCAATAGATGTAACAAACTTTTTCAGGATACCTCAAACCGAGATTTTAGTGAATTGCTGCTATTACTTTACTATCACTACACTTACTATCACTGAATTGATAGTGAATTACTGCTATCACTTTACTATCACTACACTTACTGTCACTTTAAATTTCAATTTACGAGGATTTAATAATGCAACAAGAGGTAGGTTGGGTTTTCGGTAAGTGAACGGTTGGAAGCGCATTGACTTACTGTAGCTGCTCTTTACATAGTCAAGTAATTTAATTTGTATAGTGTAAAATTCCATGTAAATTATTCAAGTTGAAATTCGTATATATAGCAATTGGGTCTTGCATGATGTCTTTCAATATGAGAAGAGTGAGACCTTGTAAAAACCAGCACAGTATATGCAGTTGAGCTCTTGATCCATTCATATTGGATCAGTCTATAAAAGCAAATTAGTCCTATACGAATAACATGCAGCGAAAGATGCGTTGGAAAGTAGTATCCCTTCATTTTATCATGCAACATAGAGACTGATATGCTTCTATGGTAAGTTATTTGAAATGTTATTTTTTGGTAAGATCCTTCCTCATTTTATTGCCCACAACTATATTATTAGGAACAGTAGAAATTTGCAATATCCCAGTACATTTACTAGTGCAAATAAAAACAAATAAAATGTGTTAATTGAATCTAAAGTTCAGTATAGCCGTGGAATTTTCTTTTTGTCTTTTATTTTTTTATTTTTTTTTATTTTCTAAGTCATTTATGCTAAAAATTTCCACTGTTCCTTTAACAACTATATAACGGGGATTGCCCAAGGGGGGTAGCCTAAGGCAGTTGAAGGATTTGTTGACTGGACAAGGGTTCGTGGAGTCGCCAGTCCCTTGTCATGCGAAGACACGCGGCCTTCTGGCCGTAGTCTTCCGAAGGTCCTCACTGAGATCGGCTGACCCTGCTACAAGAAGCCATCACGTAGGCTATACTCTCAGAACAACCTGCGGAGAATAGTCCTGCAGCCATAGGTAATCCTTGCACTGATGGTGGGTTCTTATCACACATCACATATCACACGCCAACAGGCTACCTTTCGAGATTCTGTATTGGAACAGAACTGCATTGAAAACCAAAGCAATTGCGATGATATTTCACCTGAGGAGACAGAACATCATCTAGAACCTTAAGGTTTTTTGTCATAAGGCGATTACGTCCTTCAAAATATTTCAGCGTTTGTGATCTACAATTAGAGTGAGTTCTCTCCATAATATTATGTTGATCCATTATGTTCTGTGGATCAAATATATTTTGTTACATCTCAATAAATAGCTTGATTGTTCGGTTTGGTCAGGTCGTGTGCGTTGTCGGAGGCTGTAATCGCTCAATGATGTATTGTGATGCAGTAAAGTTCCGAAACTATGTTCTTCTCTTTTCAGAGAGTGAGTATATGAGGTTAGGACTTACGTTAGTTTTTAAGTCCCAACGACCATCATTAAATACATTTTTGTTCTGTACACCAAACAGTGTATTCTGTTTCACTTTTTTCTCCGATTATTCATTTGCCTTTTCCTTTGATATCTACAGAAAGCTGCGTGAATTCCCTGCGTCTTCTTAAGGTAGATTCCAAATCCTCCCTATCTCCAACGGTTGCGTGGATTAGGACAGGTGAGCGATCGAGGACTGTCTTCGTGGAGATTATTGCGTGAAGAAACGTACCAGTAACTGATTCCGTTTTATGGTGACATGCAATGTCTTCAACGAATTATTCCTTATAGTAGATCTATCCACGAAGTGTGCAAACGGCAATGCTGATCCTAATGCCAATTCTTAGGATAAAATTAAAGATTGCAGAACTACTTTACTCTCCCCTGTTTTCTTATCCCACGAGCACTAACCCTTCAATCAGTGATAATATATGCCGATTGCTGTCAAAAATTCAGCAACAAGCAGACAACAGTGGTCATGGCAACGGTAATTTAAAATCTATAAATGTAAGTTATGTTTAATTTCAATAGATTTAACCAACTTTTCAGAATACATCAAGATAAGATTTCGATGAAATGCTGCTATCACGAGGCGAACAAAAACGTACTTGAGCGTGAAACCACAGATATATAGACACTTATATGCTATTCATCGAACACTCACTTAACGTTCGATCATCATGGTTGGCAGCTGATAGTTGTACCACTTGTGAAATGCATGTTTTTTTCATCTGGTGTTTGACTCTCAACGAAGTCTGTTCAGTTTATCAGACGTGACATTGTACTCAACATGTGGCATTGCTGTTCGCGCCAATATTCTCTATGTACAGTTCAAGGTGATATGTATGTTTACGTATGGCAAAACTAAATAACAAACAGTATTGATTGTTGATTCTCTATCGAAAATTAAAATTCAGTATTGTTAAATTATTATAAACTAATTATATGAAAATTTCATACTAGGAAATGGGATGGACCCTCAGGGCACCCAATTTAAGCATACTGGATGGGAAGAGTGGTAGTACCAACTCCCCATCGCTAACAGTTTGTGAATAGAAGGCGGGCTCTTCTCCCCGCTCATTGGGGCATCCTCAGATAGCTCGTTTTTTACCAATGATTCAATCTTGTTATTGGAAGGAGATTCTTTATACACCCGTGGATACGTATGAGTGATGTTGCCTTAGAATCCACCCAACCCGTTTTTGGCCTTTCATACAATGATGAGGACAATGAGTGGTTATTGAATTTTGATAAAGTTAAAGAGAGAGCAGAGCCTATTGCTGTCGAACTTAGTTTCCCTACTACAATAGGTGGTAGTTTGTTTACAATGCATATAAAACACCAAACAAGCACGCTGCACTGATCATGAAGTATTCCAGTTTTGTTTATTAAATCTAATATTTTTTCACTAATTTCACTCAATTTCTCATGTGAATAATAATATCACAAGTATGTGTGTCTAATGATGTATTACTTGACGTATTTCCAACTAATTAATAAACATTGAGCATTAAAAATTCACAAAATTGCCACTAAATTATTAAACACTGCGCCAACGAAAAAATAACAACTAGCACTAGAAAAACTTAGAATAGTAATAAAAAAATGATAATTCACTTTAAATAATTTAAAAGTGACCGGTAAAACTTTCATATAAAGCAATGACAATTAGTATAAACGCAATAATAAGCTGATAGTTTTCTGTCATAATAATAAGTTCTAGCGCTATATATGTGACAAAAGTCTTTAAGTCTTTTAAATCTTTCCAAGTGAAACCAAACAACCCGCAATAAAAAATCAAAAAATTAAAAAAAAATACGTCGAAAATTTCAGATTGCTTGATCACCAGAGAAATGTCTATGGAAAATATCCTAATAAGACATTTATTATTGGCAATTTAAATTTTAGCATTCAGTTCTGTTGAAACCTTTGAGTTGTATACATTCGTTATATCATAATTAGCACAGTTTGGTTTGAAAATCATTCTCTTTTGTGGTCGTGCACGCTATCATTCATAGTATCTTTCATTCATTATATTTTCGATGCATCAAACATAGCTTTTTCAATGTATAGGTCAACTGATTCAAAAAGCGTTTCACAGCTGCATACTGAGTGTGAACAAAAGATTGTCTAGAAAAAGTGTGCTCATCCAATTAGCTAGCGAAGAGATCCTCGTCCGAAACTATTATTAAATGTCATTTTCACTTTGATTTAAATGTCATATTCACTTTGAAAAATAAGCTGTTTAGTGATCATAAAGTGGATAAAATTAACATAAACTTCAAAAACGAAGCGATGGTGGCTCAACTTCTTTTCGAATAAACGTTTAGAAATAAGCCGGTCACCTTCTGGTGAAATGTGTTATGGAGTGACCAATCTAAATTTAATATGCTTGACTTCGATGGTAAGTGTCACGTTTGGCGCCCACCTAAACAAAAGCAAAATCCGAAGCATACAGTAACGATTGTTAAGCACGGGGGAGACAGAATTATGGTATGGGCTGCTTTCTCTTGGCATGGCGTTGGACCTATTGTAAAGATCGATGGCAGAATAGCCCAACGTCTGTGCAAACGTATTCATGAGAGACATATGGAACCGTTTGCTGATGAAGACTTATAGCTGAGATGAACATTTATGCCCGAAAATGATCCAAAGCATACCTCCAAACTTGTAAAGCAATCGCTCGTTGGTTAGCATATTGATGTGGCCAGCATAAATTCTTGATCTCAATCCGATTGAAATTTTCTAGAAGGACTTGGAATAGCATATCAAAATGAAAAAATAATCTATGAATTCGATCGAGCTTTGGGAGGCTGCTCAAGAATAATGGTACAGTATCCCTATCTATAGGTGTCAACGAACCGTTGGAATTGGAAGAACTTATTGCTCAGAAACGGTTTTTCGCCAAATATTGATCATTTATTGGAAAAGATGATTGAATTTTCGTTTCTTTTTACTTATCAAAAGTGATTATATCAAGTAACAATTGACAAGTTTATTCACATTTACGAAATAAAATCAAATTTAAAAAAATGAATGTGATTTCTTCCCACATGCCTTGATACGATGGAAATCCCGATTTATGTAGAGCTTAGATAAAATGGAACTAATATTGAAGCTTTTATTTCATCTCGATAAAATTGTTTCTCAATATATAGTTATTAAATACTGTGAAGCATAACCGTGACATATTTGAATAATTTTGAACACAAGGGATACAAATTTCCATACAATATTTTTAATCCCATCGCAGTTTCACGAGTCAATAAATTGTAAACTACTAAATGAACACGGCTTAGAATGAATTGATATGTATCCTTAAAAGGAGCCAGCATAATCTGTTGTTTCCAAATCTGTGTAACGTAAATAAAAACGTGAAGTTGAAGGACATCATACACTTTCACGTTAAGTAAATTTTCTCAGTGGTTTCAAACGGAGATAAATAAGACAGAAGGATACCAGGAGTTTGATTTTGTCTAGAATATGAAGCAAGAAGGTATACACCATTCATCGATTGCGATAGCAATAACAATTTACAGACAAATTTAGCAGATTAATAAATTGTGGAGTTTAGTTGAATTCCTCTCAGATTCAAAGTTATAGCATTGTTTCACAAGCCAATAAAACTACTCAAGAAACTCGCACGGATCACGATAATAGTGTATATGAAACTAAATTTGGCCAAACCACTTGAAATCAATCTGCTATAGTTGCATATTTATTCGTGCATTCCTATAAACACAGATTTTTTATTGCCGTTGAACGTGTGCGCTGAGCGAAGAAATACCCTTTCGCCCCGAACTTGAACGCGTTAGCAAGGCGAGGTACGCAATTTTTCAAGTTCTCTCGTCTTGCGCTATCCAAGTTCAAGATCAAGATTGCAGTACAAGAAAAACAAGGTGGCAGAGTCGAGTACCTACCAAACCAGCCAGCAGTGGCTGCTCCAGTAGCAGCTGATTCTAGCGAGTAATAAAAGTTTACATGATGACTTCTGTCATACCCGCTGAAGGAGGAAAAAAAGAGAGCGAAATTGAAAGAGAATAGGAGCAGACTGTCGGTTTGAAGTGCACCAGTTTTTGGATTGATGATTGAAATGAAGTTGGAACAAGTTTCATGGGGTTTCATGCCGATGCCGATGCCGTTGACTTGTGTGAACTTTATAGATGGTCACTGATGTGGGCAGGTGGAGTTCGACCGGTATCGCGGGGAAGTAGGATTTAAGTTTCGATTCATCGCATATGCGTATGCATGAGCGCACAACATTACAGGTATTAACTGTTGGTAAAAGGAAGTCCCCGACCTTGGG
>JAHHFK020001749.1:0-265000 GCA_024533555.2 Aedes koreicus
CATGCCTAACTATTATCTACACAGGCAGAAAAAGCGATCACCATCATTTACAAGTTTACGGTGATTAGGTCATGCCGGACTATTCGGGGTACACAACTGGCGTTCAGTGTTCTGTTGCTTGAAGGAGCGATCCCATGCTTTTGGCGGATAGTGCTAGTTACATATTTTCAGCGTATCGTTTACCAAAACGAACCCTGTTGCTAACCTTTTTCCAACTATCCAACATCACAGTGATTTCTCGTGGAAGTGCAGAGGATTTCTCGGCTTCCTTCAAAGCGAGTATCACGTCAACACGTTCCTTCCCATTCCCTACTTGACCAGCATTCGGGCACGGCCGGCGCCGGTATTGCTTTATAATGGGTCACCAGTTTTTACACATTGAGGATGTATGTTAGTCCCAAACATCATCTATTGGTTCTTTGTGTAAATACAGCTGATCTGACAATAACGGAGTAGCATCCGTGGGCGGTCAATCATGCTGAAGCTCAAATCAGTTGAATTTGATGAGTGTTCCTCTATGATTTGTCAATTTATGTTTATTTATCACCTTGTATCTTTTCTTGAGATTTTATGTGATGAATTATGGGTATGAATTATGTGATGAAAAAGGGGTAGAAAATTACGCAAAAAAAATTTATCCACCCCCAAACGGATACTACAATTTAAGTGTGTTTTACAAAGTTTTAGTGTGTATTTCGCAACTTTCTCGAATGTAAACATTGCGTCTAGCTGTCATTTAGCGGTCTTGAAGTTTTCGTGCTCAAAATTTCAGTTTCTTCTTCAAAATTGGAAGTTATTTGTTGCAAAATTCCCTAAAAAGCACAAATTTCGATCTGCATCCGAAATTATATTATTGAACATCAATAAACTGGCAAAAGCTACCGTGATATTGCCGATTCTGTCCAATTTTACAAATATACGGTCGCTAGGATTGTGCAGATGTACAAAAAGCGTAGTTCCATCTCACCAGCTAAGCGATTGGGGCTTCCTTCAAAGACAACTGGCTGAATTGAGAGAACTATCGTGAAGAAGGCGGAGCTGGACCGGGGACTATCAGCTCCGAAAATTGCGAAAAAGATTGAAAGCGAGTTTTCCATTCACCTAACATCACAATCCGTACGAAATCGTCTTCATAAGAAAGGTCTTAAGGGCAAAAAGTATCAAAAAAAGATTGAAGGGGCCCAGGACCACATGTCTGGAATAAGGTGATTTGTTCAGACGAGACGAAAGTAATGCTATTTGGGTCTGATGGTATCACAAAAAAGAAAGGCAGCGAACCGGTGAAAGTTTGAAAATAAGGCAAGGGCTCAGTAGGCATTCTTTGTCAAGACCCGAAGCTAAGAGTCAGTTCCATTGTGGTTATATCACATAAATAAGTTTTTCCACAGTATTTATCTACACATTTTAGTACGCTATTTTTCGGTTTTATCATATCTATTGATACGTGCCTAATTTTTGTTTTTGGTGACCAACCAGTGGATGTCAGATATATTTTATACTTACATACATATATTATATTCTCTTACTTTTGTTTTGAACACAAATACTAATCTTACTAGATCTATAGCAACTACTACGGCTGAAGGCTTTCGATGATAGAGCGAACAGCTAAGTTGCAGATAAATATGCTATTATAATTAACTTTCGTGCTGATATTTTTTTATATAATGAATTGACTAATTAGTTATATTTAATTATTATTTTAATATATATAAAATAAATATAAGAAAGAAATAATATATTATATGGATATTTGTAAAATATTTTTGTGTTTTTTTTTTTTTTTTTTTTTTTTTGTGTGGGGGTTGCCACATTATTTTTCGTTCCCATCTTTAAATTTTGCCAAAAAAATCTTGTTTATCTGTGTTTTACTGCAGAAAATCTTGGCAAAAATCTTAGCTTTAAACTTTGTGCTGTAAAAGTAGAATAGAAACTTTTCAGGTGCCTGCTTATGCACTTCTTTTTTATAATTGCTATTGAGTTGAATGCAAAATAAAACAGATATATACTCATCAGAACACATTTATTGTGATTGGCCGATACAAAACGGTCTTTTCAATAGGGCTTAAGTGTATTTATCGGTTTCCCTACATCACACCACAGCAAAACGGATATTCTTTCTAAAGGAAACTAGTAGTACAGGAATTAGTAGAAAGTTCGCAATGAACTTTCTTAGCAAGTGAAAAGCATTCTTCCCATCTGCTCGTTTGAAACACAGCAGTTTTCTCCAACAAGCTTTCAAGTCATCCGATTCTTCCACCTCAATTTCCTTGCCGATGATTGCCGTCCTCAGCTCACGAAACTCATTTTCTATGGCCTGTTCATCACCGCTTTCAAAGAAGATCTGATCCAGTAGAACTCCTTCAAAGTGTGCAGCATCTTGGGGTCAACGCTTGATGCAGTAATCAGAACTGGATTCGTTCAGATCAAAGCGCTTAGTGATCTGTTTAACCAACTCGGTATAGGCAGCACAGCAGATCGAGAAAGCCTCCTTTCTGGTATCATCGAGAGTTCCGGAACTAAGCATTTCTCCTGCTGCTACCCTGATATATATTTCCGATTTCTTACGAAGATGTTTCTCTGAATAAAAAAAAAATCCGTCAGTGTCTTAGGTAATCATCCTCACACATATTTACAAGGAGAACCATTGGTGAGACTTCAGCTGATTGCACATGTTCGGGAATTCCGGAACTTCTGACTGGAAGATACGGTTCGCTTTATTGATAATGGGCATCCTGTCATTAGATTGACAGAAAATGCGCTGTGTGGTTTGATTGTTGTCGCAGTTGGCTTGGAACGAGAAAAACAACACGAGCTCCGAAAACCGTTCCAAATTCCTTTTGACAATTGACTCCAACGATAGCCATCTGGTGGTGAATGGATGCAGAACTTTTAAAGGTTTCAATTCCAAGATACTTTGTATCATCTGTAATTCCTTGGATTGTATCGGAACGGATCTACTGTTCCAGGTACAATGGCAGCTTTTCGTATGCGTAGATTGCACAAGGAGCCAGTACACTTGATAATTATAAAATGGGGACAGTCACGTTTCAGCAGCTTCTGGACGGATCGGTCAGAACCCATTATTACCGATGCTCCATCTGATCCAAAGCTCATTAAAGATAACAAAAAATCACGTTCGAAACAACTATGCTTTGAATAGCAAAAATAACCATCGAGAACATTATTCTAACTTTCCAAAATTCCTCTGAGTGAATGCATGAAAATGCTTCTAAATTGGAAGAACAGTATTTTTTGTAGAAATCTCTGTAGGAAATTCTCTTAAGGAACATTGAGAAAAATACTTCTCCAGCGGAATACTTGAAGAAATTATTGAAGTATTTTTTGGAGAACTATATGTTAGAATGCCTTCAGACATCTTAGACAAAATTTAAAAAATAATTCTACAAAACCCCTTGCGGATTTTTTGAAATTCAGAATTAAATAAATGAGATTATGGAATTCATGCAAAACATTCTTCTTAGATTTCTCCAAACAAATCAAGATTTTCTCCAAGAATTATCTTATAGTTTTTGTGTAGTTCTTTCAGGTGTCCTCCAGAGATTCCTTTAGAATCACAAAACTGTACAAGTTCAGGGATTCCTCCAAAAAAATCACCACAAGAATGTTTTGAAATACTGCCGATGAGATGCCAGAAGAAACTCCTGAAAAAATCCCTAGAGGAATGCCTACAAACTCCTGAAGAATACCTATAGAAACGCCAGAAGGAATATCTCAAGGAATGTTTGAGAACTTTTCATAGAATCTTTGAGAAATTCTATAAAAAAAATTAAAAGATTATCTCAAAAAATTTATGAAGAAATCATTTTGAGGCACACGCACAAACTGACTTTCAGACTGTCAGCTGTCACTTTAGTGTGCCCCTAAAAATTTAGCTCACATCGAAGAACCTTTCATATATTCTGTTAAATTAACAACGCGAATCAAAGCAAAAACAAAGATTCTTGTACAGGAAAGCGGAAGAATGTATTGCGTGGTGCAAGGTGTCAGGTGCCAATTTTAAATCGCTAGTTTCCTATTGGTTGTTGGTGTCGGTGTCAATTGTTTTCTTTTGCTTCATGGGCCTTAAACAACACAATGAAAGTAGAATTGGTAAAAAGTTGGATCTTGAAATGTACACATATTATAAATTTGAGGTTTTTAAGTGGACAAGCAATTCTCAAAAATCTTAAAAATCTTGGTTTATCTCAAAAATCTGTAATCTTTACATACAGATATCTGTATGAAAAAAATGAAAAAAATCTGTGTCAATCTAGATAAATCTGTGCATGTGGCAACCCTGACAATTCACTCTGCGATTTACGCCATATTGATTGTTGACAAAGTGAAAGACGTAATTGAAATCAAAACATAAACTTGGCGTAAAGTAAAAGGCGATACTGACAAAAAATCAAAACAACGGCGAAAAGTGGAAGGCGAAACCTTCATACCTATGAAAATGTCAAAAATAGGCGAATAGTATAGGGCGATACTTTTATTTCCAGTACTCGTGGGGCTAACATTGAAAATGGCGTAAGCAAACATAATAGCATTGACAGGCGAATACAGAAAATGTGAAATTTCAATGAAAAACGAACGAATTTCTATCAATATTAAATATGAATCAGAAGCAAGCTTTCTTCTCTGTCTGTATGCTAGATTGTATCTGAATTTATTTGTTAATTTGTAAATTGCGGTTTGAAATTCTACTTGCAATATTACAATCTTCATTTCCCTCTTGTTTACATTCTGCATGTTCGCCCTAAACGCAAATTGCTCCGGAAATTATTTGATTTTATTTATTCGTGATTAGTGTTTGTGCGGCACTATACATGTTCAAAAAATCAAGTCGTTTGGTTTGAATAAAAGGGTGTCCACGATGAAATTGCCACACACAAAATTGATTCGCAAAATTCGAGTTTTCATCCGATTGCCATCAAATTTTCAGGGATTGAGAAATAACTATTAAACTTCATTTTACCATTTTACTCGTATTTTATTTACAGTCCATACGCAAATGCCCGCACCTTGGCCTTAACCCCGGCCATAAGATTCTGCACAACCTGTGAATCAACCGTTTTTTGCATGTAAACCCATACTTTCTTCAGTTCCTCGACTGTCTTCACTACCTTAGGTCGTTTAAGAAGGTGCTGCCTTATAATCGCCCAGTACTTCTCGATGGGGCGGAGCTCCGGAGTGTTGGGAGGGTTGAACATTTTCGGCACGAAATTGACCTTATTGTCCGCATACCACTTCAGCACGTCCTTGGAGTAGTGGCATGAGGCCAAATCCGGCCAGAAGATTGTTGGGACGTTGTGGGCCTTCAGGAGAGGAAGCAGCCGCTTCTGGAGGCACTCTTTTATGTACACCTGTCCGTTCATCGTGTCCTGGGTCACGAAAGGTGCACTCCGCTTCCCGCACGTGCAGATGGCTTGCCAAACCAGGAATTTCTTCGCAAATTTGGACATCTTCTGAGTGCGGACATACTCCGGAACGCTGAACTTATCCTTGGCCATGAAAAACAGGTTGCCGGGGATCTGTTTGAAGTCGGCCTTCACATATGTTTCGTCGTCCATGATGCAGCATTCAACTTTCGTCAGCATGTTGAGGTACAACTTCCTGGCACGGGTTTTGGCGGACTTGTTCTGCTTCTCGTCGCGATTAGGGGCCTTTTGTACCTTGAACGTTCGAAGCCCAGCCTTAGTTTTAGCCTTCTGGACAAAACTTCGGCTTAGGTGCAGCTTCTTAGCCACATCTCGAACGGAGGCGTTCGGATTTCGGTTGAAGGCCCCAACTATGCGGTTGTGATTTTTGGTGTTGTACGGAATACTTTTTCCTTCACTCTGGGCTTCCGATCGGTGGTCAACCGTTCCTCGAACCGCTTAATCACTCGCGACACCGTGGAATTCGCGATTCCCAACGTTTTAGCGATGGAACGATGCGAGAGATCCTTGTTCTCGTGATGAATGCGCAAGATTTCATCACGCACGAGCTGTTCTTTCGACTCCATTTCCGCGAGTTTTGATCACAGGACTTTAAAACTTGCAGGATGTAAATAATGCACTATAGTATCAGTGATAATTGACGGAAATAGGTTCACGACCCAATTTGTGTTCCACCCTATGAAAAGAAAACTACTCATTGCAATGAACATTATTAGCGCAAATCTTGCTCCATTCAAGAATAACGAGGCCAATGTTGAGTGTGGTGATGATGATTGACAAATCGATAACATATTCAAAACGGCATATCTGATTTTGTAAACAAAGCAGTAAATAAATATTCAAACGTTGAATTGTTGAACCCTTACGACTTTCACGCAAATTAGTACAACCACAACAAGGAATAATATTTCTCAACATGATGATGATGCTTGTTTCCATTGAGGTGCTGAGAGTTTTAAGATATATACATTTCAATCTTTGTGTACCCCTTTGTTTACAAAATCAGATACGTCGTTTTGAATAAGTTGTCGAGATTTACTATGAAGAATGGTTATTTTCCAGTTGAATATTTTTCCAAGCAAGAATCCGACCTAAATTCTTCCCGTTTGTGGGACTTTTTTTTCTTGGCTGCAATTGACAATTTGTAACAGCTCGATGCAGGCTCTTTTTGAGTCTGTTTGACCTTTCCTAGCTCTCAACTAAACATACTAATACTACTTTCGAAAGAGGTGTTAGTTTACATTGGGAATTTGAAGGTTTCGATAAACTTACGTCCGAAACATTGATCGAAACCATTATTCACTTTTTTTTAACCATCAAAAATAATCTAAAACACTACAACTTCCATCACGCCAAACACAGACCGACCATCGTTAGCACCTACTCGTCCGCATAAGATCCAACTCGAAGCTCAAATAATAAACAAAATTTTCGTCTACCCAAAACGACCCTCGTTCATCCTGCTAAAGTTACAGCTTCCTTTTCTTCTTTCACGTTTCCACAAAAAAGGACTTTCATATTCCCACACTCAACACCGACGCGAAACAACTTCGGTACCAGCACTGCCTGCCACGACACGCACACAATAGGATCGGATTCGTATTCGATTATTTATCTTCTTCAGTTCCACTTTCCGGCTATCACAAAAGAAGCACCAAACAATCTTCCTTCAAGAACCTCTGCGGCTTTTCCCGGCCGCTTCACTCGATTTCTTCCTTTTTTTTTCTCTCTCTTGGTGAATATTCTTCCTAATAGACAAATTCCAACGCTTCGCATTGTTTGCTTTGTTTTGTTTTCACCCTCTCAACCTGTTTTCTTCCTTGCCTTCCACCTTCATCACCCTCTTTTTCTTCGGTTTTCATTCTAGTTCATTGCATTCCCAACCGAAACGACACTGGCTGGCACTGACTTTTGCTGCTGCTAGCTTTCTTTCAATGACACATTTCCCACTTCCCACCGAATTCCAGCGTCTCGGAAGCTGAAACCGATATTGGCACTCGGCATCTAATTGAGCCTGATTAAACTTTAATGCCGCAGTTGCCGGAGAGCGCCGGCCACTTTTGATCCATCCACTTAACCTTCGGGGTACGGCGGCGACTCTTTAGCACGCCCCGGCTCAAGAGTCTCCCTGTGTCCCCGATCCGGCGACAACGACGATGAATTGAAATTTTAATTAATGCTGGACTTGGTTTGGACTGTGTGTTAGGTACAAAATGGTACTGGCTTTTCACTGCGGCTACACTGAAGAGGGCACTTGTTCAGTTTTCCGATGAACTGTTATGCTATGTGCAAAAACGTACACATAACTGAACCGAAACTATCGACTCAAGTGGATGGTTGTTCATGTTGAGGGTCTGGTTTTTTTGTGAGTGCAAGTCAAGTGCGAAATGTTCCCGGGTTAGTCCGGTGGAACTAATCAATTCCGGTAGTAATAAAAAAAAAAAAAGCAACTATCGTATGTGTAGACATACACGTTTGATAGATACAAAAGCGAAAAGTAGGTGCTAACGGTAAAAGTCGCCCGTTGATGATGTAGGGAGAGAGAGCGCTATTGGGTACTTACCAAAACATTTCGTTGATTTTCCTTATCCAGCAGAAACTCCATGCTTTTGTGTGGCCTTCCGGGTTCATTGGCAACGGCTGTCGTCTGGCGGTCTTTAATCCCATTAACGCCGCCACCCAACCGCCCCTTTGGAGCCCCACCACCACCGCCGACGCCCATTGGTCCACCACCTCCGCCATGATGCACCTGCAGTTGGTGCATGGGATGGGATGGGCCGCCGAGTTCCATCAGCGAACGGGTCTTGCCCGAGATGACTGTCTCGTGGGTATCCAGGTTTGTCTCGATGAGACCGATTTTCTGCTCACTACCCATAATGTGATTGAAGTAATTAGCGTTCTCAACGGTTAACTGATGCTTCTGGTTTTGGCCTGTTCTAGCACTGCTGTACCGACCGACGGCCGAGGACAACGATCCTTCCGCAGCACTACCACTGTTCGAGCCCGTATCAGTGTCGTTGGTATACTGATGGCCATAGGCACCGCCACCGCTGCCGTGGCTCTCGTCTGGATCGATTTCCGTTCTCGGCGGAGTTGACGAGGCACGGTGGGCATGCGCGTACCTTCCGGTTGGGGTAGAACGCTTTGCACACACACCAACAACCCGTGGGGGTTGCTTCGGCAGGGGTGGTTTTCCGCTCAACACGTGGTTTCGTGGCCCACCGCCGCCACCACTGGCAGTGCTACCAGTCGGAGTGGAGTTTATTATCGACGATGAATCCGAACGGAATGTGACATCGCTTTCGTTCGGACTATTGTAGATCCTATCGGTTTGATCCTGACCGTGGCTGCCTATCTGTCGCAAATAGTACTCCTCTGCGTCGAGTACTTCCTCCTCATCGGCTGGATCAGCCACGTCGTTATCAAAACCATTGGTCTGCTTCGAAAGCGGATCCTTCAGAGGAATATAAATAAAATCCGACGACACTACCTTATCGTTGCTGGTGTCCTTCACTTTCGATGATTGTTTATCGTTTGCAGTCGAGCCACTGCTAGCACTGACGACCTTCCCATTCGATGACCCACCGACACCACCATCTTTATTTTTCTTCGATTTACCACGGAACGAGAAACGAAAACCGGACGACAAACGCGACAGGAACGTCTTTCCCTTCTTCTCCGCCTTTCCATTCTTGAAGTTCTTAATAAGGTTGTTGTTATTGTTGACAAACTTTTGTTGCTGCTGCTGCGTTGGTTGCAATTTATCGTCTTTCGATTCAGCTGGAACGGGCACACTTTCCGCTGTGGCAGATGATGATTCGGAGGCGATCATGTTTCTGCTAGCGTCGACACCATTCGCGATCGCGGACGCCATTATCGGAGAGGAACCTTTCTCGGCGATGATCACTTTCGTACTGACGTCGCCGACAGCGATCGCATTGTTTACAGCACCACCGACGACGGCGACGTCGCTGCACCTATCGCTATCTCGCTCTTCTTCAACTCGCTCTCGCTGTGAGAGAGAATCGTAAACGATGACGTCATCCGGCACGAAGCGATCATGTTTGTCGTCGTTGCACGACGCATCCCGAAGCAAAGAATCGAGTGCATCCAGCTGCTGTTGATGATTTTGATCACTCTCGCCATCATTCCGATGATAATTGCCGAATGATGAATCAGCTTTATTTATGAGCTCACACAGTCCCGTCTCCACACTGTTTGCATTGATCAGGGTGTTTGTTTGGGTTGCAATCAGATTGGCATGATCGTAATCGTCGTGATCGAAGTCTTCGTCGTCGATGTCAATCTCGAAGTCTTGATTGGAGATGACACTGGCATTGTCGTCCGGGTCCATATCGGAGCTGTTGTCCTTCCAGATAATTTCCGACACAATCGGACAGAAGCTGACCCCCTTGGATAGCCCACACTTGGAACTGGAGGCGGTCGTTAGAATGCCAGTGCTCCGGCAGGCAAAGTCTCCGGTTGCGCCAATATCAAGACAGGACACATTCTTCAGCGAGTTATGGTGGGCGTTCAGGCCGCCTTCGTCGTCGCTACTGCCATGGTAGTAGTTGAGGTTTGGCGTACTCGATACAAATTCACGCTTTGCTACTACCACTGGGGCATAGCACCGGGGCGCACTTGGATGATTAATATGCAAATCACTTGTTCGGCTCCCGCCGCCATTATATAAGTTGAGGGTGGATTCAGTCGGATCGAACGTGCAACGTTCTAAGCTCGCGGCGTAGCAGGTGACCAGATTGGTGGGATCCTGATCGAAAGTCCGTCTAGTACCTCCGTTCTGCACCTCCGGTGGTGGAGGCGGTGATCGCATGTTGGCCGAAGGTGTTGTGTGGTGTGGATTTGTTTTGATTTGCGTTCGCCGTGGCGGAGGTTGTGGAGGAGACGCGACCAGCGCGCTAAACGATGTCGACTGCACCGTCGCTGCCGATCGTTGCTCGTGCAAAAACGCCGCAATCGGCTCGTATGCTTCGGCTTGATCGTTGATGATTGATAGATTGCGATCGAAATGAGCGGAAATTTCATCCAAAAGCGAATTGAAAACTCCCCTCTCGTCACCGACAACCGGAAACATCCTCTCCTCTTCGTCGTCTTCGTCGAAGGTCTTTTTCTGGTCCCACGATCCAGCTGCCATTTCTCGCGCACCTTGCCCTCCAAGTCGCGTTCCGCTGCTTGTCCTGAATGTATTTCTGTTCAAATAATACTGCTTGCCTTCTGTCTCTTCATCACCATAGTCCAGCGCCGTCAAGTTAGCGTAACTAGCACGAATATTCACCCGAGGCCTAGCCACCGGCTCGAACGTCACTGTTTTCACACTCTTCACCACCGTCGGAATGATTGCCGGTTCTTCTCGGAAGTCGTACAAATTAAAGTTTTTACTCGCCACCGATTCCTGTCCCTGAGTCCACGAGCAATAATTCCCGGAACTGGCACCCGATTCACACAGTTCGAACGAATCACACGACTCCGACTGGCTGGCCAACTCCGGAAGCCGACCACTCCCACAAAGATTCAAGCACTCTGGCACACTGGACACGGTAAAATTAACACCTCCGTACTCCAGGAAGTCGCTAACCTTGCGCTGACTTTGCTTCCGGCTACGAGCGCGAAAACGCTGCTGATCACTGTTGAACAGATCGGGTGAACTGGCCGAAATGATGTTTCTACGACGCCGGTACTGCTGTTGTGGCCGCGGTCGTTTTCGTGAGACGGAAAGTTGGTGCTCTGTGTCATCTCTCTGCTGCTGCTGTTGCTGTTGGCGGCGATGATGACTATTTTTAGGTTTCGCTTCGGCACGATGGTGACGATCCAGAATTGTTGTCGTCGTTGGCTCAAGTGAATCTGTAGAATTGTGTCGGGAAGAGGATGAAGATTCCGACGACGACGACGACGACGATGAGGATGACGGGGGAATTACTTTGGTCGTTACGATGAACGGTAGCTCTGCAGCACCCGTCGAGCGCGAATGTTTACTTGCGTCTAAATCTATTTTTGTACAATTATGAATATTGGTTTTCGCGGCAGCGGTGTTGGCAGCGGCGCTCGCAGTGAACCAATGTTCTGGCTTGTTACGTTCGTACTTATTGGATAGACTTTCTTCGCTGTTGCAATGCTGTATGCGATGAACTTCTTGGCCTTTAGTTGCTTCTCCACCTCCCTGCTGCTCGTCGTGCTCATCCTCATCCGCATCGCACACCGTTGAAAGGCGGTTTTCGTGGTGAAAAGAAGCATGCCGCTGCTGCTGGTCGTAAATGTCCATCGGCACCGATGGCTCCACAAACATGTTTACATTTTCGGCTGAACCGAAATTGGTCCAGCTTTTGGACTTAACCCGTAGATTGTTCATATTGAAATGCAAATGATCGCAATAGCCACTGTCTTCACTCAAACTTTCGATTGAATTTTTCGTGCGGAGCTGATTAAACGACCGACGCCTTTCAGAGCACCGTTGAGAACACCGAACCAATCCGTCCGCCTCATCCGATGAACTTTTCGCCACCTGCGACTCACTGGGACTTGGTGTATTGTCGTGATTGTTCAGATCACACTCGTCACTGGCATAGTTGCAACTGCTTCCGTCGCCACTGCTACCCGCACTGCTCACACTCGACGACGAATATAGTTCAGAATCGCTTGTATTCAGCACCGGTTGTTGTTTGCCACCGAGCGACCCCGGACCTCCACCACCGAGCTTGCCCTGCTGCTGAATCAGATTAGTTGCCGTAAGTAGGTTGCCTTTCTTACTGGGGCTGTTGTAGAACCCAACCGTATCGCCGCCCACGATCGCACTTCTGACAACTTCAACGACGGTGGCACCTCCTTCGGATATCAAACCCGCACTACTGGCGTACAACGATGGTGACGAACCGGACAGCGGAGCGGACGCTACGGCCACCGATTCATTCTGCAACTGGCGCTCCAATGATTCGAACTGGATCAGCGACGACGATCGACTCAGCGACGCGTACGACAGACTATCGGAATCCGTAAACAGATCATGTCCGATCTCGTCGAATCGTAATCTAAAATTAGAGAAAAATTAGAAATTAATTCACCGTGCAAAATCTAATACACACTCTTAAGGTTTTTCTGCATCTGGATCGATGGTAGCTCGCGAGAGAAGTGATCGCAAAATCGTCCCAACTCCCAACGCCCAGCCTCCAACCAATCAGCCAATTTTGCAATCCCTCCTCTTCACGACGCCAAGATCAATCGCAGCTGCAGCCGTTCGGTACAAACAGATCGGAATCGCATTATTACAGAGCATTCAACGGAGCATGACTTTTGCAAATGCCTCAATAACAACAACAACAACAGCAGCAATAATCAAAGTGAAAGAGAGATTTCAACACAACCAAAACATGAAAACACAACACTTTCCTTAGCTGTTCCTTCGCGCGCTAAAGCACGTTTCCCCACCTCACTCACCACTCACCGGGTTTCCTCTCACCTGTTCCTACCGTTTCTCTGTTTTGCTGCTTTTCATTCGATTCGAATTCGCGCCGCCGTGATTAAGATAATATTGAAAAGATTTGGACAAGAAGTGGCCAGATTTTCCCAAACACAAAAAAAACAGACGAGCACCGTTTCACACTCGTCGCTACACTGACTAATGCTCACTAGTCACACCAATTAAAGGCACAATCTTCAAATTCCCCACAATCATGCCAGCAATTGGCCACACGTTTCCAGTTCGACTTCAGCGTCTTGAGTAGTTCCAGCTGTTGGTCTCGCGCGCGGTATGGCGTCCAGCTAGCGACGCCGGCATACACATCGTCCGTCGTGGTTGTCGTTGTTTGGATGGAGGCAAAAAAAAAGGAAAAAATAATACGGGAGAATAGCGCTAAAATCCGCGACGGAGGAGAGCTGAGTGCTGACTACCTTGCCTTGTCTGGCTTGTCGTATATATCGACGTATACGACGACGAAGGTTTGTTGTATCCACTAACGTAAGTATGCGCGCGCGTGTTCGGCAAGTCGCGACCGTAAAGTGGTGTGAGGAATTTTCAGTGGCCCGCTCCAAGTGTGGCCGATGTTCTGCGAGTGAGGTTAGGTGGATGGGGGATTTTCAGTCGTTTTGCTTGATACAGCCAATTCAACGGATGATTCAAGATGATCCAAAAGGGTTGTTCAGTAATACATGAGATATCTTCTAGAGGACATCTGTTGAAAGTCGTTTCAACGGGAAATTTTCCGTAATTATTATTCTCCGATCGACGAGAATGAAACGCAAATATACGGCTTTTGGAGAATAATAATTACGGAAATTTACCCGTTGAATCGATATTCAACATAATATAGATTTTGTTTAGTTCCTTTCGTTTATCTTGGATACCAGTTAATAGGTGGATTATAATCTAGAGATAGTAAATTTGGATTTTTCAGATATAATCCTCAATAGGTTATAGAGTGTTTTTCATACATCTAGTAACCTAACGTCCGTGCTCCATCACAATATTTTCTATTATCATGTGTCTAACTCAAGGTGGATAAATTGAACTGAAGGTGAGTTTGAAAGAAGGGACACTTGGAGTTTTCAGAGATAATCCTAAATACGTACCCACTTAGGATAATTGACACTAAATATTGGCCAACGTGCTTTTGCACATTTGTTTGAGGATTTGCTATGCGACACAAATTTCCAAATCCAAAGTTCGGATGCCGGGCTGCATCAGTGCCCGGACTTTTTGTTCATGAATCTGGACACTTTTCAAATCACAAACTAGCATGCAGTTATGAGCTTGTAAATTTATCATAACAGCATATTATCGCTAAATCTAAGAGGGTTGAATCATCGATTTCTTTTACAATTTTTCCAAGTTGTAACATTCCGCCCACTTGCATGTTAGGCAGTGGGAATTTCTTTCGTGATTTGGAATCGGTGGATTGTGAATTTATAGTTAGGTTATTACAGGATGTGGAGGGACTGCTTAGGGAAGCATACATTGAGAGTAGCTGAGCGGAAGAGATAGACGAATTTCACGCCAACTCATCCAGTGTTTGGCAGCACCATCTCAGAATCCAATGAAACTTTGTGAGTCTGTAGACTATGTCTTTTCAAGCAACGTTGCATACTTTTTTGTTCAAAATTTATCAAGACTGCCCATTGGAAAGGGCTTAAGTGAAATTGATGTATGGGTGACTTTTAGAAAATTGTCTTAACTTTTATGAAAAAAATGTAAAAGTTGTAAGATCGATTCTAACACGCTAAAATAATACTTTAAAATTTAAAGTCAATTTGCAAAAAGAAGCCATTGTCGATTTTGTTTTTTTTTTTATTAATATAATAATTTAATTTTTTAATGTTTCTGCATTCGTTGGGGGGGGGGTTTTTATTAAAAAAAAAATTTTTTAATCAAACAATTTTTTTTTCTTTTTTTTTTTTTGTCCTTTTTTTTTTTTTTTTTCCTTCGGCCCAAACAACCCAAATTAATATTTTAATTTATTTTAATTTTTTTTTTTTGTTTGTGTTTGTTTGTTTGATGAATAACAACTCTAAGGTAGAAGTGGGTATTTTAAAATTATTATTTTTTTAAAGTTTAATGATAATACAATTACATCAGGTGGTTGATCCTGTTTATGACGATGATGATATAATACTACCATCTATTGTAGCAAGGTAACTTTCCATTGCGGTGGAATAATCTGAGAAAAGATTTGATCAGGATTCTATTATTGTTTGTGATCATCAAGCTCCTGTATGAAGGGCCAAAAACGTTTGGGCGAGCCCGTAAGCAGAGACACTTACGCGAAACCCGCGAATATAAAATTTCCTTCCAAAAACAAGGACACACTCACAGCACTAGAATCGAGCCCTCGAATGACAGAATAAACCCAATAGATGGGGTCGAAGAGCCCGCCCTCGTTCCGCAAAATGTTAACAATAGGGAGGAGGCAGTCCCATGCTCCCTATCCAAATCGTTTCACTTGGGTGCCCTGATGGTCCCTCCCTTTTCCCGTTATATGTTATTTAATATTTAGTATATTTTGTACACAAAAAATTAAGATATCATTATGAGCATGAGCATGAGCGTGATTGACCGCCCGAGGTTGCTACTCCGTTATTGCAAGATCAGCTGTTATTAAACAGAGAACCAAAAGATGATGCTTCCCAAATTTAGACAGAATGTCAATAACTATTATATGATGTATTTCACACAAAAAGATCTCTTCAGGGCTACTTTTCCGATTTTGAAAGAGTGTTTTACTGAATTATTATAAGAGTTTGCTCATTGTATCCGCATGACACCTAGCTAATTCGTAAATCCTGGCCGATCCTGAATATCGCACAATTTCTGTTCGATAAATACCAAATATTTCTTAAAATCATGTTTCGGTATAGAAAATAACTCAGGGTCGTTTAAAGTTTATTCGCCTTTTGCAATCGCAGCCCGCTGGTTGCTGGCATGTTATGATTTCCGTATTACAGACATAATTTTATTATAAAAAATTGTTCAATGTTGGTAATGTTCTCTTCAAAATCCAATCAGTGCTTGAAAGTGTTTCTGTTCGTTTTAGTGCGTTGGATAGAGTCCCTACCTAGCAATAGGACTCAAATATTTTCGAAAAAGTGTTTGAAAGAGAAAGTGAAATGTCGCAAACTATGGCTGCAAAGTATCAGAGCAGCAATCGGAGCGAATAAATCTTTAAGCTATTTTAAATAATAGCATGATGAGTTTAAAGTCGACTTTCATTCTTTTGGAGAAGTTATTAAAAGTTTATTGAATTCCTGCAAAAAAAAATATCATTTAAATTGATGACCAATTAACATAATGATTTTTATACAGTTACATATTCTTTGAAGAAACCTTGTATGTAATTGTATATAAAATTCATATTTCGAACAGGTCCTCAACTATCTTTCATGCCATACAGATGAGGACCCTCTCAACCATCGTAGCAAATACGACCGTGTCCGTATCATCATTCAAACCACACAGCCCTTTTCAGAGCCACCAAATGCGTTCTAAAGAATGTGCAATAGAATTTTCTCACATACTTACTTTCTAATGCTGGTCCATTTAGAATCCAAAATAATAAAATCATCTGTATCTCGGTAACGGATTGACGTACAAATAAGTTTAATACATCAAAACAAAGATAATTTACTGTACTTTAATGAAAAAATATCAATACAAATAATTTCTCTTCGTTTCGTTTGAAAATTCGTGCAATAAAATTTCTTCTTTATTCCTCCCATCAAACGCTGCACACCTCCGGAGTCAACTTCCTTGGCACATTTGTTCCACATTTTGGTCATCTGAGACGCGTCCCGAGCCATTTTTCCACTTGTCTTAAGCTACCATTGCCCAAAATCTCTCGATGGGCCGGAACTGCGGGCAGTTGGGTGGCTTTATGTTTATATCGATGAAATCTAAGTAATTATCGCGGTACCACTGGATGACTTCCCGGCTGTAATGGCAACTCGCCAAATCTGGCCAAAACTTCACGGGACCTTTATGGGCTTTAATGAAAAATAGTACGGGGTTTTTGAGGCATTCTTCCTTGTACTGCTTCGAGTCCATCGTCTCATTCGTCACGAACACTTTGGTCTTTGCTCCGCAGCTGCATATCCCTTGCCAAATCATCAGTTTTTTGGCAAATTTGTACATAAAAACAAACTTAAACTTCGAAGGAACATCTTCTCGTGCCGTCGCCATGTAGAATTTTTGGCCAGGAAGCTGTCCGAAATCCATTTTGACGTAGGTTTCATCGCCGATGAGCAGGCATCCTTGGTACTTCGTCAAAACCTGCTGGTACAATTTCCGAGCTCGAGTTTTGGTGACGAAACTTTGCTTCAACGTTCTGCTTGCTGGCTCGATTAAAATCTGATAGTCCAGGGTTTGCTCTGACGGTTCTCAACAACTTCTGGTTTAGCTTGCGGTCATATGTTCCACTACGACGCTTACCTTGAGGCACTCGATCCACGCTCTTTCGCTCCCTGAAACGTTTGAGCACATCATACACGGTTGATTTGGCGATTTTCAACGTTTTTGAGATTTTTATTGCGGACCTCGTTGGATTATCAACGTAGGTGTGCAGAATTTTTTCTCTCCTTTCGGCTTCCATCTGGAATAACTTTTGACTCACTGCACGAAACACCGTGAAATTTATACCACAGAAAGTAGGCGCCTTGGTTAGCAAACCGCTGTAAAATAATCACTTTCCGTGCCGCTGCAACACAATAAGTGATTCCGGATTCTAACTGGACAGAACTTTATGAACACCCACGCTATTTTGACCTAGACTACGTCCATCGGCTAGGGTAGAGGTCAAATGAAAATTTGAAAAATAGCGACCATCACAAATGTTTGAAACATTTTGAACGCTAATAACTTCATCATTTCTCGATACATTTTTGAGATTTGTTGCTTCCATCAGTTGGAACTGTCAAGTCAATGTTCAAAAATATCATTAATAATTGACTTTTATATCCCAAACAGATTTTCAACGATCTATGTATAACGCGATAAGGATAATGGTCTCCAGCTAGTCGATCATATCAACACAATCACCATTGCCAGCACAGCCGTTGCCCTTTCGTCATACCAACATATAAATGCCAAAAGATTTGTAAAGAGCAAATCATAGAATTTTCTAACATAATTACTTATCTATGCCGATCCAACGTCCCATTAGAACAGCACCTGCGTTTCAATGTTGCTCTACGAAACGAACGAAACTAATCTACCATGATGAACCAGATAATGTATCAAACGGTTTAACTTTGTCTACATAAACCGGTCGTGCGTTATACACTGATTTTCGGCAAGAAGCCTTCGGTCCAATCGATCAATGCAGCCTCTTTTCTAATACAGGCAATTAAAAATAATAATAATAAAATTCATTACACATTGCTACGTAGTCCTACGTCAACTGTGCGTACAACCCCATTGGGCTGTCCCTTATAGTTTTTTCAGGTAAAAAAATCATCACGATTCAAACTCATTTTTAAAAGTTATCGAAGATGGACCGCGAAAGACGTGATAAAATTCTGCAGACTCATGTTGAAAACCCAACATGGTCAGGAGAAGTGATCGCAAAGGTGTCAAAGAGTAAGGGAAGGGAATGGGGAAAAAAAAGGGGGGGGGGAAACGTCCCAACAGAACGCTGAAATGAAATCTGGTTGCCAAAACCCGTGCGAGAACGTACCCCGTATCTTAAGCAAGAAATGCATTTTTGGAAGCAAATTGATGCATTTTTGCCTACAGCAAGTCACGATCCATAGCAAACAATGAAACATATTTTGTTTGTTGTGGTCACAATCTCAGATTACTGAGCATAAAAAGTTATTCTATCTTATTTGATCAGTTATATTTATCGATTCTCTATTAATAATAACACAGTTGAACATCTATTAAAACAACATTGTTGTTTACATATGAGTTTTTATTGAAAAAGAGAATAAACAATGCTATATTATTAAGAAGGATACTTTGCAAAATTTACGTTACGAATTGTAGAGCGTCAAAAAGCCACTTGTAAGTCATTGAAGTCTAAACATTGTAGCGGAAACTATAGTGGCTTGTTATTTTTCTTGTGTAAATAGTAATTCATTAAGTCATATTTTTTTGAATTTGTATTATAAACTTCAATATTTAGTATTATTAGAACATTCACATTTTTTTATCTGGAAAATTGTTAATTCGTCTACTTAGTTTTTATTTGTAAATAATTCCCGCAAATCTTCACCGCTTCCCAGATTTCTCTAATTGAAGGCACTCAATTTATTATGAGATCCTGAGTAACATTCTCGCGCGTGTAGCGACAAAAAGTGTGTACCGCGTGGTTATAACCAAACGGACATGCTAAACGAATGCGTTCAGCGACCCGCCTGAAACCCTTTGAGGTTTTAATGACCTTTCTCCTTTACTTCTTTCTCGGGTTTCTAGAAGAAATGTGTTGGTCGGGTAAATGTTTCGCTGGATTGAATATGTTCTTTGCTCCACCCCCCTTTCACATCAGATTGATGGTATGCGTAAATACAATTTAGACACTTCGGGAGGTCAATTCCGGTCCACGGATAATATCGCGCTTTATTTGAAGACTAGCAAGCTCTACTCGATCACTTTGATCTGGCTAGTGGAAGAGGCAGGAGTAGTCCAACTTTAGTTCCGCGTCGTGGTGTGATTATTCTGGTAAAACCTAAGCCATGTGAAAATATCCCAGGTCCTGAATCTAGTTCTTTCCCTCACAGATAGTACAGTTCAGTAGAGTTCGAAGGCAAATAGTTCGATTTAATGTAGTGCTGGCTGTTAGTGTGTGCAAAAACGGATAAGGTAATTTATGAAAATAGATGTGTGCTATGATACCTTGTGCTAACAGTGCAAACGCGCATGGACATATCCTCCCAATGAGATTAGTGACAAGTGCCAGCCCGTCACACCATCACCCTTTCATTTACGACCATTCCTGACCTCACTACCCAGCTTCGGAGTAACCCGGTACGGTGGTACACGTGACCGGAAAGGGGTAGCAATCGTTCACTCGCACCCCAGACAGGGCTTAAGGCAACCCATCATCTGTTCATTCGTCAACGTAGAAAACACTTTCGGTGACGATCGAAAGCGTGCGACGGGATAACCGTCGGTACTAGAAAGCCCACAGATCAGCGTGTGAGGCGCCGTCGGCGCGCCGCGAACAGCGATGCGTAAGCAGTGAGTACCATCAACAGCAATCGAGAGCGAGGAGAAGCAACAGCCGTCGTAGCATACGACACCCGGAGTTCAACGTAGCGACCGATGAGTGATCGACCCTAAAGCGTCCGCCGAGAGAAGGCCCAGAGAGAGTGTCAGAAAGTCATCCAACCAACGTTCAAACCGTGAGTAAAGAAGCATGCATGCATTGTAAACCCATAGGCCGATGGTATAGTAAACGCGTAGCGGCGCGAAGCGAAGCGTTGCGGAAAAGCGAAATGAGCAAAAGCGCAACGCAACGCGAAGTATGGCATAGTGAACGCTTTATCACGCGTTTGGCCGAGTTACTCAAATTTAAGCACACGCGCCTGTGGTTGAAGCTGAAACTTAATAATCATGACCTATCAAGCGCAAAACTATTATTTATTGAAGGAAAAGTGCGTTCCCTCATTGAACAGCTCGGGTCTGCTGATTTATTTTTTATTTTTATTATGGATTGTTAGTATGAAGCACCGCAGCTCGTTAAACATGAGCTAAATACATGAAAAATTATCCGCATGTATTTATTGGTAAAAAATGTGTAATTAAATCTAATAACAATCCGAAATTGTTGTTTTTCTTTATCAGAAGGTAAAACCAATTGTGATTTAAGAATGCATTTTTATATTACGCATATTAATTATTACCTTCCATAATAATTCTATTGGGTTGAAATTTCTTCATGCATTGCATCGATCTTTAATTCTTCTTTTGAAATAAAAGTGATTACGAAAAGAATTTAATGAAATTTTAGTTTTTAATGTGAATTTGGAGGAGGAGGAGGGGTGTGGGTGGGGTGGAGCAGAGATGGCATTTCGCACTAATGTTACGCCAGCGCGTGAGATTTGTACCTTCACAGAGGATACAACCATAACTCACCGCAGATAATGCAAAGTGCTCTTTTATTCGGTGGTAAATAGACAGAGTGAAAGTGTGCGCCAGTGAGGGGATGGCTTGGAGTGAGTGAATCACTCTCTCTTTAAAACGACCGCTCTCACGTGCTCTCATCTGTCTTCGCCCACGTGCTCTCGCCTGCGATCGCTGCCGCGTACACTTGGGTGAGAACGCGCCAGTGCTCTCTCTGTGATTCGCTGGTGCGGTTGATAGTGAAAACTTCGTCGGATTTGTAAAAAATGTCCGAAAAAAGGAAGCGGGAAGAAACATTCTTCTTTCTTCCTTTGTTATGTAGCGCCAAAGCGAATTTGCAATCACTGCTGTATATTAGCAGAAGAGCCCACGCCAGTGAGCTCACTGGGGCGCACGCGTCAGGGAATTTATCTGCATTCACTTCTGTGAATTTGAGAGCTCTTCTTCTCACTCTAGAGCGATCGAGTGTTGTGTGAATAAAAACCATTTTTTTACACTCACATGCGCTACCCGCAAGCAAACACGGGGGTGAATATACACAAGAGAGAAGAGCTCTCGTTGAGGTAGGAAGAGTGTGTGGAAAAATTTAAATCTCTCTTTACCACACTGAGGATATGGACATCACTGAAAAACATGTGCACTAATCATAAACAATGTCATGAAAAACCGGTCCGTATTTTGGCTCGCTGTCAACCTAAAAGGTGTCCCACATCAAATTGCATCACGAAAAAAACGCTGTAGAAAATTACCCATTGGGTATTTTCTCTTGAAAATTTGGGTAGAAGTAGTTTAGAGTGTTTTTTTGATGTTGTATTTTTATCGCTGTCAGTTTTTTGAAAATTGGGAAAAATGGCGTCAACAGAAAAGCAACGTCGCAAATTGATTATGCGCAAGAACCTGGAAAATCCTCAACTCTCTCATCGGGACATCGGAAAACAACTCGGAATCGTGCAGTCAACGGTGAGTCGTGCGACTAAACGTTACTACGAAACTATTAGCATCGAACGGAAAGAGAAATGCGGTCAGAATGGATGTTCTATTAGTGATCAGGATCACAAGCGTGTCGTGAAAGTGTTTAAGCGGAATGCCAATGCATCGGTCAAAGAAGTGGCCAAAAAGTGGAATGTGTCCAAGTCTTTCGTTCAGAGCGCCAAGGACCGGGAGGGACTGCATACGTACAAAGTCCAGAAGGCTCCAAGTCGTGACGAACGGCAAAATACGGTTGGAAAGGCACGGGCCCGGAAACTGTTCATCCAGATGCTGACGAAGCCTCATTGTCTCATAATGGATGTTGAGAGTTACGTCAAGGCGGACTTCCGGCAGCTTCCGGGGCTACTGTTCTTCGCCGCTCAGCACAAGCTTGATGTTGCGGAAGAAGTAAGGAAGCAGCAACTTTCAAAGTTTGCCAAGAACTACATGATTTGGCAAGCGATCTGCTCATGTGGCAAATGTAGTGCGTCGTTCGTGACTACCGGGACTGTAAACGGGGAGATCTACCTCTAGAGTGGCTACAGAAGCGTCTGTTTTCTCTGTTGAAGCAACACGAGGGCCTTTCGATATTCTGGCCGGATCTAGCTTCGTTCCACTATTAAAATTTTGTCCTGATGTGGTACGAAGCCAACGGGGTCACTTTCGTACCCAAGGACATGAACCCCCCTACGCACCGGAACTAGGACCCATCGGAAAATACTTGGCTATTATAAAGCAGGCACTACGGAAGCATCCGAAGGAGGTCAAACCTGAGGAAGACATGAAGAAAACGTGGGTTTCTGTACAGAAGAAGCTGCAGACAGATGATGTACAGAACCTAATGAGTGGAGTTAAGCGTAAGGTGCGAGCGTACGGTTATGGTATTGAAGTTAAATGAAATAAATATTGCTAATGGGTTGAATTTTATTGTCTGAAAGTTTGAAAAGGATCAGCCTACTAAGTAATTTTCTACAGCGTTTTTTCCGTGATGCAATTTGATGTGGAACACCCTTTACACTATCCTAAACTATTTAATTGCTCGCCAAAACACAGCACCAAATCAAAACAAACGGGTTCTAGTCTCTCAAATAGTTCTGAAAAGTTAATAAAGAGTAACATTTTCGAACCTATATTGTACATCATTTTCAAATCAGATTTTCCTGATTATTCTCAAATCCAATGACATATACGTTTTTGCTAAATAAAGAAGTATTAATGCTATTTGTGCTGGGCTACAGAAAAACTTTCATTTTCACTGAATGTTTTTGAAAAACGTAAGGTTTTTCAAAATATTTACAAAACTCAATTGACAAAATTCCCATTCAAGCCTAGATCTTATTTTGGAACAACCTCTAACCTCTTCAAGTGTCTACGGACGGAATTCCAATTTCCTGGTTATTTCAAGCGAAATATCTTGGACTGTAAATCATCGATAATTGCCTTTTTTAGCCGAACGTAACAAATATCGAAAAAACATTAGATCCTCTTCCAAGTTTTAGCTGGCGAACAGAGTACTAATATTTACAAGAATTGTCAATCATGCTGCATCAATTTGATCAATTTATAGCACTTTCGTATCACTGTCTAAATATCACAATGACAATGTTAGAGTTATTTTCATCAGAAGCTACGGAAACTTTTCACTGCCAATCGAAAATCTCCGCACTGACTCGTTGAATACAACCCTCTCAACCGAACCCATTAGTGCTTTTCGTACAAGATCAAGAAGTACATACACGCGGACAGAGGCCTTTTGTTGCTATATCTTCGTCACTTCTTCTCTACTGCCCAGTCCGTAGCAGATACAACGACGAAACCTCGCTGCTCGCTGCTCTCGAACATCGATTGTAGAGGAAATTATGGCAAAAACAAAACACACAATTCAAAGCCTGAGACGCATGCCTTCTTTCTGAGCATTTGCACGTACGATGATGTCGTGAGTGATCTCGATTGCAATCCCACATCACATCGCAGACAAAACAATCCACTCCACTAGCAGTCCGAGAGAGCCTTTCTCTGTGGGCTGTCAATTTGAAAGGCCAATGAATTTGCCCCCACCGCGCAGTAGATCTTCGAATAAATATGCGTGCGCACGAGAAAGGTAGCGAACAAACCGCGCGTGATGGCGCAATTTCGTAATTGAAATTACGCCTCTAGTGGAGGCAACCGAGGCTGCCGAAAACTAAAACACACTTGCAGAGATTTTCAGTTTACAGTTTTGTAGGTTACAAGCTTATATTTAGTTGTCTACTTACGAGACAGCAACACCGTAGGCGTTCGTGTGTTGAAACATTGTAGAGGAATAGTTATTTACCCGATAGCTGTTACGGTTCACACGTGTAAGCGGATAACTACTGGTTGACATGGCGTTTTTTTTTTGTTTCTCGCGTGCAGCCAATCTCCACCCAAATCGATCGGCGGTTTGACTTTGTCGAGTGAAGAGTCGAGTCGGTATCACTCGATAGTAATGGCCATCGATTGACGACGCGAACCAATCGACATGTTGTTTTACATTGTAGAGAGCGATATTCGGAAGATACGGAGCCATTTACGTTAAACCAAAGTGGAAGTTACGATCAATTTACTTAATTGTTCGAAATTGATTTGCAATCGGTAGAAAGTGTGAGTGACTTTTTTTTCCTCGGGCCGAATTGCGTATGAAGTAAAAAATTTAGCTTTTTTATTAATTGGTTTTGTAATGGCGACTTAATTTTACAAGAAATGGAATCGGCGCTAAATTTGATCGCATTTACCGTTATGCATCATCACTTGGGGAGAAAATTTAATAATGGTTATTGGAAAATATGCATTTAATAGACGCCTGATGCGGCATCGACGGTTTAGGTAGGATAAATCCAAACCGGAGGAATCAGATTCCTGGCGCTGCTAGAGATTTTAGGAAAAATCGAAGATACACGCAGAAATAAATCAGGAAAAGATTCAGAGTGTTGAGAGCAAACTTTTTGGTTTATCTTCATAGAATGGGATAACATGAGATAAGTCAACAATTGTGATGATAAACATGAGCATGAGCATGATTGAGCACACAATGTTGCTACTCCGTTATTTCCAGATCAGCAATAATTACACAGAGAACCACTAGATGATGGTTGGGAATAAGATATAATCCTCAAAAACTGGTGATCCTAAATTAAGCCATACCGGCGCCAGCCTCACTCGAATGCAGGCTCGAAATAAGGATAGGAATGTGTTGACGTGCTCTCGCTTTAATGGAAGTCGAGAACGCCTCTGCACTTCCAACGAAATCGCCGGGATGTTGGGTAAAAGGATTGGGTTGGCAGCAGTATTCGTTTTGGTAAACGATACACTGAATTCTTGTTCTTGTTTATCTTTGCAATCAGATTATTCTTCACTTTAAGGAGAAGCACAAATGTATATTTACAGTACTGGACAAAATAAAATATGCACTCCTGATAATTTCGTATTCTCTTGATTTTCCAAATTTTTATAAAAGATAGTTCATCGAACAAAATTTGGCAATGGAGTTGTACGTTCGACATAAATTTTGTTCGGAGACTTGAGAGGGAGAAATTATTTGAAGGTATGTAATATTTATTAAGAAGCTGCACACTAAGAAATTTTTAGTTCCACACGAAACCTAAATAATCTTTGTAAAAAGTCAGGGAACGTAAAGCCTGTCCACGTTAAATTTCGGACACTTTTCTTTCAATGTAGATTTAGAATTATTTCACGAATCGCTGAAAGGTTTCACTTATATGGCAGCTGAAACTCTTCACTTTATTTCTCTCCACTTTATTTCGAATGATTACATTCTTGTTACATTCAGTTAAATGGCGTCGAATCAAATGCGCAAACGCATTTTGGACGAACGGCAGCAACATCTGAATTTATCAGTACGCAGGGCTGGTAGCGGATTTCTGAATAAAAAAAAAGTGACTTTACTGATTAAAATAATAAAAAATAGTGACCAAATAGTGACTATAAAATGATATCAGAATTTTAGCATTTATTTTTTTAAATATTTTATACATATGTTGTATAATTAAGAAAAATGAACTTAGGAACTCCGTTGAAAAATGAGAAACGGGAGTGTCACTTTTTGAATTTTTTTTGTAAGAAGACACTGATAGGAAAATAAAGTGCCGCAGTTTTTCATTCTCATTTACTTGGTTAATTAAAGACCACTGTATTTTTTTTTATTATCTTATTTTTCATATTCTTTTAAGTTTTCACTAGGAAACGAGGGATTTACAGAACAATGGGAAGGACACAAAGGCGAATGCGAAAGCATTGGACCCCCGATTGTTATGTTTTGATATTTGACATGTTGGACGGCGGGAGAACGGACTGGATAATGATGGAGGAGGCGGTGGAGAATTGGGGGAGGGGGGAGGGGGAAGAATCGGTATTAGTAAGGCAGCGATTGGCAAAATTCTTCTGAAGCTTAAAACGTTTGGATCAGTGGTGGATCGCCCTGGCAGAGGCAGGAAGCGGAAAACGGATGCGAGAACGGACACCAAGATCATGCGCGAAGTCAAGAAGAACCCGAAGGTAACTGTCCGCGAGATCCAGGAAACCCTTCAGTTATCAGTTTCCGGTCGAACTGTTCGTCGCCGTCTCGTAGCACAGGGGTTGAATAGCAAACTTGCCCGGAAGCGCCCATTTATCAGCAAGGCAAACAAAGCCAAGCGGCTTAAGTTTACTAAGGAGCATGCTGATAAGCCCCTAGAGTTCTGGAAAACGGTTCTCTGGACGGACGAATCAAAATTCGAGCTGTTTAACCGAAAGCGGCGGGTTCGTGTTTGGTGCAGATCGGGAGAGGAGCTTCAGGAGCGCCACATCCAAGGCACGATGAAGCATGGAGGAGGAAATGTGATGGCCTGGGGGTGTTTTTCGTGGGGTGGAGTGGGAAGCATTGTGAAAATCGACGGGATAATGACGGCAGATTCTTACGTCAACATCCTGCGAGAAAATCTGGAGGTTTCGCTGATCCAGACGGGCCTTGAAGAGAAGTCTTTCTTCCGGTCTTGTCGGATCAAATCGCTGGAATGGCCTCCACAAAGCCCGGACCTCAATCCCATCGAGAATATGTGGGCGATTCTCGATGCCAGGGTTGACAAAACTGGTGTTACCAATAAAAATAACTATTTTGAAGCCCTGGAGCGCGCCTGGGAAGAGCTAGATCCACAGCACCTAAAGAACCTGGTCGAGAGCATGTCGAAGCGCCTGCAGGAGGTCCTGAAGGCCAAAGGAGGACACATCAATTATTGAAATGCTTTTATTTTACTTTAATTTATGTTTTCTGTAGCCTAAATGAAGTGGGCACTTTATTTTGTCACTGTTTTTTTTTTTCAACACAAATTGATTTTTTTTTCCTTAAGTAAAACTCCTTTTTTTTCAGTATTCCATAAAAAGAATATAAAAAAAAGAAAAAAAAAAAAAAAAGGGTGTTTTTTTTTTTTGAAAAAAGAAAAAGGGAAAAATTGAAAAAAAAAAGGGGGGGGGTTTTTTTTTTGCCTATCAGTGTATGTAATCAAGCGCCTTTTTCATCTCCGACGACCTCCTGTACTTGATTTGCAGCTCGTTTTTGCGAAACCTGGGGCCGTATTGCGGATCTCAAAACGAAGAACTTTTTCTCACAAGAATTCGTACAAAAAGTCGTTCGTTTCGAGCTACGAAATGCCACCCCTGTTCTTGACACACGGTCGAAACGCCTTCTAGCATGGCCCGGGCTAGAACTGCTTCTGACATGTCTTGCTTCTCAATTCCTTTTTTGAGCCGTTGCCATGTGAAGCTGTTTTCACTACCTTAGTCACCTGAGGGTATTTAGGCTCACCTACAGCCGTTTTCTTAGTAAACAACTGGTTCCAATACTCCTCAATTCTGTACTCTGTACTCAAGGTCAGCACTTCGCATTTTAACAAGTTCCACTCGTCAAGAAGAAGATCATAGTTGACCTGAATCGGAGTAACTTGGCGATTTTCACAATAAACATGGAACTTTCACTGGATGCAACTGGATGGCTGGTGGGTCGAGGCATTGGTAATATTTTAGAAACGAGTTTTGCAAACCAGACTTGCTTACCAGCTTACATAACAAGTTTTGCAACTTTGCCAAAAAATATTCGGTTTAACAGTAGTCAAGCAAAGTCAGAATAAACTTAAATAATTGATGAATTATGAATTTATAAAATCTTCTGCATCATAGACTAAGAATATTTGTCTCAGAAGTTTCCTAGAAAAAAGATAAAATTTTAATGAACGAGTTTTAATGAAACTTTGAAATCATTACGGATATAATTTCAGTATATGCCGATTGTACCTATGATCGAATTGAGGTCGCTTGACTGTCGGGATACGTACAATCAAATCTAGGTTCAGAATTACTAAGCGATTCACCGAAAATAAGTCCTTTATCTGATTTACAATTCGTTCCCTCTTTTCTCTACAATTTGGATACCCAAAGAGAAGTTTAATTCCGCTTTAAAAAAAATACTGAATCAAACAAAATATTTTTGAAAAAAAAGAAGTTTAAATAAAAAATCAGTCGGGTTGTGTAAACACGACCGGTTGACGTAGACTACGTTAAAACGTTTGATTGGTTTAGTTTGTTTCGTAGCGGAACATTGCAACGCAGGTACTGTTCTAATGGGACGTTGGCTTAGCATAACTAAGTGAGTATGTCAGAACATTCTATGATTCACTTCTTAGACATTATTTGACGGCCCTAGAAAGGGACTCCTTTTCGCGTTATAGATAGTTTAAGGTCTGTTTCGGAACTCAATGTAAATAATTAATGATATTTTTTTATTGTTGACAGTCGCAAAAACCTTCAACGGATTGAAGCAAAAATCTCGAAAATCTATCGAGAAATCATAAAGCTATTAGGGTTCAAACAGTTTAAGTTATTTTCATTTCACGTCAAATATCATTTGACCCCTACCCTTGCCGTAAGGCGAAGTCTGACCAAAATAGCGTGAGTGTGGGCCTATTATATCGTTAGAACAGCATTAGATAGTAAGTATGTACACTATTTAGAAAGCATCTGGTGGCCCTAAAAAGGGTCGTTTGGTTTAAATAACAATACGTCCTCGAGTTGAATGCCCTTTTCCAGCGTCCCAACCAGTAGTTGGCTACGCATTACCTCTGGCTGCTTTCAGTTTCGCCCGATAACCATGAGCTCGCTCGGCATCGGAACATGGTCGTTTCGAAGGGTTTACCCGTACGTTCGATCTTAATGTGCTTCTGAAATTTGCACATATGGTGGGGGCATCAAAACGATTAGGCATTGTACTTATTTTCACTTTCACAGTTTCTCAAAAAAAATTTCTTCCTAGAAGCAAAACTGTATCCAACGCGAATTGTTAACACAACAGAACAACTGTTCGTAACAGTACTTATTGGAATTAACAGAGAATAATCATTCAGAATGTTATGTTCGAAAAACAAAACGTTGTCCGCGATAGAGAATTTCTTTATACCTGCGGAAATGCAACATTCGTTAAATTTTCCAACACCGATGGATTATGTACACAAAATATATTCATTGTTTGTTTGTAAAATTTAGATACTGGGCTAATAAAATGGCAGTCGTAAAAATGTGTAGTTGATTACTGCAAAAATCAATCAGGAAACGATCGAGTGATTAGCGTCCAGTGTTTCAATTTTCCGTGACGATAGCCATTTTTTAAATTTCAATTTGGCATGCTAAAGGGTGTATTCGATAAAAATGGCACACAGAACATCTTCTGTAACTTTTGAAACGTATGGGAAAAAAACCAAAAAAATGGGGAGAACATATCATAAATAGTATATTATAAACCCCCGAGAATTATAAAATTAATACATTAGGTGGGCCAGGGGGCGGCAAAAAAAAAAAATGGCGGGAAAAAAAATCACAATCAAAATCCAGGGGCGTCCCACCGGTGGATTGCTAAAAGGCTTGGAATTGCAAATACAACTGTGTCTCGTGTAATAAGAACCTTCAAGGAGCGTCTGAGTGTCCAAAGGAAGGAAGGGAGTGGTCGTAAAAGTGGTCCAATGGACAGTAAAATGGCCAGGAAAGTCGTACAACAATTCAAGAACCGTCCAAACATGTCAATTCGAGATGTCGCTAAAAAGTCTAAGGTGTCAGTCGGTTTTGTGCAGAAAACCATGAAGCGTGCTGGGTTACATGTTTACAAAGTGCAAAAAGCCCCAAACCGGAATGAAAAACAAAACATCACTGCGAAAACCCGCGCCCGGAAACTTTACACGAAGCTGCTCACCAAATCCGGTTGCATCGTGATGGATGACGAAACATACGTCAAGGCCGACTTCCGTCAACTTCCTGGGCAAGAATATTTCGTTGCCAAGTCGAAGTTCGATGTTCCGGAGGATGTTCGAAAGAAGAAACTATCGAAATTTGCAAAAAAGTTTCTAATCTGGCAGGCGATTTGCGGATGTGGTGAAATAAGTGCTCCCTTCATCACTTCCGGAACAATAAACCGGTGCGATTTACACGGAAGAGTGCCTTAAGAAGCGTCTCTTGCCATTCATTAAGAAGCACAAAGGATTAACTCTGTTTTGGCCTGATCTAGCATCCTGCCACTACGCTCGAAACGTATTGGAGTGGTACCGAGCCAACGGAGTCAATTTTGTGCCAAAGGATATGAACCCACCAAATTCACCGGAACTTCGTCCAATTGAAAAATTCTGGGCAATTATGAAAACGGAACTTCGCAAACATCCCAAAACTATAAAAACAGAGCTAGAATTGAAGAAAATTTGGGTAAAATCAACAAAAACACTGGAAAAATCGGTTGTACAAAATTGATGGGTGGAGTGAAAAGGAAGGTGCGGGCATTCGGGATGGGAGACGAAATTGAATAAAACAAATGTTGTAAATCAAAACTCATTAGTAGTTCTTCATTCCTTGAAAATTTAAGAAAATCCGATAATAGTTTAATTTTGTGGTTATTGTGTGTGTTTTTTCCTTACTTTTGCCGTAAGCTTGCTTTACACTTGCGCTTCGGAATAATATAGAGACCGTTCAAATTTTCGAACTGTGTTAAAAATTGTACACAGAGCATAAGGTAAACGACGAATGAAAAACTAAAACTATTTTAGTCGGCTGCCAATTGGCAAGAATTTTGAAAGGAATGTTAGTAAAATTTCAACAAAACAAACTCTTTAGCTAGGACCATTGAATTGGTCGTCCTGAAAGCACGGATTTTAAATCGTTTACATTTGAATTATAAAAACCTTCTCAGTCTTTTGAGGAAGCCGATTATTTCATCCGTTCCACGTTGCGCCTTACCAAAAGATGGCCACCAGCTGGATCACACACCACCACCTTATTTCGCTTCTCGTGTTTGAGTCTACCGATTGGCTACAAATACACCACTGGATTGTTAAACCGATTGCATAACCTATGGCTGCCTAGCTAACGACTTGCTAGCAACAGCCTGCTGAGCCATCCGTATTCGACGAATGGAAAACTAAAACTATTTTACATACCGCTAGCTGCCAATTGGCAAGCATTTGAAACTGAATGTAAGATAAAACCCAATCTAACAAACTCTTTAGCTAGGAAAATAGAATTTGTCGACATGAAAAGGACGGACTTAAATAGTCCACATTTGTATTAAAACCTTCTCGGTCTTTTGAAGAAGCAGGTTATTTCATCAGTTCCACGTTGCGCCTTACCAAAAGATGGCTACCAACAGGATCTCACACAAGCACCTTATTTCGCTCCGTGTTTGAGCCCACTGACTGGCTACAAATAACTAACTGGCTTGGTCAACCGACTAGTAATCAATGGCTGCCTAAATGCGCCATCGGCTTGCTAGCAACAGCCTACAGCAACAGCCATTAGACAAACCGGGCCTGGGACTTGCCACACGCTAGCTACCAATGCAATGCCGCTCCGAACAGCTTCAATACTGCCGCTCCGAAATGAAGCCAGAGCACCCTCCGTGGTACTGCCGCTACCAGCTGCCAATCCAATACTGTGAACTGTACAGCACTGCTTCAATGCTGCCGAACGAATGAGAATTTTGTGAAGGTGTGTCCGTTTTATATCGTTCACTGCTGCATATGAGACCTCCCTTGCTCACATTTGAAATCTGTGATAGGAAATTACTGTGAATTACATTTAGTAAGTTTAGCCTGCAAAACGGAATTTTAAGACATCACCTTTAATTTGCCCTATTTTAAATAGTTTACAATTAATCAAGGATAATTTTTGATAGTTGAATTGATACGCGGGAAATTTTTTAATCACTTGGTGTAGACATCTTGAAAATTTGTCGAGGATTGATGAGTTAATAGCGTTTCATTTGTAACGATATTTCGTGACGGTCGCAATTTTCAGATTTTCATTTGACACCCTACCCTTGCCGTAAGACGAAGTCTACGTCAAAAATGACTTGATATTTTAATGTAGTTTCGCGCTATTGTGCTGCAGCATTTAGTCAAACCTGTGACCGAATCATGGTAAGCGAATTCATGAAAATTATACCAAACCTCTCTTTCCGGAAGAAAATATTAATACGGAACTGATTTCAAGATAATAGTACCACGATTCACAGCCCACAATATGTTTCACTTTATTCTGCTGTCAATCATATTTACACGTGGGATGATAAATACACTTTTTGGTGTATATTTCTCGACTTTTATATAGTGTAGCCAGATCTATTGTACAATAGATACAAGTGACTTTTTTAACTTCTTACAATAGGCGGTGCTAAAATAGTGACTTTAGTGACCATTTTCCGACAAATAGTGACTTTAGTGACTTTTGGATGCAAATAGTGACCTGAGTACGCGATCTTTCCAAGAAACTAAAACTACCGAAAAGTACCGTGTTTTGTGTTTGCAAAACATTTGACCAGCGCTTGACTGTGGATCGGAAGGTGGCTCACAAGGTTGGGTAGTCAAAATCATACGTACAAAAAGTGAAGCAGAGGCAAAAACCGAAGGCGTACAAAGTGAAAAAGGTGCCCAACCGTGATGACAAGCAACATTTCACTGCCAAAAGTCGTGCTAAGGAGCTTTACACCAATTTTTTGCAAACATTTTCTTGTATCATTACTAGACGACAAACCATACGTACTCGAAGACTTTAAACGGCTTCCGGGTCTAGCTTTTTATACCGCAATGCAAGGGAACGCCGTTACTGAGCATTTCCGGACAAAGAAGGTGTCCAAATTCCCGAAGATGTATTTGACTTGGCAGGCCATATGTGGTTGTGGTCAAACATCCAAAAGTATCGTCTCAACCGGCACTATCAATAAGGATGTGTACAAGAAAGAATGTCTGCAAAAGCGATTGCTACCGTTTATCAGAAGCCACGACTCTCCAGCTCTGTTTTGGTCTGATTTGGCCTTTTGTCGGTATGCGAAATCTGTCCTGGAATGGTATAAAGTACAAGAGGTCAAATACGTACCAAAAACAGCCAATCCACCAAACTGTCCAGAACTTCACCCAATGGAAAAGTACTGGGCTCTAGTTAAGCGGAAACTCTTCGAAACAAAGAAGAAAGCAAATGGTACCGATGCTCTCAAGATAAGATGGAGAATCGCCATGGCGGGCGTATCTGAGGATACCGTACGCAACCTGTTGGCGCGTATACCACAGAAAGTTCGAGAATTTTACAGAAAGAAGGATAAAAAGTTTCCACAATTTTTGACAAGCTCACAGAAGTTCTTGGTAACAGGTCTTGAAAGAATCCGAAGTCGTGAGCAGTATTTCAACCACAAGCACAGACGAGCAAGAAGTATTTTAGAGAGAGTAATTGGTATACTGATGGCTCGATTTCGTTTCATGTTTGCTAGGTGCCAGGGAGCTTCATTACAGCCAAGCAAAGGCGACAACCAATGTTTGTGCCACTCGTCTAGTCAATTCCAGACGAAAAACGCGTATCAAAACAAACTCTTACTTGACAGAATGTTACAGCTCAGTCACTTGTTTTCCAGCGGCCTTAAGAGTCGACTTACTCGACAAAATTTCGTCGATCTCGACGTCTGTAATGGCTAAATAGATCTGTCGAGCAAAGTGACAGTCTATAATTGGCTTCGTAAAATGAAAAAGTGTTTAATTTTTTTTAAGTTATCAAGTGAAGTGTTAATTTAAATTTAATTTTCCTTGTTTTCTATTAAGGTCTGTATCCATATTAATCCGGACACCTTCAAATCATTGTTCATTGTGAATGAATGAATTTCACTGTGGTATAGCTGAGAGTCTATGATGAAAAAGACTATGATTGATGTTTACATTTCATGTTTAGTATTCAAGATGGCGACGAAAGAAAAACAAGTGCGCGAGCGAATTTTGTACGGGCGTACGGCAAATCCTGACTTGTCAATACGGGACCTTGCAAAAACATTGGATTTGCCTAAAACCACTGTTCACGATGTGCTCAAATAATTTTCGGAACGTTTGGCGGTGGAGAGGAAACCGAGAAGTGACAAAAACATTGGACGCGCTGATCCTGTCATGGACCGAAAGGTGAAAAGGATATTAACGAAAAACCCAAATCTCTCCATTCGAACGGTGGCTCGTAAAATAGGGATGTCGCCTGGTTTTGTCCAAAAATCAAAACAACGTTTGGGACTTAAGTCGTATAAAGTAAAAACAGTTCCAAATCGTAACGACAAACAGAACTTGGCAGCAAAATCACGGGCTCGACGTTTGTACTGCGAATATTTGACGAAGTTTTCATGCGTTGTTATGGACGATGAAACTTATGTCCTGGAGGATTTCAAGCAGCTTCCAGGGCTGGCTTTTTATTCTGCTATGGCCAGAAATGCTACAGCTGAGCATTTCAGAACGAAGAAGGCATCGAAATTTCCCAAAAAATACCTTGTGTGGCAAGCAATTTGCACGTGTGGCAAAAAGAGTAAATCTTTCGTCACTACAGGCACAATCAACAAGGAGATCTATCAGAAAGAATGTCTGCAGAAGCGATTGCTACCCTTCATCAAAAGTCACAAAGAAAAACCTTTGTTCTGGCCCGATTTGGCATCATGCCACTATGCTAAAACTGTGATGGAGTGGTACCAAGCAAATCAAGTGAACATTGTACCAAAAACCTCAAACCCGCCAAATTGCCCAAAGCTACGACCAATCGAGAGATATTGGGCTCTGATGAAGCGGAAGCTTTCTGGAAAGAAGCAAGGAATCAAAGACATCAAACACTTCCAGCAAATTTGGACAAAGACGGCTTCTACGATTTCTGTAGAGTCTGTACAAACCCTAATGGACGGAGTTAAGCGCAAAGTTCGAAAATTTTATGCAAATACCGAATAACTATGTTTTGTCTTCACGAATTGTTAAAACACATCCCATGAATCTGAAATAAACAACTACGACGGAAATATAATGCGAAATTTATGTTTTATTCATGTTTTGAGGTGTCCGGATTATTGCGGATACAGACCTTACCTCACTTTTTGGAAAGAGAGTCTTTATATCCCCGATGGTACATATAGATAATGATTTTATCGATAAATCCAAAGCATTTTTGGCGCTTAATACAATGACATGATGAGGACAATCAGTGGTTATTAAACCCTGATCAAGTCAAACAGAGGAGAGCATGTTGCTGTGGAATATAGTTTCCGAGCTAAAATGGCTAGTAACCCATATCATCATCATCATCATCACCATCATCATCATCATGGACGTTTTTTCCTCTAAGAACAGTTGCCATTGTTTACAATCAGTATAGTCAAGCAAAACCACACGAACACCAGCGAAAATTGACCTGATTTCTGGGAATTTCAAAACATATTTAATAAACAAAGATTAACCAACGTTATCATAAGCAGCTCGTTTATCATCAAATATGGAAGCGAATTCATGGCTCCCCTTACATCCAACCCATTTATTTATTTTTATTATTTATGTTTTCATCAACTCCGACCGCTCCACAGTTTCCTATTCCCGTCCGCCTGGTCAGCTCACGACGCTTTTCTCGATCCTCGAGACAAGAAACACGAGACCGCACTTTGTCATCAATTTTGGTCGGGCCCGTTCGTGTGTTGCATCCGAGCTTGTAGTTTTCGTTTCGTTTCACCGTAATTGTAACATTTTCAAACTGTTCGCGGTTAGCTGTTAATGCTGTTAAAGTGGCCGTCAAGTGACGTCCAACCGACAGGCCGAATGCCAGAATCTTACCCAGTTAGTGTTTTAGTGGCATATAGCATTTTCGTCCGAAAACTTGCTAACTGATGCCCTGCATGGCAGCCAGGACAAATCGCAACGGTTTTGCGTTGATTACCGGCGGTCCATGTGCGGCTCACCGATGTCAACGGATATCAAGTTGCAGCATAACAGACGTTGACGTTAATCGAGTGTGTGGCTGGTTTTGGACTGTAACGGTGAAAGACATAATGTTTCTGACGTTTATTTCCAGTCCATTCATAGAATGGAATAAGTATGATTGATATTCGCAAGAAATGAGCCCAATTTTACCAACAGAAGATAACAGCCATTTGTTTAGCTAAACTCATGGCATATATCACTGTCAAGTGGACCGTCTATGCCTACGGTTCGACCCACATTCTTTCGCCATGAAACAATTCCATTCGGCCAAGTAGGTTACACAATTTGGTCTGCACAATCGAAGAAAGACACTGAAAACCGAACAGGGCAGGGGTGCGGTCAATCGATAACGAAATTCAATGTCACCTGAGTAGCTCAAGCCATGGAAGGGAGAACCCTTAGAAGTAACTATGTACCTTTCATTGCCGTTTGTCTTCTGCGGCCATCTGATCCGTGTTGGCATGTAACGACGACTAATGAGGGACGCGTAGGGCATTGATTCGTTAGGCTGACCGATTGACCATCAACCGGCCCAGTCGGGGATCGAATGTCCAATTTATGGGCCTACGACGCTTCCCCATCGTTTTATCGTTTCTAGATACTAATCCACTGCTTCGATCTATTTGAACATTTTAATCACGTTCGTTTACGTGACATTCGAGCTTCAGCGGTCTTTTATTGTATAGATGGATTATTTTCCTTGATGTGGGTTGAGATGTTATATTCCATAAATTTATTTTCCGTGAAGCAAGTCAACACCATTGAACAAATTTCGCAGTCGTTTCTATCAAAAGAGTTCTTTGTTTTTCACCTAAACACCCATGAAGATCGATTTTTTCGCACCACTACTGATGTATCGATTTGCACAGAAGGCGTCTTTCAGACACCCGGGTCGGTTTTGTTCACGCAAAGTGGCACATTGAAATGAAATGATAACAATTAATTCCTTATTCAACTCAGAGCCCGGCGCGTTTGATAGAATTCTGTGAGGAGTTTGATCTACTTCAGCTTGGCTTCGTGTAGAATAACAACAAAAAAAGACACCTAATAACATACATCCGTGAGGGGAGGCTTGGCACGCAAGAGAGCGACCAAACCACTCATGGGTACTAATTGCTACTGGCGCGATAAAATTCGAATTGTAGATCTTAAAAAGACACATGCCTAAGATGACAGGGGCTGTCTTTTGATGTCAATGTATAGCCCTCTCCGAACCACAGTCAAATGCGTGGTAACAGAATCCAACACCACACAGAGAACCTACGCGGTTGATATATCTCGACAAAAGAGATCATAAATTCCAATACCTAGAAGAAGGGAGAAGCGTTTGACAAACATCAACAACAAAGACGACGACAACGACGACGACGGCACTTCGTTAGCGGGTGATACATGCATAGACATAATCACCCATGCAATCAAGGCATCAATTGAGGCAATGCGATACGCACGGGTGTATCATGGGAAGGGAAGTGAATAATTGGTGAATTATCCAACTAGTAGAGTCTTTGCAGTGGGGCAATAGGTGGCACCGATAGCTTTTTCAGAGCTTCCCGAAACACAAGATATGCAGTCCGGTCTCCTGTAGAACTTTGGGTGGTACCATCCACCCATCCTGATTTATTGACGGTTCTGCGGTAATTTTTTGAATGTAGTTATGGGACGAAAGGAAGGATATTTCAAGCTGGGAAGGGAGATTCGGCAAGTTGAGTATTTTTATGCATTATCATTTCAGTGGATGATAATGACAGTTAAGCCGTTGAATTTGTCACCATATTTTCATGATAGTATAATTTGATAGATGATTTCTGGGCCACTATTATGTTGAATGAATTTCTACCGTATCTTTCGCGAAATCTGACAGCTCCATTTGATAATTCTAAATTTCAACGACTCCTGCCGAGCAATTTTAAATATTTCCAACGACATATTTAGTAGCACGAATGACGAAAATTTTGAGAGACGGACCTATTGCCTTGATTTTGGCACGCGAGCAAACAGAAATAAGTTTCTATTGCTCAACATAATTTTCCAAGCGACTAAATATTTACTGGAAGTATTACTTTATCCCGTTTGGTTAACGGGATCCCCTACGACGACAGTGTAATATTGTGGACCTGGAAGGGTTTTTGAGTCTTCTTTGACATAGGTCTCGTCTTCCATCAAAATACATGCATCCAGTCACTGCATAACTCGCGAATACAATTTCCGGGCCCTTGTTGCTGCGCGTTGCTACTGTTCTGCACATTGTTTGGCGATTTTTTGCTTCTTGTAGGTCGTCAGGTTGTTCCGTTTCTTCATACGATGAATCATTCCGTCGCTGGTTCCTGCTTTATTGGCCAAATCAAGTATCGACATTGATTTGTTCTTCTGAATTAGAGCTACCACTTTCTGATCCAGTTTAGGGTTGGAAGATCCGGGTTTTCTGTCTATTCCTGGCAGTTCATCCAAAGAATGCAAACAAGTAAACAAACGAAACATGACCATCACAAATACACGCGTACAACGCAAATCTACGTGGATAGCTTATTTTCGATACACTCCTTATTCTGTAAGGGTCAGACAATTCGCCGTCACCTGCAATTTGTCATAATATCACCTAAACAAGCATGAATGTCTTTGACTTAAAAATTATACAAAAGAGGGCTGGAACATGATTCTTGAAGGAAACTATGTAGAAATGGAAGGAAAGGGTTCCGGAAAAATAAATGTTTTTGAGAAATTGGGTATGTATGTATGTATGTAAAAGATACCACTCATCGTTGCAGGCACAGCCATAAGACAGTGGATCGTCCTCTACGAATGATTTGATCAAGTTCGACATCTGCCTGTATTCAATTTAACACTGTCTGAAGGGCCAAAAACGGATGGGCGGACTCGTAAGCAGAGACACTTACGCGTAATCCGCGGGATAATGAGAATCTCCTTCCAATGCTAGAATCCTACAACCTAATGTCGAACAAGCCATCAAACGTGAGGACTTCCCAATGAGTGGGTAGAACAGCTCGCCATCAATTCACGAATTGTTAATGACAGGGAGTTGGCAATTCCACTCTCCCCATCCAATTCGCTTCAATCCGGTGCTCTGATGGTCCCTTCCCAACCCTTTTTATTTGATGTATAATATAGTGATGTTCATATAATAATGTAGAGTATTTTTCTTTATAATAATAATCTTACCTTCCCTGGTCTACCTGGTTGTAAATAATACAATATGATGAAATAACTGAAACAATGATAGACATATGAAAATTATATGCTGCTTGGTGCCTCATTACAGCTCAATCATTGGTAGTTGAATGTAACTCCGGAATGTGAAACCTTTTTTGCCAAACCATTTCGTAATTAGTATAAACATGTATTATGGCATTTAAGTTTATACTAAATAATAAAAAATATGTACGTATTTATAACATATGGGTCATAATCAGCAGAATTGAAAAGCATTTATTAATTTTAATAATATCCAATGATCTAATTTAATAGAAAAGAACCTTGAGCTACAATGACAAAAAAATAGCTATACTATCTGGAACAAACTTCCTTGTACCCTTGAAGCAGATAAAATTTAATTATTATTTTTATTATTTATAATAATAATTTCAATATGTTTTAATAATATACAATGATGAAAATAATACGATGTTGCAATAAAATACTAAATAATGTATATATAATTATAAAATGCAGCCATTTGCCTCTTCGGCAGCGGTGTTAGTTGCTTTAAACTCTGAAATAACGGAAATTTTCAATGTGATATAATGAAACATAGTTGATCTCCTGGCAGCCGTTTTGCTAGGAAAATGTAAGCAAACAATAAGGCGAAATAAATTCCCTATGAATATGATTATTGCCTAAAAACGGAAGCTTAATAAATCTGAAATAAAAAGAAATAAAAATAAAAACAAGAGGAAATTTGATTTATCCGCAAACTTTTGTTTCACACTGGGCCCATAAATGATTCTTTATGCCTGTCTAATAGAAGATGTAGGATCAATGTTAGGTTTTGTATTTTTAATTGTCTTATGATAAAGAAGGGAAAAAATTGCATTAAAAACCATCGTATCTTTTCATATACATAGCGTGAGTTAGGTTGGCTTAGACTCACAACGATGCATAAATGCGAAGCTGAAAATAGCATTAAAAATATTGTGAAGGTTTTGTGATAATATAAAATTATAATAACCATTACACTTGTTATGTCTGCAGATTGTGGTCCTGCTACAATTGTAAACGGACTTATCATAGCCACGAGGGAAACAATAATCTTAAATTATTATACCTGAAATTAGCACTGAAATTATTATTATCTGAAATTAGCACCGTCCAACAAAAATGGAAGTATTCTTAGTACGGCCCATTAAGAATACTTCCATTTTTCGTGGCAGGGTAAGATTTCAGCATACTACCTTACCGGGTCGCGCTGCCGATGCCAGGACAGACCGCACCTCCTTGGTGGACACAGACGCTCGGCACGCACCTCCTCAATCTAGCTGAAGTCATAAGGACAACAGTGCCCAGGCTGCACTACCAGCTAAGTACGCAACCCTTAGCTGGCGGTCTTTGTCATCTCTTGACCCGTGGAAGCATGAGGTAGGAACTTGTGAGGACCATGGCTATGTTGCGGGGACGCACGCTCCCTGCCCATTGTCGACTCACAATTTTGCAGCCCCTCAAATGTTTCTCTGACAGTAAATTGTACAAAAAGTTATTCATTAACAGGGCAAAGCCTCAAGCATAGAGTTTATTTGAAAGAACTTCAAAAGATACTAAACGTTTGTTGTTTAAAAGATTTTTGTTTTTTTTGGTGTTTGAAAGGGGGGTTTAGATTTTTTTTTTGGTTTTTAAAAAAAAAAGGGGGGAAAAGGGGGGGGGGGGGGGGGGGGAATTGAAATGGGGGGGGGGGGGGGGGGGGGGGGGGGGGGGGGGGCGTCCGAGATGTCGCAAAGAAGCTGGGAGTGGCGCTTTCAACCGTGGATAGAGCTAAAAAACGAGCAGGACTGTCGACTTACAAGAAAGTGGTGACTACAAATCGCGACGATAAACAAAACACGTCGGCCAAAGCACGATCGCGAAAGTTGTACACGACGATGCTGACGAAGTTTGATTGTGTGGTACAGGGCGATGAAACTTACGTCAAGGCAGACTTTAAACAGCTTCCTGGACAGGAATTTTATACGGCAACCGAACGGGGAAAGGTGGCAGATATTTTTAAGCACATTAAACTGTCAAAGTTCGCGAAGAAGTTCACTTCTGGTGTGGCAGGCCACCTGTACCTGTGTTTAGAAGATCAACGTTTACATTGCGACCGGAACCGTCAACCAGGAAATTTATCTGAGCGAGTGCCTACAAAAACGTCTACTGCCTTTCCTGAAGCGATACAATTGTTCCGTTCTATTTTGGCCGGATTTGGCCATTACGGAAAAAAGGCCATGGTGTGGTATGCTGCCAACAACGTTCAAGTGGTGCCAAAGGACAAGAACCCCAGAGCTCCACCCAATCGAACAATATTGGGCCATCGTCAAGCGGAACCTTAAGAAGACTCAAAAAGCTGTTGTGATCGAGAAACAGTTCAAGGCCAACTGGCGTTTTGCGGCGAATAAAGTTAACAAGGAGACTGTACAAAACCTTATGGCTGGTGTTAAACGAAAGACCCAGCAATTCGCATTCGGTAAAAAGGAAGCTTAGCTGAATATTTCTCCTGTATTCTGTATTAACTGAGCTTGAAAAAGAAAAAGATTTCGAAGTAAAAAAATGATCGACTCACACACATTACTGTTTGACCAAATTTTGATCTGAACAACCTTTAATACAAGTCGTAATAAGAGTTTTTGAGAAAAATTGGTGTCAATAATTCCCGCAATAGAAGTTTGCAAAAGGCCATCTTCTACAATTTCCAGATTCCATCTCGTTGTTAACATAAAATCTGGAAATAATGCCACACTGTCCAAAATACCCTAGTACCAGAGATATAGATTGGAGAACCTGTGACAACTACAGAAGGTTCCTGACATCCTTACTGATAGTATCCTTACTGTTGGTCTAAATCAACCCATGTTGGATCTCTTTAGATAAAACTACTATCGAACTTTGTGACTGGTCCCAACAGCATTTTAAATGCTGGTTTAAATCGGTTCAAATGGATACACAAGCGTAAATTAAATGTTTTCAATTTTTTCAAATGAAAAAAAAAAAACACCATCCATTATCTGGAAACATGGATTTATCAGATAGTTTCACACACTGAACCTTTCGCTCACGCAGCGTCACTTATATCCTTCCTGTTGCGTACTAAAAAGGAACAACCCTGCTGCCAAGCCAATCCTCATAACTAACATTCCACCGTTTGTTTCTCGGCTTTCAATAAAGCGAGTATCACGTCAAAGCATTCCTTCCCATTACCTGACCTGAATTTACCGGTATTGACTAGTATGAAGTTTAGAATTACCTGTCTTTACACATTGAGGATATTTTCTAGCCCCAAACATTACCTGTTGGTACTCTGTCCAATTACTGCTGAGCTAGCAATAACGGACTAACAACCTAGTAGAACAAATTTGCGCAATCAAGCCCTCATGATGATTTGAAATTATATCATTCAATACATTGTTATCGCCAACTTGACACACAAAGCAATAAAAAAAATACATAATAAGAAAGTAAAATATTTAAATAGGAGGATTTACCTATTCTGGGCAAGTTAAGCAGAGTCAAACGTTTTATTAGAATTTTTGCAGCGTCGTGCTCACATCTGCCGTTTTTTTTATTTGCTCAGTAACCCTCTATTTATTGCAATCAACAGAATTATCTAGAACTACTTGAGAGTGTTATGGCTGAAGCGCCAAACTTCCCACGTGAGTGGAACTATCGTTGGCAGCCCCCTTTTCATTCGATCATTTGATGAGTTATAAAACCGTTATTTGAGTTTAACTATTTTTTTTGTTTCTTTGAAAATACCTTAACGAGTATAAAGCTCGAACTTCCAGTGTGCAGCATCTCGGAACATGGTGTTGACGACACTAATAAAAAAACAACAAAGAGAAATAAAAGAGAATTTCGATATTTTATGTGCTGCCACCTGTGGGTAGCTAGCGAATGTACGCATAAAGCTTTTGAATTAGACCTGTGCGCCGAACGCATATCAGCCGGCAATGGCTGAACGGTAATTTTTGGTCAATGTAGCAGATTTCTTTCGGAACACATCGCTTTCAGATATAAAGTTGCATAACATATCTTTGCAAAAAAGCATACAGTTTTACCTAGGATAGCGTTGATATTATATGAACTGTGTTTTTGCCTTAGTTTAAATCTCCTTAGAAAGACTCAAAGGGGCATAACCGGTTGAAATTTAAGTCTTAGCAATCTTTGGAAAAATAGGAAAATTTAAACTAATGCATCAGTTGCTCACTTAAAAAAAATTTGAACACTTATTCAAACTATCACTTGTAAACGCTAGATAATTCCCTTACAGTCCACTAGGAAAAGGTTATCCTTTGATAGATAGACCTATTTCGCCGGCGAGTTTCAGACTTTTTTCAGTCTCGAGTGCTCGACAAGTCAACTTGTCGGCTATGTAAGGGTTAGAAAAGAATAGAATATTGTTTTGTCCTAGAAAGTGAAGAGAATCCATACTTGTTTAGGTCACAACCTCCTGAGTATAAGTTAGAGTACATATATAACTTTTGGGGTGCAATGGATTCATCAGTGGTGTCTGAGCTCTAGAGACTGAGAAAATGTACAGATAGTAAACGTAGAACGATAGTAGAAGGAACAAACAATTATAACGGAATTAAAACGAAAATAGCCCAAACCACTCAAAAGCTATTTATAAGAGATTCTGATAAGAGAAATTGAACGAGCAATTAGTAGAAAAAATGTGGGAAGTACAAAAAAAGTCTTCACTTGTAAATTGTATAGAATCGTACGCCATTTCAAAAGCATAGAATGGAATTGTCTGGGTGAATATAGCAGTAGAATAAACGAAATATATCAAAAGAAACAATACTATTGACCATCTATAATATATAAAGATTGTACTCGAAAAACAGCAACAGACAAAAAAGATTATAAAAAAAATCGTTTTGGGGCGGTTTTTTTTGAAATTTTTGGGGAAAAAAAAAAAAAATATTATTTTTTTTTTTGACACAACAACAAATTATGAATATTACATGTGATGTAAGATGCTTCAATATCAAAAATACATGAATGCAATCAATTTCTTTGCTCAATTTTAAATTGAAAATTATGTAAAAAACTAGAGCATTCAAAAACATTCAAAAATAAGTGCTCATTCATTGAAAAGTACATTAGTATACGTTGCAAGAATAATTAATCACAATTCACTCGTTCTTTAATACATGACCATTTGCATTTACATGATCGTGTAAAGATAAATTTTCTTTCGTTTAAGTTTATTGAAGTTGATTTTCTCGTTCAGCTGTCATCTGCCATCCGTAAGCAAAGTGGACTAATGTTTGTGATTGTGGATTTGAGGGTAGAAATCCGGTGTATAAAGCCGATTGTTGCTAATAAAAGAAACATGTAGGTAATTGTCGTCCTGTGTGTCTTATGCTGTGTTCAGTGTACAACGAAGATTAAATTTGTGATGTGCGTAGAGTTCAACTTACTCAAAGCGGTGGACATTGGCAGTCACTTAGTTTCAACAGAAACATGTTTGAAAAATTAATCGGCCCAGCAACGCAGTTCATCAGCTACCTCTTCACGTTGAACCAATAATGATGTGGATTACACAAATTTGTTTGATTAGGCAAACTAAGGTGTTAATAAAGGTGTTTTGGTTAAAATAAGATGATAGTCAATTTGTCAAATGTAATAATTGTTAAATACGATTTCTCCTGTAACTTGAAGCATCTATCTTGCATATTTACATTGTTATGATATAATTTGAATTTAATTATAAGACAACGAATCCACTCGCCTCTTTCCTCTTGTCTCCCTCTTTGTAACTCGAAAAATAAACTTAGATGTGATAATAAACGCGGCGTTCATTTAAGCAGGTCATGTAAAATTCAACTGAGTAAATATTACAGATTTTGATTTTCAATTCGTGTGAATTTGATGGTTATTTTCATGCTCTTTTTATGTGCATGAAAATAAACTTAAAATTACAAAATAATTTTAACTGTGGAGTTCAACCTTCTCTCCTAGGCTGAAGGCCTGCACCTTGGACTCAACAGCACCCATCAAATCCTGTGCAACATTTGAGCCATCTTTCTTACACATTTTCATCCATTCTTGTCGTTTTTGAAGATCTTCTCTATTTTCCGGAGCTTGCCTTTCATAATCGCCCAGAATTTATACAGCATAAGAGGCGATAGGGATTATTTGAGCTACCTTCTCCGAGCAACTATTGCATGAAAGGACTAAATATCTAGCATGCGATAATAGTATCACATTTGTTACACCTTTTTAAACAGCCATGTCGTAGTACATTTATATAAAGGCATTGACGTTGGAAACCGGCGGGTTTTTCCCGACAACCACTTTAACGAATGAGGAAATTTAAGTTTGAAAAGCCGTTTGAACATTCAAATTTTCACAATGTTATTTTCTATTTCCGCATTGCTTACATATCTATTCATTTCCTGGCAGTGTTAATGTTTTTAAGGAAATTTTCTAATTTTTTATGGGATGTTTATTATGCTGCCTCAAAGAATGTTAAACAGGGCTTGTGGTATCTTTATTAGAGAGATTTTTATCTTGTGGCTGGTTTGTCTCTGGTATGGCAAAACGATGGGGTCCTGAAGGGGTCCCTTTAACAGGTGGGGATGATAAGTCTCGTACAAATTGTCTGCACAATATAAGACAGAAGAACTTTCTTGATGCTGTCTAATGCTGGTCGTGGTAAACGATTTTGTATGTCCTTGCTTTGTCCTTTTTCATGCAAGCGTATGTTCCCGAGTGACACATATTCACGTTTTTATGTTGAGTAAGCTTCTTTATAACCAAATCTAGTCATATAAAAGTATTTTGAACCGTAATAAAACTTGTGTGTTACTTGGGTTCGGTCAATGGAAGGTGGGGGTTGTGGGGGTGGTTCGAGATCAGAGCGTTGTGTTGGTGTGGTGTGAGCTGGTACGATGTGGATAAATAACTGGTACCGTTTGGGTTTGAGAGAGGGGAGGGGGCACCCACCGGTGGCCCAGGGCGATGGCACGACAGTATTTGCTGGTTTCTAGATTTCTTGTATTAACGTTTAATCTGTACGTCTGATGTTGACGTAATAAGTTCATCTGAGAGGGAATGTTTACAGATCTCGGCACTGTGACCATTCGCTGTTCCAGGTGTTTTAAATTGTTCACGAAAACCACTTTTTGGTGAATAATTTGCTCCTTCTACCAATAGAGGCCATTCGATCTGCCTTGACATTTCCAGGGATGCCACAGTGACCGGGTATCCAAGCGATTGTTGTTACGGTATATAATAGGGGGGTTGGATTCAAGGGTGGGTTGAGTTGTCTGAGCCGAAGGCTGCAACACAGTCATTCAAGCTAGAATGTCAACGTGTGTTAAATTCCATGACCCTCAATTCAAAAGAAAACGCCAAATAACAATAAGCAACTAGCAACTAGCAAATCTTTCAGTTTTTTAGTAGCGATATCGCGAGGCGCCCATCGAAATGCCGCCATTTGGCATCTCATTGCACGTCAAAACATCGCGATGCATCGTGGCAATATCGGGTGGCGTGTGGTGAACGTCGGCATGATATTTTGACATACTGGCAGATGCCGCAACTTCGCCACATCAGTGGGCACCTTGACTAAGTGAACTGTGCGGCACTAGTGAGCAAGCGATTGCTAACGTATTTTATTTGAAAATTTACACAAAATTATCGATTAATTTTGTTGATGCTTAAACTTCTGTCTGTGTCTACAACAAGCTAGCTGTGTCGGTGCAGCCACTGCCAGCCAGACGGCTAGAGCTTTGGCCGGAAAAAATAAGAACTGTTTTGTGAGCTTATAGAATTGGGTATAGTGTAGGACGGATATTTCGATGACACAGTTGGTTGGTTCCAGCTCTTGGTACCAGTGGATCTTGGTCACCGGTGAGAGCACCTGGTACGGAGGAGTTGGTTGGTATTTTCTAGGAGGAACCCTCCATCGCTGGACCGAAGAAAGAATCAAGCAACTCGACGGAAAGTGTAGTTTCTCAGACTGCAGACTGGTGATCTCTGCGGTTGACGATGCCGTACGTGATTCTGCTGTCAACGATGGCTGCAGCAACTCGAAGCCTGGTTGGCCGGTTGCAGTTTGGGTGTCGTCCGGCGATGGTCCGGAGGATGTTCAGTCGTGTACGGCAGTTGCCTGACACCTAGGGCCAGGACTGAAGTCCGCTGTTTTATGGGGCAGCCTCCAAGCGTGATCGGTGTAGCCAGTGTCCGGTGGTTGTTGCCGCAGGTATGTTTAAAGGCACTTTTCCGGAGGTTGCTACAGCCGCAGCTGACCACCGGAGGTTGAGGCCCAGGATTAGATATACCGCACAGCTTTCGGCAGTTTTTTCGAAGGGAAATTACTGTGCTTCTCGTGATCATCAGGACGATGTCTTCATGGTAGAAAAAGATGAAGGAAGGTTGCCTTAAATGAATCCCGTTCATGAGTGCGAGGAATAGGGTGACGCTTCTTTGAAGTTGTCGGAGTGGTGGTTTCCAACGGTGACTTGGAATGTTCGATGTTGGAGGATGTTTCTTAGGGAGTACATTATGACCCCGGATAATCCCCATTCGATTAGCTGTTTGAGGACGTCCGGCATTCCATGCCCGATTGTTTGCCTTAGAATATAAAACAGTTCCATGCCCGATTGTTTGCAAACATCTCCATGCCCGATTGTTTGCCTTAGAATATAAAACAGTTCTTTAGAATATAAAACAGTTCTTCTTCTTCTTTAGCATTTCAAGCTTATTGCTTTCACAATTAGTTTATTGCTTGCGATCAACTTAGTGTTCTAAATGCACTTCCACAGTTATTAATTGAGAGCTTTCGATGTCAAGTACCATTTTTGCATTAGTATGATTGTGTGACAAAAGTACAATCATACCCTATGCCCAGAGTCAAGAAATTTTCCTTTACGAAAAAGTCCTAGACCAGACCGGGAATCGAACCCAGCCACCTCCAGCATTGTGTTGCTTTATAGCTGCGCCTTTACCGATTGAGCTAAGAGAGGACCCTTAGCATATCTAAATGTATCTCAACAGCTGAAACAACGCTGAAATTTTTTGGCAGATGTATAGAGTCTCTGTAATAGCTTTCTTATATCCGTAGTGATATTTTCAGTCTGTGCAACGTTTGGTTGAAGACGGTATCAATTGGTTATTTTAAATTGTCATACGTTGTTGAAGTTCTATCAATCAAGGAAGAAAAACTCATCCTTGAAAATTCAATAAGCTATTTCAATGATCAGAGAAATTTCTCCGGATATGTCAATTCTGTTAGACAAAGATGGCACAATTGACTGCTACAAACGGCTCAAATAATACTATTACTTCAATTGAATCAACCTAATATATTTTAGAGCTTTTGCATGAAATTTTGAAAGATTTTCATATACGCTATACGCTTCAACAAAGCTTTTGATTTCCTGAAAAAAAAATCCAAATGGTGTTTAAGTCACTAAACTTCCACAATGCGTCTAAAATGAAGTATCCAAGAAGTAATGACTTGTGACCGGGTTCTTACAATTCTGTACCACTGTATCTCTCTTAATCGCTACACGATTTTCATACAGGTAACCTATACATCTTCAGGTTCAGCCAAGATTTGAAATTTTGCACATCCAATTAAGTTTAACTAACTAGCAAAGTCAAGTCCTAATCACAGCATGTCCCATCCTAAAATAGAGAAACAACTTTATCTCCCAAAACCCAAAACAGAAACAATGCGATTCCGATTCCACCCTCTTGATATCATACATTGCACTCTGACGAAGAAATATGAGTCTCAACCTACCTCGGTTCATTGTGTCTCCTCATGAAATATTCATTCACCTCCAGCCCGTCCAACTCGTAGAATCGGGGCTTCCGAGTGTTTCCAAAAATTCCGGCACCGCCAGTGCTGTCGCCTTTTCCACCATTGATAACCACCGTCAGCTCTCCGCTGCCAGCGTTGCCGATAAATTCGCCCCCACTGCCATCGATGTCCTGCTTCCTACGCTTCGGAGGACAAATGAAGTCTCGCTCGGATAGAGTGTCTTGATCTAAAAATGGCGAAAGAAATTGTGAGTTACAGCATAATCGGATTGAAGCTGTGTTAATAATTACCCGACGGCGTATCGGCTCGTATCACCGATCCAGTATCGGACCCGGCCGAACTCCACACCTGATCAAATTGGGACCATCCCTGTTGCTGTTGCTGCTGCTGCTGTTCCTCCTCCTCTTGCTCGTGTTGATCTTCCAGTGAGTTGAATTTCGATTCCCCTCGGCCGTCGTCATCGTCGGAAGTTTCCTCCACGATGGTCTCCAGCATCCGACTCGACCCGTTCGTTGACAGTGGGCTCGACTCGGCGGTTGCCTCGGCATAGGCCGGCAACCAGGGGAACGAAATGTCACCCGCTACGTCGAAGATGTTTTGCTCCATAGCGCACCTTCCTTCGCCTTGTTGAGGTGGATTCAGCTACATTTTACAACTGTTGAAAAAAAAAATGGGAGAATGAAGGGGAAATACCATTAGAAGCAGAAGGTGGTTTATGGGTGAGATCATCTCCGTAGCGCGTTGCGGCGAGGCAGGAGGAATCAAGTTGGTTAAAATGTCAAGCCCCGGAGGGGGTGCAGTACCGTAAAAGTACATTTAACGGGTAAAGTGGTACAAAGCGAAAGCTTTCATCCAGTCGAGTTCGTGATCAAGATGATCTCGATCGGGGACCTCTCCATAAAATGCCGTTGGTGGGCATATTTGTCGCAAAGTAAGAGAGTTTGTGCATTCATTCGCGCTGAAATTCATTCAGCAAAAAATGGCGATGACGTGATGACACAGTTTCACGCTTTGATTCATGCAATAAACGACAACGGAACGGATTGGGTAGACGGTATTGTGTTGCCGGCTGTATCTGTGCTGAGGTGGTTTCGTTTGCGTCGTTTCGTTTTAATTGGCAAATAACTTGTGAAGATTATTGAATGAGGGATTTTTGAACGCTTTGAATCTGGTTCTGGGTTGTTTGCATCGTTGACTTTTAGCTTAATCTGTTTCATATCATAAGATTTTTGGTTCGGTTTCGAAATGGTAAAACAGATACGTTAACAGATTCAACAATAATTCGCAATTCTGGTAAATAAAGATTCAAATGTCGGGTTCTTGAAACTGTTAGCATTTCGACACGATGAAACAACAATATCTTGCCGAGGTAAGAGCATCTTTTCTGATTATTGAATTGCGAAGGAATGGTATGAATCTCGTAAAAACGTGTGTTAGGATATTTGTTCACAAAACCAGATTTGACTTTTTGAAAATTCTGAACAGATTTGATTGTTTTCTCATTCCATAATGATTTGTTTTGAACACCTACGCAAGTTTTAACATTTCTTACACGATTTTGAATCGCATCCTGATTGTTCTCATAAAATTGGTACCAATTTGGTTTGAAACTGACTTTGCACAAATTACTTCAAGTTTGCATGGAAATTACTAAGGTGAAAGCAAATTGTGGTTTATTGTCTCATAGCTTTTCCCCCTAAGCTTGTGATCAAAAAATATATACCTATTATACTTGACAATTTCGTCACCTAAAAGTTGATCGTAGGGAAGATGTACCTATATTAATCTCATCACTTTGCAATTCATCCTGCTTGAAATAAAACGATATACACGTGACAGGATTAGTTAGTAATGTTTGTTGTAGTTATTTAACGTAAGCAAACATTATTAGAAAACGAAACCAATCCTTCAACTGCCCAATTGTTTGATTCATCGTAGCATGAATATAGGAACAATGAGATTAATATGGGGACAGTTTCCCTATATTGGATTTCAGAGCACCATTACACAAAAAAGTTATCAATTAGGTAATTGTGAAGTGTAACATAACGCCATGATTTGCAATCTATTCTCCACGTGCAAAAAATACCGATGTTGCCTGCTGAGCACCTGATTGAGCTTAATTATAAAACAATAATGACTCTAATCAGCCGTATGACACTCGGGGTTTTCTCATGGCTATGGTGATACATTTTGAACAACCATTATGGGCATTAGGAATTAGGAATAGAGCTTACATCGCATGTGATTGACCTATATCGCGTTTCTTTCCTGTACTGGTTGCCAAGCAATGTTATGGTGATTGTTATACTTTGCTTGTATTGATTTTTCTACTCACTTGTCTAGCACTTGTCAGAGTATTTGGAAGATTTTTCAGGTGAATAATCATCATATGAAATTTAGCAAGCTCATGCCTTGTTCAGACAACGGAGCAGGGGTGGTAAATGTTCTGCATTTTGACATCAATTCCTCAACATTTTACATTATTAATTACGACCAAATTGAGAACACACAAAAGTTAACTGACATGGGATAAAATGTCATGACATTTTTGAACTGTTTTCTACCGGTGACGCAACATTTCTGCAGCCATCAGTCGATGGTTTTAAAACAGTTGCGACAAATTTTTTTGCGAAAAAAAGTACATTTACCACCATTGTTACGAAGTTGTAACAAGAATGTTATCACATAGTATCAACCTGAAAAAAACGTTCTTCAAGAGGTTCAAGATCAATTTGAAATTCAAAACCAAATTGTATCTTTAATCTGCTTTTTTAATTTCAGTTGAGAATAGCATGTTGTTAGAAACAATGCCACCCATAAATCCGTTTTTGTTTGGATATTTTGTTCAGTGTCCTTCAAGAAGCATCCATCGCATTATTTCAAACTTGACATATCTATATATAAAAATGGATTTCTGTCTGTCTGTCTGTCTGTCTGTCTGAACCTAATAGGCTCGGAGACTACAGAACCGATCAGCGTGAACATTTGTATGCAGGGTTTTTTGGGGCCGGGGAAGGTTCTTAAGATAGTAAGAGACCCCTCCCTCCTCTGAAAGGGGGGGGGGCTCCCATACAAATGAAACACATATTTCTGCATAACTCGAGAACTGATCAAGCAAAGGAACCCAAATTTAGCATGCGGAAGTTTTTGAGGCCGGGAAAGGTTTTTATGATAGTTTGAGACCCCTCCCTTTTCTGGAAAGGGGGGCTCCCATACAAATGAAGCACAAATTTCTGGATAACTCGAGAACTGATCAAGCAAAGGAACCCAAATTAAGCATGTGGAAGTTTTTGGAGGCAAAAAATGTTTCTATGGTAGTTTGAGACCCCTCCCTTCTCTCGAAAGGGAGGCTCCCATACAAATGAAACAGAAGTTTCTGCATATCTCAAGAACTAATCAAGCAAATGGAACCAAATTTGGCATGTTGGATTTTCTGGAGGCGAAAAATGTTTCTATGGTGGTTTGAGACCCCTCCCCTCACCTAGAAGGGGTGCTGTCATACAAATGAAACTGTAATTTCTTCAGAACTCTAGATCTAAGAAAGCAAATGGAACCAAATTTGGCATGCGGGGATTTTAAAGACAATAAATGTTTCTACGGTAGTTCGAGACCCCTCCTCTCTTTCTGGTAGGAGGGGGGCGGGGCTTCCATACAAATGAAACACAAGTTTCTGCATAACTCGAGAACTAATCAAGTAAATGGAACCAAATTTGGCAGGTAAAGGTTTTTGAAGGCAAGAAATGTTTCTAAGATAACTCGAGACCCCTCCGCCGTCTGTAAGAGGGGGGCTCTCATACAAATGAAACACAAATTTGTGCATAACTCGAGAACTAATCAAGCATATGGAACCAAATTTGGCATGGGGAGGTTTTTGGAGGAGAGAAATGTTTCTAAGTTGACTCGAGCCCCTCCCTTCTCTAAAAGGAGGGCTCATGTATAAATGAAACACAAATTTCTGAATAACTTGAAAACTTATCAAGCTAATGGAACCAAATTTGGCATGTGGAGGTTTTCGAAGGCAAGCAATGTTTCTATTGTGGTTTGAAACTCCTCCGCTCACTGAAAGAGGGGTCTCTCATACAAATGAAACACGAATTTCTACATAACTCGAGAACAAATCAAGCAAATGGAACCAAATTTGGCATGTGGAGGTTTTTGAAGGCAAGAAATGTTTCTAAGGTGGTTTGAGACCCCTCCACTTTCTGAAAGGGGAGACTCCCATAAAATTAAAACATAGTTTTTAGCATAACTCGAGAGCCAATGGAGCAAATGAAACCAAATTTGGCATGTTGAGATTTTTGGAGGCAAGAAATGTTTCTATGGCAGTTCAATACCCCTCCCCATTTTGAAGGGGGGCTCCAATAAAAATAAAAAGCAAATTTCTGCATAACCTCGAGAACTAATCAAGTAAATTAAATCACTTTTAGCATATGGGGGTTTTTGGAGGCTAGATTTCTATATGCATAAAAATTAATTTCTGGCTGTCTGTCTGTATGTCAGACCCTTATAGACTCGGAAAGTTCTAACCGACTAACGTGAAAATTTATATGAAGGGTTTTTTGGGGCTGGGGAAGGTTCTTATGATTATTTGAGACTCCTAATCTCTCAGGAAGTGGGGCTCACATACAAATGAGACACAAATCGAATCAAATTTGGCATGTGGGAGGTTTTGAAGGCAAGAATGTTTCTATGGTGGTTCAAGACCCCTCCCCTTGCTGAATGGGGGGGGGGGGGGGGTTCAAACAAATGAAACTAATTTTTTTTATCATAATCGAAGAACCAGTGTGATGGTTCGAGAACTAATCAAGCATATGGAACCAAATTTGGCATGTGGGGGGTTTTGAAGGCAAGGATTGTATGGTGGTTTGAGAAACCACACCTCTCTGGAATGGAGGGCTCCCATACAATTGAAACAGAAATTTCTACCAAAAATGAGAATTATCCAGGTTACTTAAACACAAAACGTGTATTTCTCGGGTAAGAAGCATGTTTTGATAGAAGTTTGAACCCCTGCTTATTCAAGAAAAAAAAACTCATTCCGAAAAAAAACCATAAACGTGCAAGTTATACTAAATTTTCCTTCATTTTGTTGCAAGCGTAGCAGCGCACGCACCGGGTTCAGGTAGTTATAGATAAAAGCAAACGAAAAATTAGTTTTTTGACAAGAAATTGTTAAATAAGCTCTCATTTTCTAAAAAATGTTGTGTAACGGGTAAGGTTTAGAATACCCTGAAGTTTCAAGTGTTGTCTGTGTACAAAACAAAATACAATTTAATGTATTGATAACAAAAATAGCATGTTTGGCAACACTGCCACCCTTTAACAGTATTTTCCCAGAATTTTTTTACGACCGAGCATGAGCATGAGAAATCGCTTCAAGCCAAAGAAATAGCTTTTTTTGCTTTTCTTGATATTGAAGGAGCATTCGACAATGCGTCCCGCAATGGAAGCAAAGAGCCTGGATAAATGTATTATCGAATGGATAATGGCGATTCTTAAAGACCTAGAAATTTCTGCAGACCGGTGAGCAATTATTAGATCGATTAAGGGCTGTCCTCAAGGAGGAGTCCTATCGCCCTTATTGTAGTCCTTAGTAGTAGACGAACTCATTAAAAGACTAGCAGCACTAGGGTACGAGTTGATTGGCTTCGCTCAACGATGTAGCTATAATAGTTCGTGGGAAGTTTGATGACATAATATCTAGTCGGTTACAGACTGTGCTCAATACAACCTCAACATTATATTAAATGTAAACCCTTCTTAAACTGTTATAGTACCTTTGACCAAGAAGAGAAAACAAAAATTTAAAACCACCTGCTCTCAATAGAGCTTAAGTTTAGTTTGCGGAAGAAGTTAAATACCTTGGTGTTACTTTGGATAAAAAACTTAATTGGAACTCCCATCTAAGCTATCACTAAGGGTACAAATGCCCTATGGGTTTGTAATAAAGCAGTGGGTAAAACATGGGGACTCGCATGGCCATGAGCCTGAGCGTATTGTTCAACTTCACCCAGGTTCCCAGCGCTGCGAATCAGGCTGGACCTCTCCATCTCATTATCGATTCTGGCTACCGCGTTGATGGCCTTCACCGCCTTCTTGCAGACATAATTTACGTGGCAATTGAAGTTTAGCCGGTCGTCGATCATCACACGCGCTTCGAGGCTATGGCATGCCCTCCGATGACGATTTCTGCTCGCTGCACCGCTTTGCAGTTGCTGACCACCAGCAACTCCGTTTGCAGGTTGTGGTGGGTTATCTGCTGCTTCCCCCAGCATCCAGCTTTCAATTATGCCGATTGCTTCGGTCGCCAGCATTTACACTGCTTCCAGTGTTTCGCCTGTCACTGACAATACGATGTCGTCCGCAAAGCCAACGAACACTACGCCTTTGGGAAGCTATAACGTCAGCATTCCATTGTTCATCCCGATCCAAAGTGTTGGGCCAAGGATTGCTGACCTTGCTGAACTCCCGCCGTGATGTTCACCGATTTCCGCCCCACGGAGGTCTCATAGATCAGCACTCGGTTGTGGAAGTAACTCTTCAGAATTCTGCGGGGGTAGGGGGGGCCCCTCTTTTTGTGTGGGGGGTCGGGAAGCCCCCCGGGGGGGGTTGTGGGGGGGGTTTTTATGGTGGTTGGTTAAACGGCGATTCGTCCCTGTCCCCTTCTGTTGGGGGGTTTGGGGGTGGGGTGGTTCTGGTGGGGAGGCATCCCCGTTGCAGTTTCCTTTCGGGAAACAAAATTGTTTTTTTTCATTTATCAGTGGTGTTTGTTTTTTTTTTTTTTTGGGGGGTGGTGGGGGGGGGGGGTGGGGGTTTTTTTTTTTTCGTCTGTTTTTTTTTAAAACAAAAGGTTTTTTTCCACACGGCGGCTATTTCTAGTATATAGTGAGCTATATGCTAGAAAACTATGTAATAGTTCATAGGAACACCTAAACTATGTAGTGATAGCTCATAGTTTTGACTTGCAAGCGATAGTTTTACGCTATGATATAGAGCCGTGCCCGTTGTCGTGTGTACACTCTAGCGATAGTTTCTATGTTATAGTAGTAGGCTATGAACTATTCCATCCGGACGGAATAGTTCATAGTTCGTTGGTCGAAGTTTTTTGACAGTTCGTTTGAATTTTTTGCTAGTTTGTGTGTTTCGCGGTTTTTTAAAGCAAAAATGGACCAGGAAAAGAAATTCTACTTGATTGAGCTGTGGGAGCAACATCCGGTGTTGTGGGACCCAACTAATCCCGATCACCTGTGGAAGTGTATACTTCAAAGTGAGTGTTTTATTCTGCTTTGCAGTTCCTCATCCTAAGAAAGTCTAGACCAGGGGATATTGATACCTAGCTAAGTACTAAGTATTTTCAAGATGATAACGTTGAGAGGCAGATTACGATTCTACCAGTTTCGAAGTTCAACCATTGATTTTAATCCCTGACTCCAAAGTACAATCACCCCTTTTTGAAACTTGAAAATCCGAGTGGATCGAAACCAAAGCCAGCAGTGCGCAATTTGAAGCGTAAAAAGTCAGCATATGATGAGATGGCGCTTCTCTCGAACTGCGTCGAAATCGTGTCCGAACCCACGGAACTTAAAAAACCAAAAAATCGGGCCACTATTCTGGGTAAACCGACCAACTCGTTGCTGGAGATGTTATGGGCTGAAGACTGCCTTGTATAACAAATATTCGATGGCTTTAAGGAACTTGAATAACAAATTTGAGCAGTCCTATGAAGAGAAAATAATTTTCAGAATGTCTCAAGAGCAGCTGATTGTCCTCGTGCAGATGAGCCATACAACTTGCCCACTATCGGAGCCGAAACAGGCATCTCAGGAGCTAAAGATCCTGCATCGGATTCCCCAACAGCAATCGGCAAATATCCCACCATCACTGATCCTTCCTTTTGCTCCTATGTTGACATACGTAAACTTGTATTCAGCATCCACCATACCCATTAGAACGATGCTGAACTGCTTTTTACAATTTAAATAATCACTGACGCTCTTTGCAGGGGCTTTTATACTAACGTGATTTCCGTCTAACGCTCCTACACAATTGGAAAATTGCCATTTTTCTTCAAAATCACGTGAAATTGACAGCCAATCCTCTTGTGAATAATATACGAGTTTTAAATAAAGCTGTCATTTCAATTTCATTTAATTTTGCTGCTCTAAGAACCGGTACGAATAATTTGAAAGCAATGAATTTAACCGATTTCCCTGAACTTCTCTTAAGAACATCCCTGAACTTCCAGACGAACTTCCCTGACCTTCTCAGAAAAACTTCCCGAACTTCTCTGAAGAACATCCCCGAAGATCTCTGAAGAACTTTCCTGATGTTCTCTGAAGAACTTCCCCGAAGTTCTGTGCAGAATTCCACCGAAGTTCTCTGAAGAACTTCCCTGAACTTCTATAAAGAACTTCCCTGAATTTCTGTGAAGAACTTCCCTGAAATTCCTCTGAAGAACTTCCCTGAAATTACTTTCCTGAAATTCCCTGAATAACTTTCCGAATTTCTCTGAAGAATTATCTGAAGTTCTCTAAGAACTTCCTGAAGAACTTCCCCGAAGTTCTCTGAAGAACTTCCCGAAATTCTCTGAAGAACTTCCCTGAACTTCTATAAAGAACTACCCTGAATTTCTGTGAAGAACTTCCCTGAAGTTCTCTGAAGAACTTTCCTGAACTTCTATAAAGAACTTCCCTGAAGTTCCTCTGAAGAACTTCCCTGCAATTCCTCTGAAGAACTTCCCTGCAGTTCCTCTGAAACACTTCCCTGAAATTGCTCTGAAGAACTTCCCTGAAATTACTTTCCTAAAATTCTCTGAAGAATCTCCCTGAACTTCTCTGAAAAATTTTATGAAGTTCTCCGAAGAACTTCTCTGAAGTTCTCTGAAGAACTTCTCTGAATTTCTCTCAAGAACTTCCCTGAAATTCCTTTGAAGAACCTTCCTGAAGTTTCTCTGAAGCACTTCCCTGTAGTTCCTCTGAAGAACTTCCCTGAAATTACTTTCCTGAAATTCTCTGAAGAAATTTCCCAAACTTCTCTAAAGAATTATCTGAAGTTCTCTGAAGAACTTCCCTGAACTCCTCTGAAGAAATTTCCCGAACTTCTCTGAAGAACTTCCCTATATTTCTCTGAAGAACTTCCCTGAACTTCTCTAATGAACCTCCCCTGAATTTCTGTAAAGAACTTCCATTAACATCTCTGAAGAACTCTTCTAAACTTCTCTGAAGAATTTCCCTGAACTAGTGACCCGAATCTTCATAACCCAGCTCCTTCAGCAGATTAGCTTAAATTCCCTAGCCTTCAAGACGAGCAATCCACGATTTTGTCCAGACTTTGCGAGTTTTTCGTTTTATCCGCCTTTTCAATATGATGTACGCAGCAACTGCAGTAATTTTTCATTCTCTGTCCATAGCTACCGAATGTGCCCATGATTACTTCCCAAATTTATTTTTTAAAAGCTCGCAACTGAATATTTGCGACCACAAAGACAATCAATCGTGTGTACACCGAAAAAAGTTAAGTGATAGAGCTGCGGCAAAGATTTCTACTACATAGCTTCTATTACTTCATAGCTCATATTTTTGCAAAACCGTTTCTCGAATCTCATAGAACTATGAAATAGATATCTATAACGGCTATATCATAGTGAACTATAGCATAGATTTCAAGCGCCGTGTGGCGGCACCTTTTTTGGGGATCGACACTCCTTATAGATCGACACCTAAATCACCTGAGAATCTAATGACGAGTTTATTGGTGGCCAAATCAAGTCCTTAGGACCACATTTCTCATAATTGAGCGAGCTATCGGAACCCCTATGTAATGTGACCGTGATTCTTATCATATATTAAATGTACTAAGAAGGGTCAGAGCTCACCATAGGTGAATAAATTCAGGTTTCTATTTCGTCCCACTATACAATAGCGTCCTGACGACAATCACAAGGCTTCTCATATAAAATCGAATAAGTACCACCAGTATCGCAAAGGCGTTGATCTTGTCACAATAATGTTCCACTTGAGAAATAAAAACAATCACCTGACGTATCTCACCGTTTTTGCATAATTTGTGCTTTCATTTTCGTAGCCCCGTGCTTTTCGTTGTGTCGTATAGATTGTATTTGGCTTTTTGTTATTGTTACCCGTCCTTCCCATACCCCTTTCGAATCTTGCACGCATTGATTCGAATCTCACTTTTACCTCCCAGCTCATACAACGTCATGCCGAGGTGAAAGATGGAAACCAGATTCTCTCAGACAACATCCGAGACGAGATCAGCTGCCGGCACTATTGCTCTAAGGTGACGCTACGGGAGTTTCCTCGAAGCGACCGGCGTCGTCGGCGTAAATGAGCGGGTAATTAACTGCGGCTAATGATGTGCCATTATGCGAACCGCGTGCAAGTCAAAGTCCCACCAACAAGGTGATGCTCGAATTGTTGATTTTTTTTTTCGGAGTGTGATCCATGTGGACAAATGGAATAATGGGTTGTATGAAATTACTGCTGTTGATGCTGCAGTGTGATTGATGATTAGCTGCGGTTCAGCAGAAATGAGATGGCTACTGGCGGTTATGAAATGGAGATTGGCGCTCAGTTTGGGTTAGGGCAATCACTGGTTTGGTCTTTATTATGACAATTTTAGACTGTTGATTTATGATATTTCGACAAACCAGTTCCAATCATCTCTTCCCTTTTCGCTCCATTCAACGTGTTATGATGCTGGTATTTTCAAATAAGTGCATCTTCTGTTTTGCTTATTAAATTTAATCGAATCAATTAAATCACCATTCGAATTAATTCCAACGGATCGATTACACCCCTTCACAACTATTACATCGATCCCACGAAATCACACCGATCAACGTTTGAAGCTGCATTGCGCAATGCACCATCGCCACGGCACTGCAAAACGTCAATTTCAAGGGCCATGAACGATTCGATTGCATCACATCACCTTACCGAGAGTGCCGTTTTGCAATTCCAATAAGAAGATCTCGATGAGCCTCCTCCAAATACGTGTATCTGCGAATCGAAAGAAAGTCTATTACGGACAGCTCCGAGCGTCGAAATAGTGACCGCCAAAAAATCGATCAGTTCTCTTTCTCCACTCGCATCATCAGCATTGAAATGCATCAAATCGAAGACGCTACCACCATCATCGGTGAAGCCATACCGCAGCGATGTTTTTTTTTTTGCATTGTTAGAGGATGTTCGTTTTTTTTTTGGTTGTTTGTGGAGGTTGGTATGAATGAGTACGTACGGTGCAGTTAATAGCTTCTTCTCTAATTTCGGCTTTCATTTTCTGTGTCCGTCGATTATGCAAACACTTTCGATGGAATTTTGCAGCTAAGTGATGGTTGTGTTCGTGCAATATGATAAAACTGTTGCTGGAAATGAAGGGAAAAATCAAAATGTTTAGAACCCTGGTAGCACAATTCTCATAATTAGGTTGAGGGAACTTCTATGTTACTCATTTTATTCACATTCACTAGTGACAATTTATGACAGTTTGAAGTTGCTGCGGTCGATGATAGTCTAATCGTTAGCTGTTATAATCTGGCCAAATTCTCTGCACACGATCACTGTATCTTGGCTGTTAATCGAGGGTTCTCCTTAAATTCGAAGAGAATATTGCTGCGGCAGGATTATTTCCAGACGTTCTCTCCAATTGCTTTGGAGGGTGAGTCGATAATTATTACGACACTTTTAAACTTACGTAACTTTCATACTGGAACGACATTTACCTTACGGGGTCTAGTTTCTCTTTAGATTGTATTGTTTACATCCTTGAGCAGTTGCCAGTAAGATTTTGGTCGAGATGGAAGTAGATCACACGGAAAAAAATCCGTGCCCAGATCCGTGAACTGCAGTCATGAATTCGAGAACAAGCAAAAATACACCGTTAACTGAATCACGTAATCATGAACTAAATAACGTTTAAAGGGAAAAATCCTGAAAACGTGAAATAGTTCATGGTCCGTTTTCATTTTCGGGAATGCTTTTTTTTTGGGGAAGAAACCGCTGGGGGGGGGAAAAGTTTTTTTGTATAAAAAAAATAAAAAAAAAAACAAAAAAAAAAAAAACGGGCGCAAAAAAAACAGCTTGGCGCCCCCGAATATATGTTAAAAAAAAAAAAAAAAAAAAAAAAAAATAAAAAAAAAAAAAAAATAATTAAAAAATAAAAAAAAAATTAAAAAAAAAAAATAAAATATTTTTTGTTTTGGGTTGTGGGGGGGGGGGGTGTAATGATTACGTATAAACAAAAAATATAATTATAAAAAAATAAATAATAATTTATATTTTTTTATTATAGTTGTTTAGTGTATTATTGCGTTTGTACTAGTAAAAAATATATTCGCATGTTCCATAAATTATTTGAAATTTTCCATAAATAAATTGCCCATGATCCATAGAATAATGAATAATGAACCATAAGCTTATGATAATGATACATAGTAAATCAGTTTTGTTCGCTAAACCATATGGTATGATCCATAAATTATGCCTGCATTTTTCCAGGTTGGGGCACTTTTTTTTTAAATTTTGATCCTTAGAGATTGAAAAATTGATCTCCAACTGCGTTACTACTCAAATTTAGTTAAAGGTCCGTTCTTTCAGGTATCCGGATATAGTATTACTGCTAAAGAATGATTGTGGAGTTTTTGAGTAGCCGTGTTGAGGATTGAAGAACTAAACGGTCGATGTTTCCGACATCCGAAGTGTTAACATAGCGTAGATTAGATTCCAGGCAAACGGCTGATTCAAGCATTTGCCCGGTATAATGCAAACAGAGGATGTTTTTTTTAGTTTGGTCCGACGAGCGACAGCGAGTTGGACAGCAAGCGTCTACCCGGCATAATTTAAATCAAATTTTCTGAAACAACAGTTTAATCAAGTCATAAATTTGACCTGAAGTTCTTTATGTGCAGGAGAGCTCTTTACCAAATTTCTTGACAAACATGTGTCGCAGTTGCGGGGAGATCGAATAATGTTAAGTTCACAAAGTTGGTTTGTTATGAATCATTTTTTGAAGACTATGAATGTTATACAAACTATCAGGGGTCCCTGGCAATTTATTTGTGGAACATTTACAATAATTAATAGATCATACGCACATATGTTACATTCTGTGGATCAATTTTGCAAGTTAAAGGAAAAATATTTAACCTTTTAAGTATCATTTGCAATGTGTTAATGGGAAATCCGAAAAAAATTGTATATTCTTCCCTTGATATAAAACGGTTAATTTTTGATATTTTATTGCTAAATTTTGTTAAAAGTATGGATCAAATTGATGAATTTTACGGATCATTTTTATTTTATTTTTTTATGGATTTTCACCAGAATCTTATGGGTCAAGAATGCGGTTTTTACAGAACGATTTTCTATTTTTCATGGATCATTTCTTCAATTTTAAAGGTGCAAACATAGGGCTGCCGTAGTTCTTTACGTGCACGAGTGCTCTTTACCAAATGTATTGGCAAACAAATGACAAAGTCGCGGTCGTAAAAGAACGTGAGATCGCAAAAGTAAGTCAGCTTTCTGAAAATTAAAAATCTTCTCCAAAGTGATCCTTCATTTACAGCAATATTTAAGCCTCATATATAAAGGAACGGACATTTTAATAAATTTGAGTAGTAGTACAGTCAGGGATCGATTATCCCGTAGTTAAATTTAAAAAATATTTAAACCGAAAATTGGAATAATTCCGGCATAATTAATGGATCATTTACATTATTATAAACGCACAAAATTGATTTGCTATGCACCATATTTAGAAGTTTATGGTTCATTTTTAAACCTATTATGGATCATTGGCGATTTATTTATGGAATATTTTCAATAATTTATTGATCATGTGCATATATTTTAGTTCACAAACGTTACATTCTAAGGATCAATTTTACAAGTTTAAGGAAAGTTATTGAACCTTTTATGGATAATTTGCAATATGTTTATGGGAAATCGGTACAAGTTAATGGATCATAGCCTAGATATATAACGGTACATTTTTGACATTTTATTGCTAAAACTTACATTAGGTATGGATCACATTGCTGTATTTTATGGATCATTTTAATTTGGTTATGGATTTTCATCACAGCTTTATGGGTCAGAAATACGTTTTTTATGGAACGAATTTCAATTTTTCATGGATCATTCCTTCAGTTTAAAGGTGCAAACTTAGGGCTGCCGCTCCTGAGTTATCGCATCGCTTCTTGGGGACACTGATGAATTACATCATTCGACCGCCTCAAGGGTCCTTCAAAGGTTCCAATAACGGATGAAAGTGGACCACAAACCAGAAGCTGGACAAAAACAGGGAACAACGTGCCAAAAAAAAACCGAAAGAGCACTGATTGGTCATTTCATGCGTAATTTGAACATTTCGACGCAGGACTCGCAGGAAGTTTCTTCCAAAGGGCCAAGAAACGATCCGGATTTAAAACGAACAATCTGCAGAACATCCCAAAACGCGTGGCCGGAAACTCTACACGAAACTGCTAACGAAATAACGATTGATGAAACATCAAAGCGGATTTGAAGCAGTTGTCGGGACAGGAATATTTAACGGGTAAGGACAAGTTTTCTGTGGATGACCATTTCTAGCGGAAGAAGGCGTCAAAATTCACTTCGAAGTACTTGTTTTGGCAGGCTATTTGCACTTGTGGCAAACTTAGTGAATCATTCGTGACCAAAGTGCTCCGAAAAACGGTTCTTGCCCATTTTTAAGGCAGTACGATCGAAACCCGTTGTTTTGGCCCAACATTGGTGAGATTTCCAAAACTGAGTGCTTCCAAAAACGATTTTTGCCGTCTTAGATACAGCACGACCAAAAACCGCCCAATTTGATTTCATGCCACTGCTCCAAAAACCGTAAAGCAGTACTATGCAGCTAACTCTGCGAATTCTGTACCGAAAGACATCGACCCACCATACTGTCCTCAGCTCCGCCGGAATGAAACCTATAGAGCCACAATGAAGTGTGACTTTCGGATCGGTTCAAAAGGAGATGCCAAGGACGAAAAGGATTACATTTTCGAATTTCATAGAACAACATTGCTAAAAAAAATTCATTACCCTTAAATACGACCCGATGCCAAATTTGAGCTCAATCGGATATGGTTAAGGGGTGCCTCTAATCGTTCAAAGTTTTGGCATGGAAGGGCGAAGGTTGTCAAAGCAAAATATTTTAAATAGAAACATGTTTTTCGATTCTAAATAACTTACAAATGCATTTTACTTCGAGATCTGATGTTTATTTGAAAAAAAAAATATTTTATGAAAAATTAGATTTTTTCTCATAAATAATTTTTGGGACTTAATAATTTTCTGTATAATAATAAAATTTTATTTTAAGATTTTTGACATAAACAACTACCCTAATGGAAGAACCACCTCAATGAAGTAGCACACACCGATTATAAGATTCTGTTTAGGGTAATATATCAGTAACTAAAACTCTATAATGAACAAAGTTACAAAGTTTTTAATGTTTTGGAAAATTGAAATTTTTGGTCGATCCGAAATCCGAAGATCCGATCCAAAATCCGAAAAAAAGTCTTGAGACCCAGATCTCCATGCCAAAATCTTTTAACTGATGATGATGATGATGATGATATAAAACTACCATCTATTGTAGCAAGGTAACTTCCCATAGCAGTGGAATAATCTGAAAAACGATTTGATCAGGATTCTATTATTGTTTGTGATCATCAAGCTCCTGAATGAAGGGCCAAAAACGTTTGGGCGGACCCGCAAGCAGATACACTTAAGCGAAACCCGCGAATATAGGGAAAAGAATCTCCTTCCAAATGCTAGGTCACACAGCCAGCACTAGAATCGAGCCCTCGTTTGACAGAACAAACCCAATAGATGGGGTCGAAGAGCCCGCCCTCGTTCCGCGTAATGTTAACAATAGGGAGGAGGCAGTCCCATGCTCCCTATCCAAATCGTTTTACTTGGGTGCCCTGATGGTCCCTCCCTTTCCCCCGTTATGTGTTATTTAATATTTAGTATATTTTGTACACAAAAAATTAGGATACCATTATAGACACGAATGCTAATTTATTCCAATTTTAAACTTAAATGGTACATCCAATGGATTGTTACTGAAAAATAGATAAAAATTAGTTATGTATTAATATCCTTCTAGTCCAGGAAAACCTGAAAACAGAATAGATCATTCCAAATATCTGAGATAAAATTTCAATAAAAGATATTATTTTATAAGACATGTTGTAAAATTTTTCTTTATACTGTTCTAGTAACATTTCAAAGGTTGCAATCGGAGTGATCGAAGAGCCGGTTTGATGATTTCTGAAATAATGGCTATGTTACCATAATACCACTAAACACAATATTAAAATATAATCCTACATTGCTTACAAGCACATGCCAGTCTTTTATGAATATAGTAGTTGAAGTTTAGAAGTGCAATTTTAAATTAAATATTATGCTGAAATGCTGAAAAACAAATTGAGCCTTTGATGCCTTTCATGTTGCTCTAGGCTCTTACATGGTTTTGGAATGCAGATGATTCTAAAGCGTTATTATACATAGCATTTCAAGCTTATTGCTTTCACAAATTGCTTATTGCCTGCTCTCAACTCAGTGTTCCAAATGCACTTCCACAGTTACTAATTGAGAGCTTTCGATGCCGATGATTCTAATGCGTGCTGAAATTATTAATAAATTGAAAATGGAAAATATGCAATATGACTTAAGGTACATGATGTTCAGTCGCACCCCCTCACTTCGCTATTGTCAGATTGACAACATTGCCCAGGCTACGCCAACCAGCGTCTCCATGTTTCAGCTGGCAGTCTTTTGTGATCATATGACTCGTGGAGGCGTGAGGTAGGAACTTGTGAGGACGAGAGATCGGTCGCACCCTCCTTCGAAGTTGTCAACTCACTATTTGAAGCCCATGCCAAAATCTTTTAACTTGGTCCCAAAACCACCGAAAATCATATTTTGACCTACGGCGATTTACATTTTTCTTCGCAAATTGGCATCAAAAATTTGAATTTTTGGATTTTTTTGGGAACCATCAAATATTTTCCCCGTTTTTTATATATATGTTTTTTTTTTTTTTTTTTTTTTTGGGGGGTTTTTTGGGGGGGGAGGGTTTAGCAAAAAAGAGAAAAAAAGAAAATGTAGGGAAAAAGTTTTAAAAAAAAAAAAAAAAAAAAACAACCACGCGAGGGGGGGGGGGGGGGGGGGGGGGGGGTGGGTGTGGGGGGGTGGTGGTGAAAATAAAATAAGGGGGGGGGAACCTTGACATATAAGATGATGGCGTCTTGGACAAACATGTTTAGTGGCTAAGGCTTTTTGGATAGTGTAAACATTAGTTCAGAATTCGTCAACTACGTGGTGCTAGTGTACATAAGAACTTTTTTTATTACCTGTATCGTGAGATCTAGATCATTTATGAATTTACTGTCTTCGGGAAAGTTATTCGGGAAATCATGCCCTTCCAGGCGGTCGACATAAAAACTCAGAACTACCTCACTACGCTGCGCTAGTGTGGATGTTCTTCTTCTTTAGCATTTCAAGCTTATTGTTTTCACAATTAGCTTATTGCTTGCTTTCAACTTCGTGTTCTATATGCACTTCCACAGTTATTAATTGAGAGCTTTCGATGCCAAGTACCATTTTTGCATTAGTATGATTGAGTGGCAAGTACAATCATACCCTATGCCCAGGGAGTCGAGAAATTTTCCTTTACGAAAAATTCCTAGACCAGACCGGGAATCTAACCCAGCCACCTCCAGCATGGTGTTGCTTTGTAGCTGCGCCTTTACCGACTGAGCTAAGGGAGGACCCTGTGGATGTAAAATTACTGAATGGCGTCTTTGGAGTCTTTGGCAAATATGTACGAGTGGTCAAGGCCTTTCGGATGGTGTTAACATTAGTTCAGAACTCGTTCGCTAAATAGCGCGAGTGTACATGTGCACTATTTGTATCACCTGTATTTTGCGATCTAGACCTACTACTAATTTACTTTCTGAATTTACTGCGTGGGAAGAAGAGCCCGCCGTAAATTCACAAAATGTGATCAACAAGAAGTTGGCAATTCCAATCTCCCCATCCAAAGCGCATCAATCCGGTGCCCTGGTGGTCCCTTCCCTATCCATTGCATTAAAATTATGTAGGAAAATAAACATGAAAGATAGCAATAATGTTCATACCTTAGCCTTAACGCTTGTATGCCTATTCCTTGAATGGCGAGACATCCCAGGCATCCGCAATGGATGTACTTCAACTGCCGAGCCAGCCTGTCTCTCCTTCAGTTTTGACTCTGTACCTGGCAGACGCGGATGCGGATTTCCTAACTTTATAGCAGTCATGATTTCACTGGTTAGGCTAAAGGGTGTTTCGATCAAAATTTGGTCGACTGAAACTTGACGCATTTTCTTTCATCGTGCATTAAAAAATTTTGCACACCCCTCATTTTGAAGATGTGTGCGTGTAGCATCATGCCTTTATTTTGATTTTGAGATTAGCACTTCAGTTATCGAAATGTCGTCGAAGGAAGAGAAGCAACGCATCAATATTTTGCACGTGCATGGCGAAAATCCTAACTACTCTCACGCCAAGTTGGCGAAATTGTTGAATGTGGCTAAATCAACTGTTACCAACGTATTAAAAGTGTTCGGTGAACGTTTGTCGACAGCCAGAAAAGCTGGATCTGGGGGAAATCGAAAGCCGGAGTCCAACCTCTCCGTCCGAGATGTCGCAAAGAAGCTGGGATTGGCGCCTTGAACCGTGGATAGAGCTTAAAAACGAGCTGGACTGTCGACTTACAAGAAAGTGGTGACTCCAAATCGCGACGATAAACAAAACACGTCGGCCAAAGCACGATCGCGAAAGTTGTACACGACGATGCTGACGAAGTTTGATTGCGTGGTACAGGACGATGAAACTTACGTCAAGGCAGTCTTTAAACAGCTTCCTGGACAGGAGTTTTATATGGCAACCGGACGGGGAAAGGTGGCAGATATTTTCAAGCACATTAAACTGTCAAAAATTGGCGAAGAAATATCTAGTGTGGCGGGCCATCTGTACCTCTGGATTGAAAAGCAACGTTTACATTGCGACCGGAACCGCCAACAAGGAAATTTATCTCAACGAGTGCCTACAAAAACGTCTACTGCCTTTCCTGAGGCGACACAATTGTTCTGTTCTATTTTGGCTGGATTTGGCATTTTGCCATTACGGAAAAAGGGCCATGGAGTGGTATGCTGCCAACAACGTTCAAGTGGTGCCCAAGGACAAGAACCCTCCCAACACGTCAGAGCTCCGCCTAATCGAACAATATTGGTCCATCGTCAAGCAGAACCTTAAGAAGACTCAAAACGCTGTTGTGAACGAGAAACAGTTCAAGGCACACTGGCGTTCTGGGGCGAATAAAGTGGACAAGGAGACTGTACAAAATCTTATGGCGGGTGTTAAACGAAAGACCCAGCAATTCACATTCTGTAAAAAGGAAGCTTAGCTGAACATTTCTCCTGTATTTTGTATTAACTGAACTTGAAAAAGATAAAAAATTTGACTTATTAATAAAAAACTTTGAGCGACTCACACACATTACTGTTTGACCAAATTTTGATCGGAACACCCTTTATTCATCAAAGCACACAAATGCCCTGTAAAGTTTTGGACAGATTTGACCGACAGCCACTACAGTCGAGAGATACTTCAGTGGAGGATTTCATCGAACCTCAGGCCACCCAATTGCCCTTAATTTGACCCAATCGAGAAATATCGGGCAACTGTTAAACGGAAGCTGAAAAGACTGGAAAGTGGCTCGGGATGCTGTAAAGAGGAAGAGAAGGTGGAATAAAATGGCTGCTTAAGGCATTGAACATCCCGATTAACATGTCTTCATGATTTTATGTTGAGTAAACTCTTTAAACAAATCTAGTCATATAAAAGTATTTTCAACCGTTATAAAACTTGTATTTTCTTTGGGATGAATACCTTATGAGGCGATGAGTGTCCAAAAGATAATGCGAGGTATTTCAAGAAAAGTTCGTCATTTCATCATGACCAAAACGAAAGAAGACTGTTGATATTTTCCAAGAAAGTGGAATGAAAAACCTTGATTTTGACTGGTTCAACTGTTTTATTTCATCAAAACAATTCTGAGATAGGGCTGATTTATTGTGTCTAAATATGTAGTGACTCGTGCTTTGTGTGACCCGTTATGTGACACATTAAGTCATCCCGCAAGAAGCGTCAAACCTCATTGTGCTCGGAGTTATCCCGATTTGTTTAAACTTTTCAATAAAACAATATTTTTTTAGCTCATTTGTTTTTGGTGACAAGAATTCTTAAGCGGCAAAATTAGCCGTTGCTCTTAATATCGTCTCGCGACTATACTCTTAATATTCTAGTTCTAGTTCTAGTTCTAGTTCTTCTAGTCTTTTGATATCAACACCAATGCATGAATGTTTATATTGTGTGACGTGGTAATTTGCACTTTTACCGACTGCATACGCAAAGAATAAAAACATCTTGAAACTGATTTATCATTATTGATTGAATATGACCGTTTCAAGAATCCCCACGTCAAGACAAATACCAAAACGATTTCAAAACAAAGCAGAAGCAGCACAAGTGAAGTATATAGAACTCTTACAAACTAATTGGTGAAACGTGTCAAATGTTAATCAGATCAACTTGAATATGGGAATGTTGCTCCTAAGTGGCATAACATAATAAACATGTACACTAGGAATGCAAGCCTTGCCGTTTCCTATTTACCGTATGATTAATTTGTACCCAAACATTTCCTTGCACCCGCCATAACAACTAACAGGATTATTGTAAGCATTCAACAGCTACAGTCTTTTCGGTTCACTTTCCCCAAATGGTCGGAAGGTAAACCAAACCACCTAAGCATGTACATATGACGAAACACCTTCAATCGCAGTCCCATTATACACCATATACGTTCGTCAGCAACCCATATGAAACCTCGGCACCCGGAGTTGCTTTGCGAAATGGCCATCATGTTCCGCAAGGTAGAAGAAGCTCAAGAAGTGAGCGTGCAAGTAGAGTACCAATTTCAATGAGCATCGCCATCGACCCCTAAGCAAAAACGAACACAAAGTGAACGTACCCCTCCATGAGGTCCAGTTGAGGAGAATTGCATCTGCTATGTGAGGTCAACGATTTGAACCTCAAATCATAACGGACGCTGATCACGTGCAAACAAACTAGTGTCAAACGCGACGTGATGTGGCTCTAACGATCAAGTATTAACATAAACTCTCAAAGCAGCCAGTTGCTACCAGTTTTGACGAGACCCCGGCCCACTTAACCCCGTCAAACAGTCAGCCACCTCCTAATCCGTGAGGTGATGACTAATACGGTACAATGTTTACATGGTTTACCGCCCTATTCAACACGAAGAAAAAATAACAGAACACGTGCGTTTTCTTTTCCGATCGCCTTCCACCGAACAATCGTTTCGAGGCACCTTTGTTTTGCCACTTCGAATTTTTGAAGGCACAAATCTAAGAAACTAAAATGCTTTCAGACGCCCAAGTTTATTAGGACTTTTGCAACACTGTAACATACAAGTCTTAATGATTGAACGGACCACTGTACTTCCACACCCATAGAAAAAATCGCATGCAGATGTTTAAAATCGACTTTGTCCTCCAGCTCCAGGATAATTAAATCCGGTGCCGGGTTTGACAGCTTTTGCGTGCCGCATTTCACACGCTGATTAGCGTGCGCCGTTGTCACCGGTTGTATTTAGCATTTGGTGTGACCCCAAGCGACGGACAGTTCCAGTAGCCTGCTGTGCGGGGAAATCAAGGCAGTTGGCTAGCGCGTTGCTTTGACGTGTATTGAGGAGTGGTCAAATATCGCAGTAGTTCGAAAAGTAACACCCAATTAGTCCAATACGAAGTGTCATCGTGAGATGGTGTCATTTTCGTCGGTATGGGAATGATATCACGGTAATGCAGAATTTTTACTTTTTTTTTGGTTTGAAGAAAAATCGATCCAGAACATGGAAGAATATTTTTTGAAAATTCCAAAATAACGATCTTAGTTACTTGAACTATCAATTTGACCAATATTAATTAAAATGAAGAAATGGAAATATCTATGAAACAAAAAGATCTCAAATATTCTCTCTGTGTCATTCAAGTTCTCTGCATACCAATTAAAACTTATGTACTCATCCAGATTTTTTTGAACATCGTTGAATGAAGAAAATATGTTTGTATGGTCAGTTACAGTTACAGTTTAAACTTTTGTTCTCCTTTTCAACTTTCAGATGATCCAATCAACATGGTTGGATACATATCATTGATTTATGTAACGAAAAATCAGTGAGGTAATGTACAAGACAGGAACGCAAGGTTGACGTAGACTACGTTAAACCGTTTGTTGCCTGCTAGAGCCGTTTTTATACCAGTTGATAGGATTTCTTTCTAAAAATCTTCTGCAATCCTAATGAAAGTCACCCCTTATTCATAATGGTGTTCGTTTTTGTTTGAGAAAAACTGACCTACGGCGGCATGTCTACAAGAGCCTATGTGGCCTTTCACATGTTGTTCTGGAAGTAATAGCCACTCAATAATGTTTTCAGTAGTAAAATAGTCAAAATTGATGAACCACCGCCCATTAGCTACACAGAAGTATTGCGTTTCGAACCGCAGACCGGCTATAGTCCAATTAAGGAGTTTATCGAAAAGTAGCTATGAACCTTTGATTCGTAATTGAGCTAAAACTAGAGCATATTATGTTAGCGTGTATTCGTATTACGTTTTGTTTTTATGCCGAAGGCCTATTTTGTTTCGCTTCTTTTCATTATCAAAGTTTTTTTTTTTCAAAATGTCACGGATTGAACTTGAAGTACGAAATAAAATTCTGCCACTTGGTGTACTGAAAAGGATGTAACGCACAAACAGATTGTGAAATAGGTCAAAGTGCATCCAGCAAGTGTAAAACGAGTGACTGAAAAGTATGGTGAGCAGTACAACTTGTAGGATCTGCCGATAACTGGATGAATACCCGGTTTCAGCAATTGGACCAAAAAGTCGTTGATTATATCCAGTAAAACAAATCAGCCTCTACTCGTAATTTGGCCAAGAAATACAGGAAGCAGAAAGTACCAGAGCAATCTCCGGGGCAGGAGTGTCATGTGAACATGAGGGCCTGATTGCCGTACAACCGTATTTTGGACGATCCCGCCCCGTGTGTTTTGCTGGACGACGAAATGTACGTGAAAGAGGATTCCAGAATACTGCCGGGACTTCTACACCAAATCGGTTGAGGAGAGTGTCCCAATTGCAGATACGACTGTTGCGACGGAAAAAATCGGTGAGAAGGTGCTCGTTTGACAAGCAATTTGCACATGTGGCTTGCGATCTTTCATTTTATACACAAAAAGAACAATAAATGTTGAAATATCGAGATAAGTGCTTGCAGAAAAGGTTGCTATATTGGAAGCATGAAATTTCTCCTCTCTTCTGGCCGGATCTGGCCTCTTCCCATGATGTCAGATCGATTTGCCTGAATACAACGGTGATTTCGTTGAAAAAAATTTCAACCCACCAAAATTTCCCCAACTAACCTTAAGTAACGAACGGAATGTAACTCTAACCAACATTACTTTCAGCCAAATTTTATAAAACAAGGTAAGTAGTCAAATGACCACGCCAAAATATATTAAATATCCATAACATAACATACAATGGGTGAGGGGGGGGGCCATCGGGGCACCCAAAGGAAACGAGTTGGGTAGGGTGGGTGGGACTGCCTCCTCCCTATTATTAACATTTCGCGGAACGAGGGCGGGCTCTTCGAACCCATCTATTGGGTTTATTCTGTCAATCGAGGGCTCGATTCTAGTGGTTTGAGTGTGAACTTACTTTAGGAAGGAGATTCTCTTGCCTATATTCGCGGGTTTCACGGAAGTGCCTCTGCTTGCAGGAAGCGGATTTATGGATAAATAATAGTGACTTTAGTGACCAAAATAATAAAAATACTGATCAAATAGTGACCAAATAGTGACTGAAAAGTGATTTCCGAATTTTAGTACTTTTTAATCTTTTATAAATTTGTTGTATAAGTACAGTAAAAATGAACTAAGTGATCACCCCCGTTTGCAAAAATGAATAATACTGCGGCGCAGTGTCACTTTTTGGTTTTTTTTTTTAAAGAAGTCTGTAATCAAGCGACTTTTTTTTCTCCGCGACCTCCTGCACTTGGTCCGCAGCTCGTTTTTGCGAAGACAGGCCTATATGCACGGTTGAAACGCATTTTAACAAGTTCCATTCGCCAATAAGAAGATCATAGTTGACCTGAATCGGAAGTAACTTGGTGATTTTCACAACATCACTGGATGCAACGGCTGGTGGGTTGAGGTATTGGCAATATTTTATACACGAGTTCTGCAAACCCGACTTTTGACAGAGGACAACTTCTTTGTTTTCTATACTGGGATACAATTAAAAAAAAAATCGCATTGCAACCGTCACGAAAAGTGGTCAGGTTTTGAGCATTAATATCTCAGCCATTTCCCAAAAGATTTTCAAAATTTTTAAATCAATCGATCAGAAGTATTTAAACGCATCAATTTCTATAGAGAACATTGTTGATTTCGGGCCACATACTATTGAAAAATTCATAAATGTTAAGCCTTGCCTTAAAAAGAATATTAACTCCTTCAGGCCTAAGGGGCCTAAGGATCGATAATCCTGGTCAGTCGCACAGATGGATCGGCAAAAGGCTTGGAATCCACCATTCCACCGTGTCCCGCGTTGTGAAGATGTTCCAGGAGACGAAGACCATCGATCGGCGCGCTGGAAGCGGCCGAAAACCGAAAACGGAATACCCAGAGAAGGCGCGGAAGATAAGGCAGTACTTTAAGAATAACCCAAACCTTTCCACCCGAGACGTGGCCAAAAAGGTCAATTCGTTGAAGTGGTTCGTCCAGCAGACCATGCAGCGAGCTGGGCTACGTGTTTTTAAGGCCAGGAAGGCGCCAAACCGGACTGACAAGCAAAACACGGTGGCCAAATTGCGTGCGCGGAAGCTGTACCGTGAGTGGCTGGTCAAGCCAGGCTGTCTCGTCATGGACGACGAGACATATATCAAGGCGAACACCAAACAAATCCTCGGCCTCGTGTTTTTTGTCGGTACGTTCCGCATGGAGGTTCCGTAAAAGTTCCAGAAGAGAATGATGGACAAATTCGCGAAGAAGTACCTGTTGTGGCAGGCGATCTGCGAGTGCGGACGGTACAGCAAGCCGTTCGTTACAACCGGCACCATAAACGGGCAGATTTATCGAGAGGAATGCTTGCTGAAGTGCTTGGTGCCCTTTCTCTGTTCTGCCCGGATCTCGCTTCCTGTAATTACGCCATGCCTGTAATGGATTGGTACGAAGCGAAAGGCTGGAAGTCTTTATTAGCATGTCTATATTTCCTCTTCAGACAAACGTTAACATATTTTATTATAGCGAAAATCTCCGCCTGGAAGACCGTTGGATAGTTTTCCATCGCCACTTAGATTTCTACCCCAGGGCCGAGGATTCCTGTTCCCGTTTTCGTTCCAATTTTTGAACCATCTGTGAAGAATTTTCTGGAACCATGACGAACAGTAGGACCTCCGACTTCCCAATCTATGCATGGTTTTCCACAGGTTTTATCCAGTCTCCATTCATATACATCACTGGCCTATTTTGAAAGCTTTGTGAAATGCTCAGGTGACCGACTAAGTCACTAGACTTGAAAGTTTTCAACCGTTTGAGTCTAAGCATACTCTTTTCCGCTTTTAATTGCATGTATTCGTGCAAAGGCAGCAGATTTAGAATTGCAATTAACGATTTTGACGGAGTGGTGCGCATCGCTCCCGTTACAGCAATGGACGCTAGCCGTTGAAGTTTCGTCAGATTTTTCTGTGCAGTAGCCTGTTTTGCTTTTTGGCCACCACACAAGGGAAGCATACGTTAGTTTTGGACGTATTATGGATGTATAGATCAACATTATCATTTTTTGTCTTAGACCCCATTTTCTGCCAAATGTTTTTGAGCATATCCAGAAAGCAGTGGTTGCCTTACCAATAACACACTCAACATGAGCATTCCAGTTTAGTTTGGCATTCAGTATCACTCCTAAGTATTTAACCAGTTCACTAAGATGAACCTCTAATCCTCCTAGCTGAAAAGCTTTTAGACTAAACTTCCTTTTTCTAGTGAAAGGTACAATTACTACTTTTTATGGTTAACGCTAAGGCCCTCCTTGATACACAAAGATTGGGTAAACTTTGGGCCCCATTGCATTTTTTCTGAAATGATATTGTCAAATTTTCCTCTCACTATGATGACTATATCGCCTGCAAAACCTACAACCTCGAAACCTTTTTCCTTTAAGCTTCCTAGAAGATCGCGTACAACTAAGAAGAACAAGAGTGGTGAGAGGACTCCTCCTTGGGGACAACCTTTCGTTGCCCGGACTGTAATAGAAGAACTTCCCAGCTCTGAAGTGATTTCTCTTTTTGCAAGCATGGTGTGAACCCAGTAGATTATGTTCATGTCAAAGTTCCTTTTCTTCATGGCACGAGCCATAGACGAATAGGAAGCGTAGTCGAAAGCTTCTTCAATATCTAAGAAAGAACAAAGTGCTATTTCTTTTACCGAAAAAACTTTTTTTACCTTTGAAACCACAGTATGCAGTGCCGTAACTGTTGACTTACCAGACTTCCATAGTCTTTAATAGGACTGATGAAAGACTAATGTGTCTGTATGATTTGTGAAGCGCCTTATCTCGTTTTCTTGTTTTAGGTATGAATTTAACTTTTACTTGTGTCCATGTAGATGGAATATGGTTAAGAACTTAGTTTCCATGCTACAATAAATGTACACATATCACAAAGTATTTATATCTCAATTCCTTCGAATACAGTCTTTAATCCTTAGCTAGAATGCTCGCTGATAATCGCAAATCCTTACCACAATCTGTTGCTTAAAATGCACGACGAAATACCGCTTCTGAGTAAGATAACTTCAATCAATACCATGAGCTGGATTGACTAAGAAGCCTGAGGTAGACTCGTTGACAACCAAAAGGAAATTTTTCCATTATAATAACATTTGCAACTCAAACCAACATAGCCGTGTGCATTTCACACCCGAAAACTCAGCTTTTGAACCAACAACCTCGGCTTAAGCGAAGAGGAAATGAGAGAAAGTTCCTCCCATTTGAATTTATCCGCGCATACTATTTCACTCGATTTCACATTCAAATCAGTAACTCAGTAGCTAAGTAGAGGCTTGATTCACGAAACACATCTTTGAGCGGCTGGCCGGCCCAACGAAGCAACACCCGAAAACCTTTAGTACATCTCCCACCGGGCGATACGACGAGCGAGACACCACTGGGAATGCAAATCTTTTAACCGTGTAACCCGCGGGGGTCGTGCCATACCGCAACGAGATGCTTACAACAATGCATTTCTCTTTTACCGCCACTTGGAGGAGCCACGCGCACTACTTACCATGGCAGTCGCGCCGAAAAACGGTTGGGAGAAACACTACAGAGTCGGCATTTTAATTTCCCCCCCAGTCGGTCGGCCGGTGGAAGTTTCGCACTGCTTCTGTTCCGATGGAAGATGCCACGCTTCGTTTTGCATGTAAAGCTTTCTGGTGCGAACGAACCCGGCGTCATCGGCACGGCATGCGGTGTGGTCCGGTGTCGTGCAGTCAATGGCAAACAGTGCGTGAAGTGCGCTGGTTGTCGGTCGGCACCGGGGCGGCATGGATCGAAGGTAATTTAGCGGAGGTCAATCTTCGCATAATTGGAGCATGATTTTTGGCGGATGCTGTCTATTCTGACCGGTGTTCCCGTGAGAGACTTTTGTGAGCGTGATCGTGGGAAGGTATCAACCCAAAAGATTATGTCATCCCGAATAATGCTCTAGGCCCAACTATTGCAATGTTCTGTTGAGTTGCATTAAACTGGAAGAAAGCAATATTTTATAAACCTTACAAATATTTTGTCGAGTCAGTTATACATTGCATATAAATTATCTTGTCCTTCTTTGCGTTCACGCCTTCACTTCCACACTTATTGATCAAGATTGCCGATACACCGAACCCAGCTACCTCCAACTTGGCACCCTAGCCATCCAAGTCATGGAAGTTACCGATAGTAAATTATCCCATTACCATTGAATAATTTCGAATGCAAAGCATACCAACCCAGTGCATGCGAGCGAAATCTACATTCAATCGTGCAAAATTTATATCATTTCCATGTCCCGGTCCCACATATTGGGCGGCAAGTAGCTACGGGGTCATTGTATCTTGGCAACTTGGGTAACTCACCACCTATAGAGTGCTAATTCTACCTTCAATTAGATTAGGCAGCTGGTGGTTGAGAACTCTCCCGTCCCGTCGTGGACCAGCCAGAGCGTGGCGAAGCAATGACTTGCACAAGGAAACCTCACGCTATCGATTATTACGCCACAGCCCCAGATAATGGGCGATCGAATTGTGTTTTGCATATTATAGGCATTTCGTTGAGCTGCTTCCCCGTTCGTTTCTTGTTGTGCTACGAAAGCGCAATTCTGCTGGGGCGTTCCGCTGATATCTGGTAGTTGACGGAGCCCTGGGGGCTAGCGTTTTTTTTTCCAATTGCAAATTTCACTGTTGAGTAAGCACATTAGGAAATAATAAGCCACCTATTATGTATGGGTATGCGATCGTTAGGAGCTATTAAGGTGTTGTATTTTGATCAGATGGGACGGTGTGAATCGGCGATTACGAAAACCATGTCACTTTAAAAGTCCTTCTACGCGATTCTTAGAACAATCGGACCCGTTGTGAGCGAATTGAGAGCAGACATTCCACCGAGCCACTTCATTGTATGTATTCAGTTGTGCTCGAGGCATTTGAAAGCTCGGAACGTTCGCTGAGAGCTATTAATTATATAGTTATGAGCATTCACCCACGAATAAGGGAACCGCTTCGGCCGATGCTAGCGAGCAAGGTTTGAAAAGTTCTGCCACTTTACCCAAATGCTCACCATGCTACGGCTTACGATGTTAATTCATACTAAAAGTCCCTCACCGTGGCATTTGCGGCGAGTTGCGCTTTGGACCTAGAATGGACTTTTATCTTGATGCGGAGGGGAGTGAGAGGGGGCGGAAAAAGTATTTCGTTCACGAATAAATTAGTTTTAATATCTGTTTTGTTTGCTAATACTGCTGAAAGCAAAAATCCTTGGACCACGAAAAGCTGTTGAGTTGGTCATTCGTCATGCGGATTGCTTGTTTTTTTTTCCATATCTAGAAATTTGAGAGTTAGTTTTTGTTTTTAGAAATCGACATTTGACGTCTTTCTTTTATTTGTTTTTTCAAAGTAGTAAAAACTAATAAGCGAATACTAAAGCACTCTAACGGTTCAGTGATGGATGGAATTGGCCGGATTTGAAAGCATACCAAAAAGAAAATGAGAAATATGCGATCGGCGATGTCCGTAGATAAAGCTGCGTAGACATATTTGTCAAAAAAAAAAAAAGAAAGGTGCAACAGCCGGTTTGATGTCGTGCTGTCATAAATTGAATGAATCAGTCTGGTGAAAAGCTCAAATAGCGTTGCCACTAAAAAACATTAAAAGACTTCGATACAAAGTGCAGCATGACTTCGTGAACCCCTTTCCTGTTGCGTAATGCTGTGTGTGTTTACCTATTATCTATTTCAAAACAAATATATAAGTGTCAATTGCTTTCTTATGGTTTTATGGACGTTTACAAACAGAACTTATCTTTATGACAGCGTTGAAAGGATTTATTATGCGGTTGGAGTCAAGCTGCTTTGGGGGGAATTGGTGGGGGGGGGGGGTGGGTGTGCGTTGGAAAAGTTTTCTATTTCTTATCCTTTTTTTGTTTTTTTGTTGGTTTTTTTTTTCTTTTCTTTTTTTTTTGTGGGGGGGGGAGGAGGGGGGGGGGGGGAGGGGGCGGGGAGGAGGAAGGGGGTAGGGGGGTGGGCGTGGACAGTAAAAGAAATAGGGGGGGGGGGAAAAGTCGAGCACTCGACACTGAAAAAGTCTGTAAGTCGCAGACGAAATAGGCCTATCTGTCAAAAGATAAGCTTCGTCTAGTGGAATTTAAAGGAATTTGCTCGCGTTTACTAGTGATAATTTGAAAAAAGTGTTTCAATGTTTTATTTTTTGATTTTAAAAAGTGATCAAATGAAGTGTTAATTTGAAATCATCCTTGTTTCCCAATCACAATCGTTCTACTAATACGCTCAAAAAGTTTTTTTTAAATTGTGTTTTTAAAAAAAAGTGATAGTGATCATAAAATCGCATTACAATTGTATACGGCAAACCCCGAAAAGATACAGAGACCCATCCCCTGTAGTTTGCATAATTTTTACCCGGCTATATGTGATGCCACAGTAAATATCTTGTTGTTTTTATGCTGCAAGTTGCTATATAAAAGTAACACTTTTCTATGTGTTGCAATATTATGAAAGTCTGGTGTGGCACACAGCACATATTTAAAATATAATTTATATTAGAAATAGAATTTGACATGTAATTTGGCTATGTTTGGTGTTTAGTTAATGACAATCAATGAAAAAAAAAAAAAGAAAGAAGATGCCACGCAAAAAAAAATGCTGCCCCTTCTGGGCCTTAACTACTTAATGTCAGGCGTCTACAAACTGTTTCTAGCTTCGTCTTAGCGTAAATTGCGACAAATCCCGCTGGTAGCACACCTCTTTCATTCTAAACGTAAATCGCTAAATCAAGCGTGTATGATGTGCTCAAACGTTTCAGGGAGCGAAAGAGCGTGGATCGAGTGCCTCAAGGTAAGCGTCGTAGTGGAACATATGACCGCAAGCTGAACCAGAAGGTGTTGAGAACCGTCAGAGCAAACCCTGGACTATCAGATAATGAAATCGCACAAAAATACGCTTCTGTTCGCAGTACCGTTCGAAGAATTCGTTTGCGAGCAGGATATCGTTCTTATCGAGCCAGCAAGCAACCAAACAGAACGTTGAAGCAAAGTTTCGTCGCCAAAACTCGAGCTCGGAAATTGACGAAGTACCAAGGATGCCTGCTCATCGACGATGAAACCTACGTCAAAATGGATTTCGGACAGCTTCCTGGCCAAAAAATTCTCCATGGCGACGGCACGAGGAGATGTTCCTGCGAAGTTTAAGTTTGCTTTTATGGACAAATTTGCCAAAAAACTGATGATTTGGCAAGGGATATGCAGCTGCGGAGCAAAGACCAAAGTGTTCGTGACGAATATGACGATGGACTCGAAGCGGTACAAGGAATAATGCCTCAAAAACCGCGTATTACCTTTCATTAAAGCCCATAACGGTCCCGTGAAGTTTTGGCCAGATTTGGCGAGTTACCACTACAGCCGGGGAAGTAAACCAGTGATACCGCGATAATAACGTAGATTTCATCGATAAAAACATAAATCCACCCAACTGCCCGCAGTGCCAGCCCATCGAGAGATTTTGGGCAATAATGAAGCGGAAGCTTAAGAAATGTGGAAAAACGGCTCGGGACGCGACTCAGATGACCAAAATGTGGAACATATGTGCCAAGGAAGTTGACTCCGGAAGTGTGCAGTGTTCTATGGTTTGATGAAATGATTTGTATTGATATTTTTCCTTAAAGAACAGTAAATTACCTTTGTTTTGATATGTTAAACTTATTTGTACGTCAAACCGTTACCGAGATACAGATGAGTTTATTATTCCGGATTCTAAATGGACATAGCTTTAGGATATTGAAACTTTGTGACATCTCATATCTCGTTAATACTTATCATTCTGGAATGAAATAAGCCTGGCTTGGCTAGGGGCGAGGAGGGGCTTCTGATTTTTTTTATTACGTAAAAGGCCAACAGGGAACGTTTATACCCATGGAACTAAAATGACCATTACTAAGGAAATATCCGACCGATTTGGAATATTTTGGCAGTTTTGGATTCAGGAACTCAACCGCTAATATGACCGATGGACATCATTTGCCTCCGAAAAAAACCGGATATCCGGAACAATATTCCGAAAATGGTATACTCATAAATGACTTATTAGAAAACCAACAATAATTATACAAAAACTGTGGAATTAATACACAGGAATGTGTGTGATTGCCATATGACAATCCGGTGATATTCATTTAAATTTAAGCCACACAGATAAAAAAAATATTGAATTTTCTGCGTTATCTAATGCACATAAAGGGACTGCTGGATTTGGCAGAAAATAATGGGATATTTCATGTAAATTTCCGGGAAGACCGTAGAGTAGGTGAAGACTCTACGGGGCTGAGCTGCAAGCAACCCGGCAGGTCCACGGGTCGCGGATGGTGGGGTTCCATCAGATATGATGGACAGCTACTGAATACACGAATAAGTAGCCCCGGCGGCGGGGACTTTTAGGATGTGGGGGGACTGAGCAGTTGTTGGACTCTGTTGAGTTTCTTCCAAAAACCCACAAATGTCCGAAAGCAGCCCTGACAAAAGCGAGCCACCCCGCTTTTTAAAAATAAGGAGTAAAAGTCCAAGCCTTCACCCATTTGAACGTCTGTTCTCAATGTTAGGGGCGGCTCAAAACAGCGTCTGTTCTTCATGTTAGGAGCCGCTGAGTCACCGTCTTGTTAGTGCGCCCAGAACTCTAAATACAAAAGGCGAAAGTCCTAGTGGTTGGTTGTGGGCCTTGCGAGCCGACACCATTAAAAAGGAATTGCAACGAATAATACACATAATTCATGTAAATTTAAGCCAGATAACCCCTAAATCTAGCCTGTTGTATGAAAGATTGCAAACATTGTTGTATGGCGCATGAAAGATTGCAAACATTGTTGTATGGCGCATGAAAGATTGCAAACAACTTCGTTGCTTACGCCTCCTTTGGCTTGAAATTAAACGAAGGGAAACTTTACGCACTTGTTAAAATTAGTTATTTTTTTCTGTTTTGGAATCGTTCCAGAAGAAAATTTCTTATCCTTATCGGTACATCCGATGACTGAACTAATTGGTCAGTCTAGAGTAAGAAACGCGAGTCAGGAACTATTGCTACAGTTATGTTTATAGGCAATAGAATCCCGGATGGACCATCCAAAAAGGCTGGCCAAATTTTTCACACGAACGGCTATTGATCAAGTTCTTGGAAGAGAACTTGCAGTCGCACGAGACCCAGAAAATGGCGCATACGACATATTTATTTATTTATTTTATTTATCTGACAATATCTAATAGTCTTAATGAATCTATATTCTACACAGATAAAAAGAAACATTGAATTTTCTGCTTTTTAAAATGCACATAAAGGGAATGCTAGATTTGGCAGAAAATAATGGGATATTTCTTTTAAAATTTAAGCCAGATAACGTCTGAATCTAGCCTGTTATATTTAAGATTGCAAACATTGTTGTATGGTGCATGAAAGATTGCATACAATTTCGTTGTTTATGCCTCATTCCGCTTGGAATTAAACGAGGGGAAATTTTACACGCCTGTTAAAATTCATTACTTTTTTCTGTGTAGTTCTAAACACGTCAACACGAATATTCAAATGAAAGTCAGGATACCGATGGTTCAAAACGCTTATCTTTGACCAAACTGGCTAGTTCAGATCATACTCGTCAAGGCAAGCGAAAGAATTCACTGCTCTTGAGGTTTCTCTTTACGATTGCCTAATATTTTTCAATTGGGCTCAGTTCCGGTGAGTTTGGAGGGTTTTTCTTCTTTGGTACGATTTGTACACTATTGGCGGTATACCATTCCTGAGCCATTTTTCCGTAGTGGAGAGAAGCGAGGTCTGGCCAAAACAGCACGGAACAACTATGCTTCTTCAAGAAAGGCAATAAGCATTTTTGCAAGCATTCCTTTACATAAATATATTGGGTGACAGTGCCAGTTGTCATGAAACTTTCCTTTTTTTAGCCCATTGGTGCCAAAGGTCACAAATCGCCAGCCAAACCAAGTTTTAATTCGTGAACTTTGACTTTTTTCTGCTCAAGCTTATCTTGAACCTTTCCTTTTCCGGTAGCAGTATACAACTCTTAACCTGGGAGCTGCTTGAAATCAGCCTATAAGTATGTTTCATCGTCCATTACGAAGCAATCAAACTTGGTCAACAAACTCGTGAACAACACACGCGCTCTTCCTTTGGCTGTTATGTTTTGCTTATTCTCTCGATTTGGTGTCACTGCAACCTTATATGTTGACAGTCCGGCTCGTTTCTTTGCTCTTTGCACTGTTGTGTGGGACTTTCCCAATTTGTTGCCGATATCTCTGATGTAAAGGTTGGGATTGCGTTTGAAAATGCTGGCCACTATTCTTCCGGTCGCTGCGAATTCCTGGTTTTGGTATCCTCCTGATCTTCTTGGCAGTCGTTAGACGTTTGCTGAACACTTTATAACATTCGTTACGGTTGATTTGGCAATATTGAGTGATTTTGCCTAGTCGGCGTGGGAATAATTTGGATTTTGCTTATGCGCGTGCAAAATTTTGATACGCTGCTCCTCTTTTACGACGCCATTTTGACAACCGAATAGAAAATGGCAAAAACAAAATAGAGTCTACATTTCGTACGCATACACCTACAAAATGAGGGTGTTCAAGTTTTTAAAATTTTTAAAGTTTTTGACCGTTCCATCCTTTATGTAGCCGCCCCATGGTAAAAGATTTAGCTGGGAAATTGCTGAAAGAATTCCCAATGGATGGTCTGTAGGTGAGTCAGATGAAGTTTGGCAAAAACCAAAGCCTTCTACGGGTACATGACCAATGACTTATACAGATGGTTAGTTGAAACTTAAATTGGATTCCCTGTTATTGTTTTCGTCGAAGGTCACACAAGCCATATCAACATACAGGGTAGGCCCAAATAAGTGACGCAGTATTTTGATTCAGTGTGGAATTCTTCTAGCCATCGCAAGAGCCATCTGGTTGTCAGCATATTAAAGAGGGACTGCTTAATATGTAAACAAACTAGTGTTCGCTAGATTCCGTCGACAGGAAGTGCCAAAGAAAAATATGGATTTCAAAAGACAACGGATTTTGCAGTTGCATTTGACGGGAAAACATCCCAACCAGATACTGGCCGAGACCCGGAAGGAAAGAATATGCCGCATAATAATCGACCAGACGTTGAGAAGATGGAAGATGAGGGGAACCATCGATCCAAAGAAAAAACCAGGTCGTCCTCGCAGTGTACGTACCAAACGGCTTGTAAAGGCGGTGCGTGAGCGAATGCGCCGAAATCCTTGTCGTTCTTCATATAAACTGGCTCAGGATATGGATGTCTCCAGGAAAACTATCAGATCAGTTCTCAAAGAGGATTTGACATTGGTGCCGTATAAGAAAAGAAAAATTCTTGGACTTTCGGAAGCCAACAAGAAGAACAGAGTTATTCGTTGTCGCGAATTACTTCGTCGGCACGGTGATTCCATGATTGTGTTTTCGGATGAGAAAAATTTCATGTTGCAGCAAAGTTTCAACGCTCAAAATGACAGGGTCTATGCAGCGAGTATTCAGGATATCCCTACTTCAATTCTCGCAGTTCAACGCTTCCAAAATCATACTTCGGTCATGGTTTGGAGAGTGATTTCTGCGGATGGTCGTCTACCACTGCTTTTCATTGATAAGGGTGCAACAATCAACGCAGTATACTACGTAAAAGAGGTCCTGGAAAAACATTTGAAGAGGCATACTTCAACGATGTTCGGTAACCGCAAATGGGTGTTTAAACAGGATTCTGCGCCGCCCCATGGAGCAAAGATTACCCAAGCATGGTGCACCAAGAATTTGCCAGCCTTCATTCCTAAGGATGTATAGCCAGTTTCTTCGGCAGATGCAAATCGTCCTGGGGAATCATGGAAGCTCACTTTCGAGATCTCAAACCAATGGGTATTGAAACATTCAAAGTTACCATATAGAAGATATGGGATGAAATCCCCGAAAATCAGGTGCGTACCACTTGTAATGCCTTTACGAAGAGACTAAGGGCAATAATTAAAGCTAAAGGTGATAGAATCAAAAAGTAAATATGTACACATAAACAATAAAATATAAGAAACAGAATAACAGAGAAAAAAATTTAAATTATTTGTCTTTTCGTGGGAGATACAGTCTTTGTTTCATGCGTCACTTATTTGGGCCTAGATATTTATATTTACCGAATCCTTATGACATCGTTTCGTTCGGTTACCTGCAGGAGAGATGAAACAGAGAATTTTGTTAGATGTTTTTCAATTTGTGAGATAACTTTGATTGACACGATGGGCATAGTTCGTGAACCGTAATAAAATGCAACACAGTGATTCAATTGAATCCCATTAGCTGCACACGGAACTGAGAGATTAGTACACACGGTAAAGATGCCGCCCGCCATAGGTGACGTCAGCGAGATGACAATGCACCGGCTATTGCCAGTCAGTGACTACTAAGTCATACAAATGCATTCTGACGGTCCCTGAGTGTTGTTAACTGCATTATTGGCATTAATGCATGTTTGATTCATGGTCACCATAAATGCAATCGCTGTGATACCGGACGCTCCGATCGGGCCAGGTGAACCGCTATTTGAGATCATACGTGGAGAGGTGCGATTTGTGACCTGCGCAGAGTGAGGAAACCGGTTAGACACAGCGTCTACCCGGCCGGTCGGTTGTCTGCTGGTATGCTGTGCGGGAGAGTGGAGAACGGATTGGAAGGGTGTGGTTAACACACCTGGAGGCCTTAAGATGGAGAATGCTAATTTATGAAACTGGTTGGTATACGTTTGATATTGCTAATGAATCGGAAGGAATTACTCTTTCAAACAAACAATATCGACTTCGTTCGAAGAATGACTCAGTAGGGATGATCTCAGCGAGAAAAAAAAATGATGACAAGCGCATTTCAGGGTTGTTTGGACAAATCATCACAGGTATTGCAACACAAAACGGAAGGAAATTAAAATATATTTATACTGGGAACTCGTCCATATCACTGAACATTTATTTTCGTAAATTAGCTTTCACTCGTTTCGTAAACATGGATTTTGTACATAGGACAAATGTCTCGTAAATTGTATGAAACATTCATATTGCTTGTCATCTAACAAATTGCTATCATTACACCTTTTTTTGTACAATGCACAACATTAATTTCGTGAAGACCAGCCAATCGCTGCTTCGCTTCGATCGTATGTAGCGTTATATAATTGAAATATAATAAATGTAGCATGAATTTGATCAACAACAGTTACCATTCGATGAGAAGCATTATTCCAATCAGCTTGCATGCAATATATGAACTCTCGCATATAGTAAACTATTGCTTCAGGACAGTTCACTCATTTAGGAGTTCATTTCCTTACTCGGCGCGAAACTTTTCTCAATTAGAGCATAAAACTTGATCCATGAGATTGAGTGTAATCTCTTGGTAGGATTACTTGTCGTCGGGTCAGTAATAATAAAGGGCTATTCACATCAGGCCAGGCCGTGCCCGGGCCGGAACCGAAAAGCTTTCACTTCACGGCCGGTATGTTTTGTATACTTCACACTGTCCCGGGATTGTTCCGGGATTCTATCGTGTAAATTTCACGCAAACATCAACGGACCTCAATTGTTTTTGTTTTTGTTTTTGTTGTTGCTGCGTTTACTCGCACATATTTTGATTTTAATCAGTCAAAATTTTATTTTTTATCAAAAATCCATAATTATGATGATGATGATGTAATACTACCATCTATTGCAGCAAGGTAACTTTCCATAGCAGTGGAATAATCGGAAAAACGATTTGATCAGGATTCTAATATTGTTTGTGATCATCGAGCTCCTGTATGAAGGGCCAAAAACGTTTGGGCGGGCCTGTAAGCAGAGACACTTACGCGAAACCCGCGAATATAGGGAAGAGAATCTCCTTCCAAAAGCAAGTTCATACTCACAGCACTAGAATCGAACCCTCGATTGACAGAATAAACCCAATAGATGGGGTCGAAGAGTCCGCCCTCGTTCCACGAAATGTTAACAATAGGGAGGAGGCAGTCCCATGCTCCCTATCCAAATCGTTTTACTTGGGTGCCCTGATGGTCCCTCCCTTTTCCCGTTATATGTTATTTATATAATAGATGTTATAATAGATAATAGATTTATATAATAGATTTTGTACACAACAAATTAAGATATCATTATAGACAAAAATGCTAATTTATTCAAATTTCAAACTTGAATGGATTGTTCCTGAAAAATAAATAAAAGTTAGATATGTATCAATATCCTACTAGTCCTGGGAAAGCTGAAAACTAGATTAGATCATTCGAAATATAAAAGATAAAATTTCAATAAGAGTTATTATTTTATAAGACATTGTAATATTGGCCCAAGACATTAGAGTGCCACCTCCAAAGTTCCTGCTCAACTTAACCTGCGGAGATTTCCTCAAATCGTGCCAATAATATGCGGTGCCGTCTGGGCCATTCAAATTGAATTTCTTCTCGTCAGAAAAAATAACATTGTCCCATTCCGTAGTCCATGACATGTATTTTTTTAGCGAAATTCAATCTAGCGTTAATGTGAGCCGGTTGAAGATTAGGGTTTGTTTTTGCTTTTTTGTGTACTTTAAGTGGCCACATCCATGTAGAATCTGCCGTACACGCCTCTTAGAAATGTAAAGCCCCATTTCTTGATTGATTTGCGCAGCTGAGAAGTTTCCAGAGCCACCCATTTGTATAATTTGGTTCCGGACACGATTGGTAATCTTCGAATTTCCCGTTGTTTTCTTTTTTACGCCATACTTCTTGCCTTTTTTCAGCAGGTTCCTGATTGCTGCTTCCGATCTGTGGCTCACATGTGCAATTTCGCGATTGCTCTCACCGCGACTTTTGAGTTCTCGAACCAGTATTTGCTCCGACTGGCTTAAATACTTTCCTGTACCCATTTTGCCGAAAACAAGCAACAACTACCGCGCAACGGAAAATCAAACTCGTGTTTATGGCGGACGAGGGCTATACAGTGTAAATATGACAGATTCGCAAGATAACAGTAGCATAGGTACGCTCAATGCAGCTTTACGTTAGTGTGCGTTTAAACGAATTTCCTCTCTAAAATTACCGTTTTTGGATTTTTTCAGAGATCACAATGAACTTCCGTTCAAATTGTGTTCTGAAAAACGTAACTAATGATAGGCTTTAGTAAACTGTATTTGACTTTTTGTTTCGATCTTTAGTATAATAAACCCAAAAATGAGCTTGCGTTTAAACGAATTTCCCCCCGTGTATAAACAGGAATTCCAGACTCTACTGAAAAATAAATTGTTAATATTTAAACACATTTTTAGACCGGCCTTCCTTTTTGCTGTGCCAATAAGGTCAAGTAGTTGCACTACTAGTAAAAAGACACTTCGAAGGATTCAGAACAAAATTCTGAAAATAATTTTAAAACTGCCTCCCTGGTACAGTACTATTGAGGTATTACGAACTACGAATGTTGAGACTTGAAATCAAATGTACAACAAAATAGTTATTACTTCAGGCAAAAATCTCTTCATAGTTAGGTAAAATTTAGTTCAAGTTTTTATTTTCTACATTATGACTGACACACAGATATAGAAAACCTGTTTAAAATATTCTGAACTACTTATGCAAGAACCATGTAAACACACTTGGAAAGTTATTTTAACAAATAAAGTTTATAGGTTACTCATTATGCATTTCTGAGCTTTAATTTCTCTTTTTAAGTTATGACCTAAATGCATTAATTAAATTTTTTATTAAATTAAAAGAAAAATTTTTTATAAACATAGGGGTGTTGTAAAATAATTACGGGCGTTTTGTACCTTAAACCTTTTATGCCGCCTATTACTGGTAACGTTTTTTTTTTTTGGTTTTTTTTTTTTTTGGGTGTTTGGGGGGGGCCCCACACTCTTTTTTTAATAATTCTCCTTTTTTCCACTTTTTTTTCTGTTTTTTTTTCCTTTTTTTTGCGGGTTTGAGAAATTTATTATTTTATTTTATATTATTTTTTTTTTTTGTTGTTTTTGGAGTTTTTTATTATTTTTTTTTTTTTGATTGTGCTAACGTAAGAACTTATTACACTCGAAAGACGCGACGCGAGACAGGACACAACACTTATTGTTCTTACAAAACGTAAAAAGGGGTTTAAATTTACCTTTTTAGTCGACCGGTTTCGGGCTAGATGTTGCCCATCTACAGGACGATGTCCGACTGGTTACGAAGTACAATACTACAACAAATATTCATATTGTGTTACAATACATGTCGAGCGAAGTGAAAACAATATTCTACTGGGATTCCAGTTTCGTCAGATGAAACAGAGAGGAAATTATTGGAGCGTCGTCTTCATTCATTAACGGGTGGCTGGAAGTGGCGATGTACATTGATTCCCACGCGTTCAATTGTGAGGTTTTCCTTACATTTTTTACTATTTTGGCGTTTTCCCAATCTACACAGTGGGTAAGGTTAACAGCGTGTGCTGCCACACTTGAATCATTGACTCGTCGATTCTCCACCGCATTTTTATGTTCTCTTAGGCGAACTTTTAATTTGCGACGAGTTTCGCCTTTATAAAGGCCGATTGGTTACGGGAAGGAAAATTCGAGTGTTACAATTGGATATCCAATTCCTTACACGGTGCAAGAGAAGAGGTTTAATGCCGAAATGTTGTTACATTTAAAACCGTCTAGAAATTCAAGTGAATCTTAGTGTAGATTGAACGGCATTGCTAGAAGTGCGATAGAACGGAATTTGGCTAGCAGAATTTTTGAAGTTCTTCTTTCTCCGGTGTAAACATAAGGCACTGTCCATTGTGGAAGAACAGTTGTATTCGCTCCACTTACAGCTGCTAAAGCAATTTGTTTACCACAATGCTGCTGAGTGTATTGTCCATCAGTGCGACGAAGGGAAGAAAGAATGTTGGCAAACAGTGATGTACAGGATCAACCACAATGTGAACGAGCGTGTCAGAAAAATAAAGCACAGGCACAGGAAAAAATTGGTAGGTCTCGCTAACACACAAACCCCGAAGAACGCTAAAAGATCCCCACTGAATATCGAAAATTTTGTTGTCAACATTTCATCCACACAACTGACACAAACTGAGATGGATCTGTTGAACAAGGGTTTGAATTTTGCAGTTTCCCCCCCGTGTGCCCCATTAGCCGAAATCATCAACTCCATTGAAAGCAACATGCAATACAACCGCTTCACTTCTAAGTCAGCCATACGCCATGACGTTGAAAAATGCATCACAAATAAATTGAATAAGCGAAAACATGAGAAACAGGTGAGTTTCGATACTTGGTGTGCGATTCGTCAATTGAAATCACGAGATGTGGTCTACTCTCGTGCGGATAAGGGCAATGCAGTCGTGATCATGGATAAAAAAGATTACGATTCTCGCGTCCTTGACATGATTAACTCTGGTCCATACGAAGAGCAAAAGTTTAAAAATGGAAAACCAAAAGACCCTCTCAACGCAATGACGGATCAGACCAACTCCGTCCGCCAAAAAGTTGCCCGTTTGATTGGGGAAGAAAAACTTGAACGGAAATTTCATGTTCCCAATCCAAAAGTAGCGTTGTTGTACTGTCTTCCAAAAATACATAAAAATCCAGTAGCGATGCGACCGATCTCGTCGAATATTTGTACCCCAACCGAGAAAATGGCTGCATGGCTGGTGGATGAAATGAAAAATTATCCAATAACCCATGGAAAAAGTGTTCGAAATTCAATAGAACTGGTAGACCAGTTGAAAGATTTCGAGTTACGACGGGGTGAAGTTCTGGTGTCGTTTGATGTAACTGCTCTTTTTCCAAATGTACCTGTGCCTGATGCGTTAGCAAGCCTGCGAAGACATTTGGAGCGGAAGAGAGTACCAATCAACCATATCGAAGCGTATCTGTTGGTGACGGAAGCTTGCATGAACCAGAACTTCTTTTCGTTTAGGGGAAAGTTCTATAAACAAACGTTTGGCCTCAGCATGGGCAGTAAGCTATCGCCATTTTTGGCAGATGCTTTCTTGAGCGACTTTGAGGTAGAACTGCAAAAAGAAAATCTTTTCCCACGAATCTGGAGGCGCTATGTAGACGATATTTTCGCAGTTGTAAAGGAACGCTATTTACCACAGTTACTTGACTTGATAAATTCAAAACATAAAACAATAAAGTTTACATTAGAGAAAGAAACTGATGGAAAGCTTCCCTTTCTTGATCTGATGATCAGCAGAAACATCGACAACAAATTAAAATTCGGGATCTACCGGAAACCAACTTCTACAGACCGATACATCACATCCGATTCAAACCATTTCGGTGCCCAAAAACAAGCAACTTTCCATTCAATGGCGCACCGTCTTTTCAATATCCCCATGGAAAGAGCAGATTTTGTAACTGAACGAAAGAAAATTCACCAAGCTGCGGAAGTGAACGGGTATGATACAGAATTTTTAAATAAAATCCTCCGTAAACACGAAAGGAAAAAGCACAGACAAAATGCCACAACTCTGAAACCGGAGAAAGAAGAACTTCAAAGGATCAGCCTTCCGTTCTATCCCACACTTACCAACACCGTTCAATCAACACTAAAAAAACATGAATTTCAAACGGTTTACAAAAGTAACAACACATTGAAAGATATTCTGTGCAACGTTAAAGATAAACCCGCATCATCTGAAAAGTCGGGAATTTACCAAATTCCCTGCAAAAACTGTAACGCTGTTTATATTGGTCAAACTCGTCGCAAATTTAAAGTTCGCCTAAGAGAACATAAAAATGCGGTGGAGAATCGACGAGTCAATGATTCGAGTGTGGCAGCACACGCTGTTAACCTTGCCCACTGTGTAGATTGGGAGAACGCCAAAATAGTAAAAAATGTAAGGAAAACCTCACAATTGAACGCGTGGGAATCAATGTACATCGCCACTTCCAGCCACCCGTTAATGAATGAAGACGACGCTCCAATAATTTCTTCTCTGTTTCATCTGACGAAACTGGAATCCCAGTAGAATATTGTTTTCACTTCGCTCGACATGTATTGTAACACAATATGAATATTTGTTGTAGTATTGTACTTCGTAACCAGTCGGACATCGTCCTGTAGATGGGCAACATCTAGCCCGAAACCGGTCGACTAAAAAGGTAAATTTAAACCCCCTTTTTACGTTTTGTAAGAACAATAAGTGTTGTGTCCTGTCTCGCGTCGCGTCTTTCGAGTGAAATAGTTCAATCTGAAATTGATTATTTATTTTGATGGGGGCTTTTTGCGTATTGCGTAACCTGCTGTGGTCTCTTATTTTGCAAGCGAGAACAAAAATCGCTCTATATAAGTCACTGATCTTTCAAGTTGCTAGAAGTATAAACATCGAAGAAAAATAGTAAAGCATTCGAGGTTTTCGACTTAAAAATGATGCACGAGCGTTGCGTTCATATTGTATCAAGTATCTCTTGATTTCAACGTCTTTGAGAGTTCGTAGACAATTCTCTGATTTACCAAACTCTTTTGAGTTTGGTTCACCATCAGACACTTTTCATTTATTGAAAATCCTCGCTCCATCGTCGCATTTGCATGCGACAGGATGAGCCCCTTTTCAACAAATGTCGTCAAATTTGGCAGCTCCTTCTTGAAATGGCCAATCATTTCTTTCAATTTGTGAGCAATTACAGTGCTGATATAGTCTTTATCTACACAGCTACAGACGCTTTTTAGCTATGTCCTTGATGCGAGTTATAAGATCAGAGTTTATATAGATGAAGTTACGCGTTAAGGACATACGGGATCAAGTCCCTATCATTTCGAAGTTTTCTGAACACAAACCTCAAATATTATTAGGATTTCGGGCGTGAAATTTTCAAGAATCGTTTGCTCCACTGGAGCATCCATTGGTTAGAAATTTTGTAAATTCTCTCGCTTTCTTGATTGCCGATTAAGAGGCAAATCCGATTTCAATATTAAGGGCTGGCAAAAGATTGCTCTCCGTCAATTATCTTTCAATTAATGATTTTGTTTGAAACCCAGGCTTAACAATTTTCAAATCGTCAAAAACAAACGATGCCATAGATTTGGAAAACGACTCGACCATTGATGCAGCCATGACGACAAAATTCAACTTTGGTCCCAGCTTCTTATCGTCTACCGCATCAACCACACTAGCGAACACTTTTGATCGGAATACCGACGAAAAGCTCCGTTGGAAATTCGGATGACTTTCCTTCAGCTTTCTTTCTATCTGCTTCCTAACTTCGTCTACAAATGTTTTCAAATGAGGCAACATTTGTAACGCTCTTCTAGCAGATTCACCCATTTTGCTAATTTCTCCGGAATTAGTCTATTTAACAAGGGTTGAAAAATGTACAGCTCATTTTTTGAAAAGCATTTGTTTAACAAAAATGTCTGATGCATTAGGTGTTTTTGTTATTGCTGTAAGGTGACTGGCAATTAGGTATCTGTCCATTGCAGTGACAAATATTCCTCTAGTGTAGCCAGATTTTCTAAACGATACGTTTTATAACAGGCTGAACAAAACCAGCAGAAAATGATTCACATGCCAATGTCAAACACTGTTTCATTCCGTTAATGAGATCGTTGGACCGAGTAGATGACAAAAACGCTACTCGAATCGTTTGAAAAAGGTGCGATTATGGAAAAAATCCCGACGGATTTTGAAATTCCCGACTTTTTCCCGCATATTTCCCGATGATTTTGGATTCCCGCATTTTTCCCGCATTTCCCGATTCCCGATTCCCGAGTCTGTGGCCACCCTGCAGTTGCAGAACCATCTAATCGGAGCCTTTAGAAAAGATCGTTTTGCGATTTCCGGAACGAAGGTCAAGAACATTAGAGCGGCCTATCTGAGGAATATCAAATGCTTTCTCGTCCACTTTAATTTGACCCGTGGAAGAGGCAGGTTGTGAAGTTTTTCGTATATAGTTTTGCGGTGTGTTTGTCGAGGTAATGAGAACGTGAGAAGTGTCTTAGGTGCAGTATAATTAATTGTTCGTTTATTTCAATTTGGAAGTACATTCATAATTTAAATTAGCTAGAAAGTGCGGTGCTGTGCGTGATCGAAAGAAGCCAAAAAGCCGTGCTACGGCTTTTATAGCTTGGCACACCTCCCGCACGGCACACCGCACCATCATTATTACCACTACCCTGACCCCACCTGCCAATATTAAAGTTCACAATTTCGGCAGGAATTGGAAGGAAGCTGCGAACGTCAATAACGCGCTTAAAGAGAGCGATTTTCCCACCCACTCATCGGGAAATCATCACATCGAATCTTTTGGTGAAAGACGAATGAATTCGCTTCACTACTCGGTGTTCTGCGTGGTGCGAGCGTCGCAGGGGCGACGGGATGGCGATAAAATAGACGTCGGTAAAGTAGAGGAAAAACCGTGAGTAGCGTACAAAAGTGACCGCATGCGTGCGTATTGCGAAGTAAGCGCAATCTAAATATAGTCTTTTCAAATCCGCACAGCTAGAGAGTAGGAGATGTATAGGCTAGGGTGCCCCTACGGCATTTGTTAATAAATTTGGTTTGTTTTAATAGTCAATAAATTTTTTTTTTCAAATGTTGGTAAAAATTGTAGTTAGTTGCATTAATTGTTAGGTTAGAAAGTTCCTGTCATATACACCGTGTCCAATATATTCTCATACAAAATAAAACTCAATTTATTTCAAATCGATAATCCAGATTTTATTGATAACTTTACCCATTATATTGCAATATAATACTGATCAACTACAGCATATGTTTTGGAATAACACCGCCTTTAACCTTCTTGACCAGCTCCAGACGTTTTTCGAAACCGCCACAGGCGGCACGCACGACTTCCATCGGCATTTCGTCCCAAATTCGTTTGATTACGGTTTTGAATTGGTTCATATTAGACGCCCTGTGGTCATTTACCTTCGCCAGCATGTATAACCATACGAAATAATCCAAGGGATTCAGAGCTGGTGAACTGGGAGGCCATTCATTCTTGTCCAAAAAGTAGGTCAAATTTTCTCGGCACCAGCCCTGAACGAGATTTGCAGTATGCGCTGGCGCTCCGTCCTGCCGAAACACATAGTGATCATCTCCAAACACCTCTTGTACATATGGCTTGACAACATTCTACAAAACTTCCGTTTTTTAATATGCGGCATTCACTTTAACGCCTTTTTCGATGAAAACCAGTGGTTATTTGCCTGGATGGAAATTCCTCGCCAAACTATCACTGATGCAGCACTTTGGAACCGTGGAATATTCTTATCATTCTCTGGAACAGTTCTCGAAGAGAGAGCCCACAATCTGTCGGTCTGGACATTGTGGGATTGTTGCAAGACGAATAACTTTTCGTCGGAAAAGATAAATTCTTCCCCACCGTGCCGCGACAAAAGCAGACTTGCTCTTTCGAGTCGTTTCTGCTTGGAAGGTTCCGAAACTCCGTGAGCTTTACGTTTCTTGACAGTTTGGAGTCCGAGGCCATTTTGCAGTATATTGTGCATTGACGATCTCGAAACATTCAGATCTGCGGCCATTTTACGTACAAAGCGCTGTGATTTCTTCCGGTCATCCAACGAGCAGGTGTCACGGTACCCTCGGATGGTTCGGTACGCAAAATACCGCTTTACTCCGAGGTTTTTCAAATTTCTGAAAATAGCGCCCGGGCGCTCACCTTTCAAAAACTTTTTTATCACCACAGAACGAAACTCCTTCATCGCTGGTAAAAGATTAACACCGAATGAAAACAATCGGACATAACCTAAAAGCGTTTGTATAAACATAGTGCAAAACTACACCAACACATACGTGGAGCATGTTGAGTAGTTGCACGACACAATGCAAGGAAAAGGTGTATGAGAATATACTGGACACGGTGTAGGTGTACTGAACACATGAGGTTTCTCACGTTTCGTCGTTTTTGGTGTGTTTTTGTGGTGGTTGTTGTTCGGGGGGGGGGGGGGCTCGGGTCTTCCGTGGGGGGGGGGGGGGGGGGGGGGGTGGGGAGGGGCGGGGTGGGGTGGGGAGGGGGCCCGGGGGTTTGTTTGGGTGGGGGGTTTTTTTTTGGGGTTTTGGGGGGGTCTTTGGGGTGAGGTTTTGTGTTTCGGTTTTGGTTTGTTGTGGTGGGCGGGGGGGGGGGGGGGGCCAAAAGGGGGGGGTGGTGGGGGGGGGGGTGGGTGTGTGCCGGGCGGGGGGGGGGGGTAGAAATTATGATTTTTAAAGATTTCGGGTAAAATTATGTCTCCTGAAACTGACACATACGCAATTTGACGAAAGATGCGTTTGATTGAATTTATTTTCTCATCTCTTTCAACTCATTCTTATGTGCCAAAGGCTGCTTGCCTGTGTCGGTCTCAGGGGACAGAAATTTACATGACATTTTGGTAGTGTGCAGCTACATTTTGGCGCCCAACTGCAGGTCTCAAATTTAACGTATTTTGTTAGACGTTTGTGTTTGAATTTATTAAGAGCGAATTGGAAGTATCGGTATTTGTTTATTGATAGTAACTGTTATTCAGTTTAAGTAAAACCGCTTTATTTTTTCTTTTTGATTTTGTGGCTTTTTAAATTGATGGTGAAAGTGTTTTGAAACGTTTATTGATTTTGACACAATAACTTAAAATGGCTGCTAGATTTCCCCGAGCAGATCATTTAACAAAAAGTTGATTACGAGCTTATCATTAGAGGAAAAAAAGAAGAAACCAAAAATGAAGTAGGTGTATAGCATCGATTACTAAGGAATTTGTTCTTTGAGGACGTAAGAGATGAAAAGAGTTATTCTTATCGTTACACAATGGATCAAGGATACGATCACATTGCTAATAAACTTGATGTTTTAGGTAAGAGATTACAAAAAAACTATGATGTGAGGAGTATTTCTAGGCTGAAGCATTATTTAATGAGAGCAGAACATTGTATTTAGGATGACCCTCGATCAGTACAGTTGCGAGAAGAGTTGAGTCAGGAAATTTGCCCAATTTTGAATAGATTTCATACTAAGGACATACCTGCTAGTCAGTCATTAGAGTCTGATAACTTGGTAGGAGCAGTAGGAGGTACACATATACAAGAGCAGGATAGTGAGCAGGACTACCTAGAAGAAACGGAAAATCATAATCTTCAGGGCAATCCGGATAGCCCACAGCAGGCCTTAAATCCTAACAGTTCCACCGGTACAATACCCAAGTCGCGTACAAAACAACGACTCTCTTCGTCACAGACTCTAGTAGTAGAAGAAAATGAAGCACTTGGAATAAAGATCCAATATTTGGAAAAAAGAAATAAGAGCTAGCTGAAATGCGCGCTATGTTACAAAATCAATTGCCAAATCACAGCTTGCAAAATTATTTGTCGCAGTCAAAAGAACCCATTCATGAAAAACAAAATATGTTACGATTATATGAGAAACACCGCCGGGAGAACGGCCCAAACTAAAAAAGATTATAGAAACTTGGATGCGATCAAAAAGGACTAGCAGAATTGGGGGCATGATCATAGAACTGCGGGGAATACGAATAGTTGTAACCGGAATTAATCTGTAGTAGCTCATGGACGGCAAAATGAGCAGCACGAAAATAGACGGAAACAAACTGCACAGCAGAACAGGGGTCATTTGAGGATTGAGTCTCCGATTCAATACGGAACAGGATTCCGAGAAGAGGGACTTAGTCAGGATCGGGAAAGTAGTCGATGGTACAACTTCCGAGACAGCATGGAATGCCTAGATGGTGAGGACGATGGCAATTTTTCACGAATGCCAGGAAGACGCCCTATAAACGAGATACACATTATCAATGCAGACAGGCGAATGGAGAAATGGCACCTGACGTTCAACGGTGATTTACGCCAACGCTCGTTAGAAGATTTTCTTCATAAAGTCCGAAGACTAGCTGTTATGGATCGTATAGAGGAGAATGTTTTACTACAGCGAATTCATACCGTTATAAGAGGAGAAGCATACGACTGATATCTATGCTACGATGATGAATTCCGAAATTGGTCCGATTTTGAGGAACGTATTCGATATATGTAAGGAAACCCAAATAAGGACCAAGGTAATCATCAGAAAATTTATGAACGGAAGCAACAACGTAATGAAACTTTTCTTGCTTTCAAAATGGAAATAGAACGTTTGAATAAACTTCTTTCTATTAACCTTTTTAGATCAGGGAAGACTGTTTGAGATCATTTGGGATAACATGCGCCCTCATTACAGATTCAAGTTAGCTTGTATCACCGTTAGGGACCTATATATGCTTGAGTACTACGCATATCGAATAGATGCTAATGATCCATCCTTTCGTCAGCGAGAGGGACCAGTTAGAGCTACGAATACCGTACATAACATAGAAACTACGCCCGAATCAGATGAATCCTACTCTTCTTGTTCGGAGACAGAAGAGGTCAACGAAATCAGGAAGACGTTTGACAGGCTCAAACGTGGTTTAGACTCAAGAGGACTCAAATGTACCACTTTGTTGGAACTGCAACAAACATGGTCATCTTTGGACATATTGCAAGGAGCCCAAAAGAATCATAAATGTTGGTGTTCCTGCTGGGATGGGCGGGAGTCATTAATTTATCCCAAAATAGAAATTAAAGCGCTGTCGAGAGTGAGAACCTCGTGCACGTTAATCAAGGAACTTCTCACGAGTCAACATGGCTTAGTGAGATCAACCACGGACTCAATTATAGTTTAAAAAGTACAAATCAGTTTCGTTGCAGAAAACAACGAATAGGTTTTATTAGTCCTATCTTCGATTTCGTAATTATAAACGAAAATTAACTATCAGTGAAGATTTTGAAACTATTGTACGTATTGAATTGTCAACTAAAAGACTTCAATTTTAGGTTAAGCCTCAGGAAAAAAATCTGTGCCCAGATCCGTGAGCTGCAGTCATGAATTCGAGAACAAGCAAAAATACACCGTGCACTGAATCACGTAATAATGAACTAAATAACGTTTAAAGGGAAAAATCCTGAACACGTGAACTAGTTCACGGTCCGTTTTCATTTTCGGGAACGCTTTTTTTCTGTGTGAATAGCCCCATTTCTACCAGCTGGAATAAGAGTTTGACAAAATAATTTTCTGCTTCCGCGATTTCTGGTAGTATGGAAGTTACCGCCACCAACGATGTGAGTAGTTTTACTCTTGGGATGTTGTTTATGCCTAACTTTTTTTTCCTATTTGGATTGTTTCGTTTGTTTGAATTTTCAGAAATATTGCAGCAATCTGTTAAAACCACCATCATTCAACTTTCGAAGCACGGCTACCATCAACTCTAAGGTAAGACAACGTCGACGAAGCCAGATTAATGTTGTTATTGTGTTTTTCTTTCTTTTTTTTTTGCTGATGTTATTGTTTCGGCTTTATGCTGATTCATTTCTTACCCCACATAACATCTCCCACAGTAATTTGGCGAGATCCACTCAAAACATACACACGATGGAGGCAGCGGAAATGCAACCGGCAACTGACCTGGCACACCGATGGACATGCGATCCGCCATTCTCTTCCATCATTGGCAATCACTCACTCTCTAACCATTTCCCAATCCAATCCAATCTAGCTGAATGTGCGAGGTGGGAAAATGGGTGGAGACTTTCTCACCCTCTGCCCGATGAGAAGGGGTCCACTGTTGTTGCCGATCTGCCATCATCGGTGCGAAGGTTCAAGACCTTTTCCCGCGAAAGTCCTCTGAAAGCTTCCAATGCAACACGAAATGACCCATTTCAGCTTTTGCTCATTTACAGCTCCGTACCAGTTTCATGAGTATTCTACGTTCTGACCTGCGACGATGGTTTATCGCCCATCGCAAATCAGTTGCGCGTTTCGCCGGGGCACCTGTCTGATCCGTTCACGTGTATGTGATCTTTATCAACACCATTGCTGGGAAATGAAACAAAAACCAACCATCCAAGCCAGCAAACCGTTAAAGTAATTCTTCTTCGCCCATCGCGTCCAACTCTCGGGCAACAGCCTTAAAAGAAAGCCTAACCGTCATCACGAGGAGTCCCGGTCCATATAAGCTGAATTGCTACAAGTAACAAACAGAAAAAAGGAGGGAGAGAAAAAAAAACTTGATCCAAACGGGAACTTCCACTGGGACTGCAATGACGAGGGATATGAATGGGCGCGAATGGGCAAGTCAAAACGAACATTGTGATAGACAGAATTTAAAACCGCAGCAATGGAGTTTCAGTTGGATTGGCAAGGTTGCAGAATTGAATTCATGCGAAAACGGTATGCACTGGTTGTGGATATGGAGGACGACCGTAAGACTGGATTCGCTTCAGGCCGTTTTGAACTCCCTTGTACCGTAACCGGCGAAGGTGGTGATGCTAAGTTTGAAATTAACGCAATCTGCAGGTTTCTGATGGATCAGGGAATTGTGCATTTGATCGTTTCTTCGGAGATGCCGTTTCGCTTTGCTAAAATATTAATTGAATTAATTAATACAGTGCTTCGCAGTCCAAAAAACTACGGTGGTGAACCACTGGTCAGAGCGCTGCACTGGGTGATTACCAAGATTTGGGAGGTGGAATGTTTACCGGAGGATTGGATGGAAGGAATAGTGTGTCCCATCTATAAAAAGGGCGACAAGCTGGATTGCTGCAATTATCGTGCGATCACGCTCGAGTGGCACGATCTTCAGGAAGTCTGTCCAATTATTTGGCTTCGCCGACGACGTTGATATCGTAGCACGTAACTTTAAGACGATGGCGGAAACGTACATCAGACTTAAGGCTGAAGCTGTTAGGATTGGGCTTGTGATTAATACGTTGAAAACAAAATACATGATGGGAAGAAGCTCACGAGAAGACAATGTTAGCCTCCAACCACGAGTTCAGATCGACGGTGATGAAATCGAGGTAGTAAACGAATTCGTGTATCTGGGCTCATTGATGACCGCCGACAACGATACCAACAGAGAAATACAAAGGCGCATTATGGCTGGCAATCGTGCCTACTTTGGACTCCGAAGGACGCGAAGATCGAACAAAGTTCGCCAAACTACAATGTTCCTTATCTACAAGACATTAATTAGACGGGTAGTTCTCTACGGCCACGAAACATAGACATTGCTTGTGAAGGACCAACGCACCCTTGGTGTCTTCGAACGGAAGGTGCTGCGTACGATCTACGGTGGAGTGCAGATGGAAGACGGAACGTGGAGGAGGCGAATGAACCTCGAATTGCATCAGTTGCTTGGAGAATCTCCCTTCGTACACATCGCAAAAATCAGTCGACTACGATGGGCTGTGCATGTCGTAAGAATGTCGGACGACAGCCCTGTGGAAATGGTTCTCGAAAACGACGGGTACAAGAAGAAGAGGCACGCAACGAGAAAGGTGAATCGATCAAGTAGAAGGCGACCTGCGGACCCTTCGCAGACAGCAAGGCTGGCGAAGTCTATGGCCACGAAACGTGGACTATGATCTTGAAGGACCTACACGAGCTTGGTGTCTATGAACGGAATGTACTACGAACAATCTACGGTGCAGTGATGGTAGATGGAACGTGGAGAAGCCGAATGAATCACGAATTGACAACCATGCACTGGGCAGTCGCAAGAATGTCGGAACTTGAGAACGAACCGACTGGTACAAGAAGAAAAGGCGCGCAACGGCCAAGGTGGGTCGATCAAGTGGAAAGTAACCTGCGAACCCTCCGTAGACTACAACGCTGGTGGAGTGCAGCCATGGACGGTGTGAATTGAGGAAGACTTATATACACAGAAGAGGACACCCAAGCCTTGAACTGACTGGTGTGTGTGTATGCGTGTGTATGTGTGTGAGTGTATTTACGTTACTGCTAAGTTATATGCCTGGAATTGACACTTGGAGACGTCGGTGTTGACGACATTTGATCTGTAAAAGCGTATTAAGAGTAGCTGTAGGACAGCTGGGTGAAATCTATTCCGTGGGTTATCGGCTTGTATCATTTTCCCGTGCGCGTGGCACACGAAGTGACTAGCAGCGAGGATCGCTGTACCCGTTAGCTTGACCAAACGACCATATTTTCACTGAAAAACCGGACGATTGTTCTGGTTACGACTCTTCGCCAGCTCTTGGATAACCATTTGCGCTGTGGACTGAGTTTCGATTCCGGAAGCGAATCGAGCTCTTTTGCTGTAGGTAGGAACTGCAGGGTTCTTGGTCCTTCGTAGATCACTAGTCCAATTCCGTAACTTGACAAGGGCCGGATCATGCTGCAGCAGAATTGTTCGATTGCAATACGAAAGTTTGGTACCAATCATTATCAAATCCTTAGCCGAGACTCGCACACTTTCTTCGTCATTCGGTCATTGAGGTTTAAATGTTAAGGTTCAAGTTATGGTCACACCCAGAATTCTCGGCGGTTGGTCTTTGGAACACGGATTCAATAGATAGTTCTCCATAAGTATTCGGTAAAAATGTTGCAGATATAGCGAATCCAACGCTCTCTACCCATTTGCCGACAGCCATGGCGATGGCCTGAAGTTTCCGATGTAACTATTGACTTTTTACTCCTCGAAATGCAAGGAGGCTGTCGTTCGCGTACAAGAGTATGTCAACATCCCTTGCTACTACTCTGAACATGAGCTGCATTGCGATGAGGAAATGCGTTACAGATAGAACAAAAGCTTGCGGAACTGCATGTTTCAGAAGGGGTTCACGAGACAATTGCCCACCAAATCTGGAAAGGTCGTTTCGGGAGAAAGCTTTACAATATGTTCCAAATCCGGCCGCGTAGCTACCAAGATTTCAGTTTCCGCATTATGTTATCATAGTTTTTGACAGATTCTTAGAGGTAATGAGTCAGTGTCCCTTTACGGTCGGCAGTGATCTCTCCATCTCGGTAGAATAGTTTTCTGTGTCGCATTCTACAAGAAAGACGCGTTGGCGTTTGTCAAGCCGGCCACTTGATTCTTGTTTGGTAATTAGTCGACGGTTGATAGTCCGTTCGAAAATTTTCCCAGCACAGCTGGAGAGCGAGAAACAGCTGGATCGAAAGGCATCAGGTCTATAATCGTGACTGTTCGGTTTTGGAACGGGAACAACAGTAGAGTTGTGCCAGCTGGTGAGAAACTTGCCGTTGCGCCAGACTTTACTGAGCTGCTCAAGGAGTGTCGTTTTCACGGACAGAGGAAGGCGTTGAAGTAAAGTGTACCCTATCGTATCGGGACCTCTTGAAATATCTCGCCTTTTGTCGAGAGCCACAGGAGAACGATAAGGGTGATGTCTATGTTGTAACCATCCTGGTTTTGAACGAACAATCAATAGACGTTGGATTAGCTGCTGTCTTGGTTTTTCAGAAAGTTGGAGGGGGGCTTGGAGTTGCAAAGATCGTCTGCTACTTCTTCGGGACTATCCGTGAATCCGTTTGCTCGCTTGAGTACTACGGGAGTTGTCGGTTGCCACGCAGTCGGCTGTTCACAGTTTTCCACAATTCGATCTTTGTACAAGTATACCTCGATATAAAGCAACTCAGCAGCAAATACTATTTTCAAGTACACCTTATTTAAGAAAAGAAGTAAGATCATTGGATAGATGAGACAATTTCCTATCTATTAGTTGCAACGTTTTGTATAAATAAACTCTCATTCGTGAGAAATGTACATTAGAAGTCGAAAAATAAACTTGCTTTCTATCGAGGTATGCCTGTATTATAATTTATTTAGTTAACATCTATACAGATAATACCAAATCATCAATTTCACGCCACAACACTCGATTCACAGCTGCACCTCTCCATCTCCGGTTGCATCTCTCCATCCTCGGCTGCGCCCCACACTCGCCAGTTCATTGAGTACCTGGTCTGCCCATCCAACCAGCTGCGCTCCACGCCTTCTTGTACCTGCCGGATTTGAAGCGAACACCATCGTTGCATTGATGTTTTCCGGCATTCTCGCAACATGCGCTGCCCAGCGTATCCTTCCAGCTTTTGCCACCTTCGGAATAGTTGGTTCGTCATAGAGTTGAGCGAGATCGTGCTTCATTCTTCGCCGCCACACAGCGTTCTCCCCCACACCGCCAAAGATGGACCTAAGCATGCGTCGCTCGAATACATCATGTGCTTGCAAGTCCTCTTCGAGCATGGTTCCATTCTTGAGTCCGTAGAGAACCACCGGTCTTATAAGCGTTTTGTACATGGTATGTACATTTGGTGCGGGAGTGATTATTTTTTGACGTAGGACTACGTCTTTGTTTACAATACAGGGGTATACGTTGCGAAATATGCTTAGGTTTTGAACGTTTCATTTCATAGGCGTTAGTGCAGTTGGCTGTTGATGCCGATGCTCCCGTCAACTTCGCTGCGAGAAACATGGCTGCTGAAGTCTACGAGTTGGCGGGAAAAAGCCGCCCGTGACAACGAGACAAGAATCAATCATCCCACGTCACCTGCAGATGGCCACCCGCAACGACGAGGAGCTGAACCAAGAAGACCAAGAAGAAAGCCCAAGTACAATCGCGAACCATGTTTCTCCCCCGTCAACTGAATCCGTTCTTTTCACGACGACCAATTCAGTTTGCCAACTAAAGAGTTTGTTTGGTTGATTTTTTCTCTTGTGCTGTTTGGAATTTCAATTCCCGGGCCCGGCTGAACATGACCTTGCTTATTAGATAAGCATAGACTCAATAGAGGGTAGGTTGAGTTCGTTGTAGTTCCTAGTTGTGCATAGCGGGTTAGTTGCTGGCGGTATATAATAAATCTTTCATAAAATGATTCAGTAGTGAACATACACAACCAATAACTAAATAACTTGTTTGAAGTTTGCTTTTTTGGAATTGCTGCCCGCTGTTTGCTGGCATGTGATGATTTCCCTATCACAGTCATCATACTCTTATAACTAGTTGTTCAATGCTGGTAATGTTCTCTTCAAATTCTAACCAGTGCACAGTGGGCATAATCGTGGCTGTAATAGAACTAATTTCAAATCCGCTAATATTTATACATGAACTGATGCTTTTCTATAGGAAAAATCGACAATAAATCGATTTTTTGCTTGAAAAGGGACATATCTTATGTGACAAACTCTGAGGAATCGAATGGTGTTGGTATCATGCTGTGCCGGGGTCGAGAAATGGTCCATTTTGTCCCATTTCACCCTAAATCGATGTGCTTTTCAGTTTTTATAATATCTAATGCATTAGTTTCAATTCCAGCCGTACCCACCTAGCTTCATCGACGAGCAATCAGGAGAACGTTGTCATAAACGCTATAAGCATGCTCGGCTGCATCTTGCGCGGAAAACTTCACCGAGGACAATTTGACGGAAATTATACACATGTCGTTAGCGTGGTGTGACCCGAAAAAGGCTCACATGGGCGCCACAACAAAACCGAAACGAAAAAAAATCTCAAGCCAACGCAAAAAAATAAAGGAAATATGAAAAAAAAAATTTTTTAGGCCGCGAAACGGGCAGCGCGGACACCGCCACCGATGCCGACGACACAGCCGAGCCCCAAACCGGGGGACCCCACAAGGGGTGAAATTAATAAATAAAAACAAAAAACATTTTTTTATAAATAATTATGTTTATATATTATATAAAAAAAATACGAACACTATGGGGGGCCACCGTGAGGTGCCGGGGGGGGGGGGTTTAGAAAATAAAGGGAAAAAACAGCGGGGGGGGGCATGAAACCGACACCATTCGATTCCTCAGAGTTTTTCACATAAGATATGTCCCTTTTCAAGCAAAAAATACAGCGGCAATTCTCGGAGTAAAAACTGAAAAACACACCGATTTAGGGTGAAATGGGGCAAAATGAGCCACTTTCCGTGCTCTGCACAGGATGAAATCAGTGGCAATCGATTTATTGGCGTTTTTTTTCCTATAGAAAAGCATCAGTTCATGTATAAATACTAGCGGATTTGAAATAAGTTCGATTACAGCCTCGATTATGCCCACTGTGCAGTGCTTGAAAGTGTTTCTTACGTTCTAGTGTCTTGGATAGAGACTGTAGGAATAAAATATTTGGGAAAGTAATGAAGGAGTAGGTGAGGAAGGAAAGACGGGGGGGGGGGGAGGGGTGGGGAACAAAAAAAGGGGGGAGAGGAAGAGATAGTTGGGAAAGAGGGAATTGGTGGGTTTTTTGGGGTTGGGGGGTGGGGGGGGGGGGGGGGGGGGGGGAGGGGGGGGGGGGGAGTGGGGGGGGGGGGAGTGGAGTATTAGGGCCATAGCAAAAAGACTTGTTTATAGAAAGGAAAACTGCTTGATTGATTTTAAAGGCACGTCACTTTCCTTTTTTAACAAAAAAAATTATGAACATTTGAATACGGTGCTTCATCAGCTGTTCGACGAAATTCATCCTGATGTTTGAACAGGAGCGTTGTACAGCTTCTTTATCGATTTGGCGAATGCATCGTTTGATTATTTTAATCAGATGTTTACAGTCTTTGGCTCTCCAGTTGTTTTTGTACACCAGCGAACTCAAATATCCAAAGAAATCCAAAATCGGGCGACACTGGGGCAAATTTGTTGTACTGCGGTTTTCTGGTACATACGGGATGTTTTGGCTTTCCAAGAAGGCTTGTGTTTTCTCGCATAATGCGACGACGCTTTATCCGGCCAAAACACGAAATTCCATCTGCATGATATGTTTGAAGAAATTGAATCAATAATTTCTCCAAAAATTGATTTTGGTACACTTCTTGATTAAAAGCCAAACCACTGGGCTTGAACCATGGTTTGGAAATTCCTCTCTCAGATATGGCAATATACCGAAAGTATTATCTTCTGCTCAAACTTATGTTTAAACTTATATTTCACGTTTGAAGATGCAGTAGGAATGTTATCAGAATAGTATCGATCGTTTGCTGGGATGTGGGTTTTTGAGAGAGGGAAGTAGCGCGGCATTGGGATTTCGGTTGATATCTGTTGCTCTGTGTATTCTGGTGCTCTTGATTTCTCGCGGCAGACTATTCCTTTCTTCTTCAACGTCTTGCAGATGTAAGGTTGCGTAGTCTTGAATTTTATTGCTGCATCAGATTGAATAATCGAATTCTTGTTGTTAAAAGTACTATGGAGCAATCTAAGTCCTTTCTTGTCCATTATTTTAGCCGGTCTCCTACTACCACAACTACGAGCTGTTCCTGAGGATGCTAGGATACGATAGATGGTTGGAACTGGAACATTCTCGGTTTTAAAATGGTTTAGGATCGTTTGATAGAACTGTACAATCCGCTCGCGTAATGCTTCTTGCTTCAACGGCATTTTGAACACAACTGCACAAGTTGGAACAAAACAAAACATGTGATTATGTTGGGGAGACAGAGAACATTGATTCACATAATCTTTCTTTTCTCTGTGCACGTTTGTGGTTTGGTATGAAGGAGTTAAAATCATTCTCATTTTGACGTAGAACTACGTCTGTGATTTCAATACTGGGGTACACGTTCGAATTGCGAAAATTTGGAGCGTCACGAAAAATATATAGGTTTTGAACTTTTATAACTAATTCATTCCACGATTGATTTCCATAATTTTGGGAAAAAAGCTAGGGGCATTTTTTCTGCTTCTTTTTTTTTTCTTTATTTTACGTCAGCCTATTTCCTCACATGGTGACAATCACCGACGCCAGGAAGACGACTCCACCACCTGGACCCCTACCTAACGACTCATGAATATGAGCCGAGACCAACGGCTTTACTTCTCTTCCGAAGAAAGACGTGACCAGATTTGTTCGCCTCAGAAAAACCACCGACGTCGACTGGGATTGAACCCAGACCCACTGGGGTGCCAAGTAGCAGTCACGCTTACCACTACACCACCGACGTCGGCAACGCTTCGATTTCAATATTTAAAACTATTGATTTTGAACATTCAACTATTGAAATTAACGCAAATATAAGGTGATGTCTTATAATGCCAATTTTTCAGAGTAAATTTACAAGATGCACAGTATTTTCCTATCACAGACTTCAAATTTAAGTAAGGAATGTCTCACATGCAGCAGTGCACGATATAAAACGAGGACGCCTTCAAATTTGCTTCATTCGCTCGGCAGCCATGGAGCTGTGCAGAGCGGCAAAGGGCCAGTACTGCTCTGGCAGCTGGCGGTTGCAAGTACCCTGCAGGAGGAGGGTACGCGGGCGAGCAACCAGCCAGAATGATGGCTCAGCGGCTGTCGCTAGCGAGTGGCTGGCTGGACAGCCATTTTTAATGCAGTCGTGTACTATGCGAAGCTCGTGGCAAATTTATCAAATTTGGAGGGAAACATGTATGATCCAGTTGGTAGTCATATCACGATATGATGTACATGTATATGTATAGATGTATATGTAGATGATTTCGAAATATATGTAGATGATATAGATAAATATATAGATGTATATGGTCATGATATTGATATATTTGTAGATTATATCGATACATATGTAGATGATATAAATGTATTTGATATGATATTTATATGTTTGAAGATGCTATCGATATGAATGTAGATGATGGAGATAAGACGCAACGTTGAGTGTTAAAAATTCGCAATCACTGTCTATACAGGCAGAACGGCATTTTGCGGGGTAGAACCATCTGTGTTTAGCGCCCTGGTTCCCAAATTTCGACAGAATGTCAATAACTATTATATGATGTATTACACACAAAAAGATCACTTCAGGGCTACTATTTTAATTTTGAAAGAGCGTTATACTGAGTTATTAAGAGTTTGCTCATTGTATCCGACACCTACCTGACACTTACCTACCTATGACACCTACCTAATTCGTAAATCCTGGCTGATCCTGAATTTCGCACAATTTCTGTTCGATAAATACCAAATATCTCTTAAAATCATGTTTCGGTATAGAAAATAACTCAGGGTCGTTTAAAGTTTATTTGCCTTTTGCAATCGCAGCCCGCTGGTTGCTGGCATGTTATGATTTCCCTATTACTGACATAATTTTATTATAACAAGTTGTTCAAGGTTGGTAAGTTCTCTTCAAAATCCAATCAGTGCTAGAAAGTGTTTCTGTTCATTTTAGTGCGTTGGATGGAGTCCCTACCTTGCAATAGAATTCAAATATTTTTGAGAAAGTGTTTGAAAATGAAAGTAAAATGTCGCAGAATATGGCTGCAAAGTATCAGAGCAGCAATCGGAGCGTATAAATCTTCAAGCTATTTTGGATAATACCATAAGTTTAAAGTCGACTTTCAACAATTTGGAGAAGTTATTAAGGGTTTATTGAATTCCTGCCAAAAAAAATCGTGTTAATTGATGACCAATTAACATAATGAATTTTATACAGTTACATATTCTTTAAAGAAACATGGTATGTACTTGTATATAAAATTCATCTTTCGAACAGGTCTTCAACTATCTTTCATGCCATAAAGATCAGGACCCTCTCAACCATCTCAGCCATTTTTTAGGCTTAAGTGACATATTAAATATGCCACCTAAATTTTTCACAGAAATACGGATTTTTGAAAATGGTATGACCAAAAATGACTTTTTTTGCATATGTTATGAAAACTTCAAATTTATAAACCTTACCAACATGAAATTCTTGTCACATAAAGTCTATAAATAGATCATGATGTTGTCAGATTTTCAGCAAACAATATTGATAATTGACAATGTTACAGAAGGTTGACGATGGGGTTTGTTGGAAGCTAAACTTTGCTCGGCTTTTTTATGCTACTGAGTGTACTTGCTTATCTATGCCGATCCAACGTCCCATTAGAACAGCACCTACAGCAAAACGAAATATATTTCTTCGCAAATTGAAGACTTAATCGAAGATTAAACGATTCTTTTGAGAAATGCGCTAATTGAATGCTTTTTTTTCTCGATGACAACAAACGCTCAAAATACATTTTTTTCAGATTTTCAAATGATAGTTCACTCTAGCTCTGGAGGATGTTCTCAAGCCAACTTTGATCAACCTACACATGGTAGTCACCGAGATGTTTACAAGTTGTTGTTTTTTTTAATTGACGCCCCCTGTATTATTGCTCGTTTTTGTACAAAAAGAAAACTAACTAACTGACAGCGAATGCGGCAGTTAAACCATCACGTAAAAATCATACGTGACAATAGCCAAACTTGATCTTCCAATTCTTACCAAACCAGCACAAATGTTGCATTCCATGCCATCCTTTAGTGCCTCGTTTTCTCGATCAATCTCTGTCGTTGTCTGCTTTCCTGCTTTTGATACGGTAACCGTTTGAATCTGAATGGCGAGAAAGGAAAATTTCGCAGAGAATTGCGTCGCCATTTGATTGAGGCCCCGATTTCAATCGAATTACCGATCATTCTTTGCCCCTGCCGTCGTCGGTCGCAATTCGTCGTCAAATTGCATCAACTTGCCAAACAAACAGTTGGAATCCGGCTTAGCCGAGTACGTGACAGATGGGCATTGCAGTTTTAGCACCTGATTAATCCACATTCAGACCTACGGGCGACTCGACAGACGTGAAAGCATTGCAAATGGTTTTGCTCGATTTGAAACAGACACCGCTCTAATTGGACTTCGCCGTTAGGCGGGATAGAAAACAGTTGTTCCTTCGTTGGGCTGCTGCCGCAGTAAAGCACGTGAACGGCGCGCGCGAATGGCAATGACAAATTGCCTTCAATTCGATGGAAATGTTTTCGTCTGGAAACAATAGTTTCTACTAAAATAAACATTAGTCAAGGTTCCGATTTGAAATTTCAATCCATAAGTTGATCTCCTTATTTTACTGTCAAGATCTTCCGAAACTTCTCGCCGGAGATAATCACTTCACAGGCAGATAATGGACCAATTAATTGTAGATTTCGTTTCTGTTCTGCTGAAGCCGTCATTAAGTGGTGCCTCGTGACTTGATTACCGCTAGGGCGCACTCGGTTAAGTCATAAATCCATGCAGTGCATTAACGGTTTGCTGTGGCACTTTCGGAGTGTCGTTTTTCAACACTTGTCTTCCTTCCGTCCCGTTGCCGTGTACCTGTGAGGCATACCAATGGATGAGCTCCATCTGACGGACATTTTGGATTGTTATCAGATCGAATCACACGGGTTGGGTGACACTGCTGGATGGAGCCCGCTAGTTGACATTCTAACCGCCTCTGGCACGGATCCCACGGTTCTGACATTCAAGAGCCGGCGGCTCCCAAGTTCAACAGCACCCCCTTCCCTTGCCTTGCTCTGCTCGTCGTCAGTGATTTTTTTCTTCTGAAGATTCAAGCACCCCACCATCTTTATGGGGGCCCTTGCTTTGACGTTCTCCTTGAGACATCGAGCCGATGTGAACCTGTTGCAATCTTCAGGTTTTTGCTTTTTATTATCGCTTTGCACAGGTTGCATGCTTATGTGCATCATGCATAAAAATAAGAGAAGCCACTTGCCATTTTACGGTGTAATAATTCAAACCACTTCTCATTAATGAGTATGCCTGCTTGGTCTGGTATAGTGTGACGTGATAAGGTAATAATAGAGTGCAAAAGAAAAGCAGAAGATTTTTAAATATAAGAACGATGTAGACAGCTGTATGCTCGGAACGGTCATTGTCCCCGCTTGGAGAAGGCTTAGGAAATACCATTGAAGAGCATTGGGCGTGACTGTGATGATATTCAAATTTGACTAAACTCATAAGAAAACATTTATCAGTGGTGACGATCAATGGAGTAGGGCGACTCTTTGAAATAAGCTTATATGGCCATCAAAAAATGAAAAAAATATTGGATCTTGTTACAATAAATTCTAGATTGGCTAATTCTCCATTGCTCATTTGATCACTGTAACTAATAACTTTTTTCTTATGTTTCCTGAAGGTGCCCACAAAATGTAAATCTATGGTGTTGCGAATATTGTTAACAAACACTTGTTTCTGAAACGGTTGCCAAATTCATGGTGGCCGCCATAATTTTTCCCACTTCGAATGGCGTATTTACCTACTATTTTACAACATCCTATGGGGCCATTCAATAATTACGTAAGCACTTTTTTTGGGATTTTTAACCCCTCTTCCCCCTTGTAAGATCTGGTAATATTTAACAAAACCCTCCCTTCTACATTCGTAGGATCTTACATTGACTATTTGTATGGTTTGCATATGATTTATTCATGCTTACAAAAGATATTTTTGAAACCCCCTCCTTCCCGTGTAAGAAAACGAATGAGCATGAGATTGGTGCCTCCCAATAACATATTCAACATAATAAACATGTCAAGAATAGCTAAAAAATCAGCTTTTCAGAAAGCTTTTGGAATTCTTATTTTCGCCCAGCCCAGTGCAAACAATTATTACTCTGATGTTGTCAAAAACTGCTTATCCTTGGTTTAAGTATTAACTGTCATTTCACTAGCTTAAGCATTAACTGTCATTTCAAATGTATTGTTCGTTTTTATGTTGGTATCTCTGTCTTCTGCGTTTTTATACAAGCAGCAAGCGATTTTTGTTGGCAGCAAGTGAATTCTTGGATTTTCTGTATTCAATTTGAACTTGAACGGAACAGGAAGGCTTAAAATGTCTCTGAAAAAGAAAAGAAATTCCTGTGGCGAAAAGAAGAGACGGTCGGTGGTTCTTCTAGGTGATAAACTTAAAATTATTAAAGAATTGGAGGATGGAATGTCAGCCAATGATGTGACCAGCCAATGAATGGAAGCGATCAAAGCAAATGTAGCTGATTATTCCTGTAAACATTGGTATGTAGTTCTTCATCTAATTTCTATCTGCTGGTGTAGGAATTATGTACCTCTATTTGTTTAGAGTACCGGAACGTTTCAAGTAAGCAAGAAAAAATCATTTCACTGTGGTATAGCTGAGAGTCTATGATGAAAAAGACTATGATTGATGTTTACATTTCATGTTTAGTATTCAAGATGACGACGAAAGAAAAACAAGTGCGCGAGCGAATTTTGTACGGGCGTACGGCAAATCCTGACTTGTCAATACGGGACCTTGCAAAAACATTGGATTTGCCTAAATCCACTGTTCACGATGTGCTCAAATAATTTTCGAAACGTTTGACGGTGGAGAGAAAACCGAGAAGTGACAAAAACATTGGACGCGCTGATCCTGTCATGGACCGAAAGGTGAAAAGGATATTAACGAAAAACCCAAATCTCTCCATTCGAACGGTGGCTCGTAAAATAGGGATGTCGCCTGGTTTTGTCCAAAAATCAAAACAACGTTTGGGACTTAAGCCGTATAAAGTAAAAACAGTTCCAAATCGCAACGACAAACAGAACTTGGCAGCAAAATCACGGGCTCGACGTTTGTACTGCGAATATTTGACGAAGTTTTCATGCGTTGTTATGGACGATGAAACTTATGTCCTGGAGGATTTCAAGCAGCTTCCAGGGCTGGCTTTTTATTCTGCTATGGCCAGAAATGCTACAGCTGAGCATTTCAGAACGAAGAAGGCATCGAAATTTCCCAAAAAAATACCTTGTGTGGCAAGCAATTTGCACGTGTGGCAAAAAGAGTAAATCTTTCGTCACTACAGGCACAATCAACAAGGAGATCTATCAGAAAGAGTGTCTGCAGAAGCGATTGCTACCCTTCATCAAAAGTCACAAAAAAAAACCTTTGTTCTGGCCCGATTTGGCATCATGCCACTATGCTAAAACTGTGATGGAGTGGTACCAAGCAAATCAAGTGAACATTGTACCAAAAACCTCAAACCCGCCAAATTGCCCAGAGCTACGACCAATCGAGAGATATTGGGCTCTGATGAAGCGGAAGCTTTCTGGAAAGAATCAAGGAATCAAAGACATCAAACACTTCCAGCAAATTTGGAAAAAGACGGCTTCTACGATTTCGGAAGAGTCTGTACAAACCCTAATGGACGGAGTTAAGCGCAAAGTTCGAAAATTTTATGCAAATACCGAATAACTATGTTTTGTCTTCACGAATTGTTAAAAGACATCCCATGAATCTGAAATAAACAACTACGACGGAAATATAATGCGAAATCTATGTTTTATTCATGTTTTGAGGTGTCCGGATTATTGCGGATACAGACCTTACCCAAAAGTAGACGAGGCGTTGTATGTTTGGTTCTTACAACAACGGGAACATCATATTCCGGTAAGCCAAGAGATGTTGCAAGTACAGGCACAGAAGTTTTTCCACAAAATGGTCGGTGATGGTTCTTTCGGAAGTAGCGGCTACATACAAACGTTCGTTGATCGTTATGGAAGCCATGTTCTTCAAATAACAGGAGAAATAGGTTAAGAAGTTTGGTGAAGACATGCGTCGTTACAATCTGCACCCAGCTCAGATATTTAATGCCGATGAAAGCGAACTCTATTTTAAAAAGACTCCAACACCGACATATGTTGATAAGGACTCCAACTCAGCACCCGATACAAAGGTCAATAAAGAGTGACTGACGTTTATGCCATGTAGTAACATGGACGGCGCTCTGAAGCTGTCTTTTAAGCTAATCGGAAAGTATAGCAAGCCAAGGCCTCTTAAGCACCTGAAAAAACTTCCGGTTTACTACAAGGCGTCTATAAATGCGTGGTTGACTCGAGAGCTATTCAAAACTTGGTTTTTCGAACAGTTCGTTCCGCAGGTTCAAGCATTTTTGGAGCTATCTGGTCTGCCTTCGACAGCCGTTCTTGTTCTGGATAATTGTTCCGCTCATTTTAATTCAGATGAGCTTAAAACAAGCGATGGTGCCATCTTTACAATATTCTTGCCTCCCAATACTACGGCTGTTATGCAGCCAATGGATCAAACTATTATCCAAATGATTAAGACACGCGCTACCGAAATCGATTACTATGGAAATTCTACATAAGAATAGGCCTATTTTGACTACCACAGACCCCTCCGATCATAGATTAATAAACAATATTCGAAACATGGGGGAAGTGGGCTAAAATCAGCAATATCTCTGTTACCCGACCCGTGCGGTGGCTGCAACCACCTCCATTCGATTTCTAGGGAAATTCTACATAAGAATAGGCCTATTTTGACAATCGCAGACATCTCCCATCATAGATTACTTGACAATATTCGAAAATGCGGGGAATAGGGGCAAAATAACCCCCCATTTATTTTTGCTAGAGTGGGGGGGGGGGCGCCCCTCCGTTCTCTTCCTTTTGAATTTCTTAATAATTATTATTAATTTTTTTTTTTGTTTTGTTACTGGTGGGTAATTGATTTATTTTTGGATTTTTTGTGTTGGTGGTGGTGTGGTGGGATGTTCGTTTATAGGGGTGTGGGGGGGGTGGGGGGGGGGGGGTTATAAGGGTTTTAGAAAATGTTAAAAAAATTTTTTTGGTTGGTGGTGGGGTGGGTGTGGTGGGCGAACAGTCTGACCAAATCGACGAAGAGAATGTGGAGTTTGAGTTGCTGAGAAATGACGAAATCGTCGAAAGAATTCTCAATCCATCCATCGATGACGAAATCACCTATGATGTCGGTGATACAAGTTTTATAAATAACAACAGCACAAACGTTGAGGAATTCTTCGGTCCTGAGGAAGAATCCGGAACAGTTTCCGACGAAACTGCATTGAATGGGATTGACGTGTTGATTAAGTATTCAGAGGAAAATGGCTGGCCGCTGAAGTCACAATTTTCATTGCGTGAAATGCGTTCAGGAATACTAGACAAGCTGGCAAATAGAAAATCAGTTTGAGAAACGACTTGAATTGCCGAAGGCTTTTTGTACGATTTCATTTTATATATAATATTTTGATTATCAATAGTTGGACAAATACAAAGTGAATTGAATTGAACTTTTCTTGATCAATTGCTATGCGCATAAATACCGTCTGTATGGAAAAAAAACCCAAACTAATGCCTTTTATTACACCGCTCCATAACATCTAGACCATCAATAAATTCAAATAAGCGAAATTCTGTCATACTAGGCATAGGCGTAGCCAGGATGTCGAATAGGGGGGGGGGGGGGTGTTTTTTTGAGAGAGAGGGGGGGGGGGGGAGAGGGAGGGGGGGAGAGAGAGAGAGGGAGGGGGAGAGAGAGAGGAGAGAGTGTGAGAGAGAGAGTGTGAGAGAGAGAGTGTGAGAGAGAGAAAGAGAGAGAGAATTTCACCGTCTTCAACCAGCTGCTGCACAGACTGAACACTTAACATTATACAACGGACAACACAGCGCCGTAAGGAACGTAAGGATATTATCGAGTTTCGTCAGCTGGAGCGGGAATCGAGCCCTCACTTTGTGACAATCCACCTGAACGGATTAACTTTTCTGCTCTCTCCCAAAGTATTTAACAATACCCGTCCGATTTTGGCAACAAAATTAAACTATTCTAGACTTGATCTGGAATGAAATAAAAAGATTTTAAAAACTCTCGATTTTCCCCAAGTTTCAAAATCGAATCTCATTAAATAGGAACCATGCTGATATCTAACGGGTACTGTAATGTGTCAAAATATTCATTTTACAGTCATGTTGGATTTTTGTATACGACAACCACGGATAGTGTTAACAGTTTCTACTGAAAAGGTACTTTTCCTCGCGACCCGCTCGCCCACACTGAAAATTAAATTTAAAATCGAATGTAAAAATAACAAATCTATTCGTTTTTTTCACACCGAAATTGATTAGTACTTTTCAAGAAATTACCTTCGTATTCAATGCCACAATGCTGTTACATAACTGTTAAAAGCACGATGCATTAGTTGACACCGAAAGAACACTCGTTCATTGTACGAAAAAAATACAAAATGCTACGAATATTTTGTTATCCATAAGAATGCATGGTTATATGATTGACTGACAGAACCTCTATATCGACTCAGTATGTAATTGAAAAAAAAAAGCGCAAACCACGAGGAGTTGTTCAGAATTTTTTTGAATATTTCTGAAATGAGGTTCGAACCTGTATTTTTGGGAAGACTTGTTATTGAATCCGTGGTTGATCTCACTAAGCCATGGTGACTCGTTAGAAGTTACTTGATTACTGAGTATGAACTTATAACTCTCGATAGCGCTTCAATTTTTATTTTGGGATAAATCAATGATTCCAGCCCACCCAAGCAGCAAAACCAACATGTATGAGTACGATTGAAGAAAAGCAGTGATAGGTTGGTTATCACAAAATCCATTTCGTGCATTGTTCAAAAAGGTGTAATGACAGCATTTCACCAGATGACAAGCATAAGGAATGTTTCATACAAATTACGAGACATTTATTCTATGAACAAAATCCATGGGTACGAAACAAGGGAAAGCTAATTCACGAACATAAATTTTCAGTGCATATACTGACAAAGCAACACCTCAAAAACATCGTTTTTTTACTCACCGTGCTCACACCGATTTAATAGATTTTTTTTAATGGTTGTTCAAGTAATAAGTGGTTAGCTTTTAACATACAAACATTTTGAGTTTTGGTGGTTTATAGCTTATGGTTTTTGTCCTCTTAACTTACCTTCAGTTTAATTATTTTCTCTGTTTTATCTAAACAACAAAATCATGCATAGCTTTACAAACCGACGTAAGTTGCGATTGTTAGGATGCTGTGATTTTTGTGAAAAATTGTTGCTACTTGTATTCTTAATACACGAGTAATAAGAAATAATTCAGGAAGTTTTATTCATCAATGACGAAAAGGAATTCATATGCGTTCTATCATCTGCTACTCCTCAATATTTTTAAAATAGTTCAGATACACTGGTGCATCTGCGTTTTGAAATTTGGACCAATTTATCTGATATGATCCAAGTGAAACACGATCTGTCGAAACGGTATAGTGTCGTCGTATCAAGTGGAGTGTATCTGAGTAGTATAAAACAAAAACGGTGTATTATTGAATGTTATTAAAATTGTTGTTCAAATTCGAGAAAAACCCTCATTTTGCCTAATTTTCTCTTCGTGGTTATTGCAGCGGCATTTATTTAGTTTTGTTCGTTTGTTTCTTTTAATTACATGTATGGTACTACTAGATAACAATAAATCAAAGAACTGCTAATAATTTACAAAAATCATCGCGCAATTCACACAATGTGCACTCACCGGCAGAGCACTTTTCCGAAATCAAATTTAGAATGAGAAGTAATGAACATCGACTTTAATAGTTGCTTTCTTCTGGGTTCATGCGAGTGTTCTCGACTTGTTGTGGTATGTATTTGATTGATGAATTTCCTACCAATGAACCTATTCAAGTTAGTATTGTTTTGAAACCGAGTGCTAATCGAGTGCTTATGTATGTATTCTATCCGGTGATCCGTTTTGTTACAAACATTCTTCTATTTATGAATACGCGCCGAACTATCGCACATAAATTCAGCGCGTTTATTCCCATAGAAACGGATAAAATCTTTGAAGGGGGGTAGCTCTTGAATCTTCCGGTCCGCCTCTAAGCATCTTGCTATGAGGTACCAGGTGGGTCTCCAATGGTGGACTGCCTGACGATCTGCCAAATTTGGGAGACGTCTACATTGAGTTATCTCAAATTATAATAATCCGTCCACTATATCGCAATATATTGGAATCGGTTGAGCAGATTGGAGATAATGAGATCATTGGGTATAGGAACCAGTCTCCCCCGGTTGGTGCTAAACGGATGAGCCTGGACATCAATAGAAGCATAAAGTTGCCAGAAGCCACAAAATGCATCTACGCATTCTTATTTTTACCAAATCCCTCAATCGCAAATTTAAATGGATTAGCATAGATTGTTCTTAAGAAGCCTCTACTTGATTGATGCAGTTGAAAAAATTGAAAGTTTATGAAAAAGAGTATGCTTCGAGCATCGGCTGTGAAAGGTTGTGTCAATGCTTAATTACGCACTATTTTGCTATCGGGCATGGCGCGTTTCGTATTGTTTCGGTTATCTATAACTCAGCGATGCGACTGATCGAGTGAGCATAGAAAAAAAAACTACAAAAATGCTTCATGGTGAGATGTGGTGGTTTGCCGGGCTGGTGGACCGGTGGTGAGGATCACAATTAATTTTCATCCATAATATTGGTTTGCCATATTCGCCGTGTCACTTGGAGAAAGTAAGCCACTATACCTTTTTGTGAGTGGCTCCAATACCATCCTTACCAATGGTTTAAATCGATTCAAATCGGATTTCCAGCATTATGGAGAATCCTTTTGTTTTTCCAAAGAAAAACCCCCCCACCACTTTGGGGGGGGGCCCCAACAGTTTTTTTTTTTGGGTTTAAAAAGGGTTAAAAAAAGAAATTGGTTATAATTTTTAAATTTTTACCGCGGTGAATTCTGTTTGTGTTTAAAAAAAAGGTCGCGCCCTCCTGTTATCCAATACCAGAGCGGTTTGTAGTTAGCCGCGGTTTAGCCTCAGAAACTTGTATGCTGTTGTAAGGTTCGACTGAGGCTAACTACAAATCGATCAAGGCTAAGGTTTTGGTGCACTTTAGAGAAAAACTAACAGTTTCAATCGAAAGAAAATCAAATTTCCCTTCGGAAAATGTATCAAAACTATTGACTTTGTCACATTTTCATAGATTTTTAGGATAATTACTCTTCCTCCATACAGCTTGCATACAACTGCTCCCGGTACAATTCTGAGGCTAACTACAGAAATCTGCCTCGGGGGGAAAATCGCCTCAAATCGTTAATTTGAAGAAATTTGAAAGCACGAATGCCCGTAATCAATAAAAAACGGACATAAAAATAAGAAATGACCAGAAATAGTCCTTCTGAACTTTCCAAATAAACTTTAATAACCCAATTAATCGAATTTAGCATACCTAGCCTAAGTAAATCATCGAGGCTAAGATTTTAATAGAAGGTACAAGCAAACAAAGCTGATCGATTGATAGCTGGAGCGCTAATGGAGAGATTTGTGCACATCTTTTAAAAATCAGATCATATTTACTAAAAATATTCACAAAAGTGTGAGAATTCAAATTTCAACATATTTGTCATACCTAGCCCTCAAATCGGCTCAAATCGTTAATTTGATGAAATAAATAAGCACAAATGCCCGTAATCAATGAAAAACCGACATGAAAATAAGAAATGAAGAGAAATAGTCCTTCAACGTTTTTCAAGATTATTTTAATATCCCAATTAATCAAATTAAGCATACCTAGCCTTAGTAAATCATCGGGGCATAGATTTATATAGCAGGTACAATCAATCGAAGCTTACTAATTGAGAGCCTGAACTATAATGGAGAGATTTATGCACATCTTTTGAAAATCGGATCATATTTACTAAAAATATTCATAAAAGTGTGAGAATTCAAATTTCAACATTATTTTCATACCTAGCCTTAGTAAAACATCGAGGCTTAGATTTCTATAGAAGGTACAAGCAAACTATGCTCACCGATTGATAGCCTGAACTTTAATGTAAAGATAAAAGCACGTGTTTTGCAAATCGGATCATATTTACTACAAATATTCACAAAATAGTGAAAATTCACATTTCATCCAATTTTTTATACCTAGCCTTAGTAAAACATCGAGGCTTAGATTTCTATATAAGTTACAAGCAAACGAAGCTCATCAATTGATAGCCTATACTCTAATGCATAGGTTTATGCACGTCTTTTGAAAATCGGATCATATTTGCTACAAATATTCACCAAATAGTAAAAATTCAAATTTCATCCAATTTTTCATACCCAGCCATAGTAAAACATCGAGGCTTAGATTTCTATAGCAGGTACAAGCAAACGAAGCTCATCAATTGATAGCATGAACTCTAATGGAGAGATGATAGTACATATTTTGAAAATCGGATCATATTTATTTGCATAAACGTGATTAAAGCAGTTATTGATCTTCATTAACTAGAACTTTCATTGAAAACTAACATCTTGCATACTGATGCTTGCATACAACTGCTCCCGGTACAAGTTCTGAGGCTAACTACAGAAATCTGCCCCGGGGGGAAAATCGGCTCAAATCGTTAATTTGATGAAATAAATAAGCACGAATACCCGTAATCAATGAAAAACCGACATGAAAATAAGAAATTAAGAGAAATAGTCCTTCAACGTTTTTCAGGATTATTTTAATATCCCAATTAATCAAATTAAGCATACCTAGCCTTAGTAAATCATCGGGGCATAGATTTATATAGCAGGTACAATCAATCGAAGCTTACTAATTGAGAGCCTGAACTATAATGGAGAGATTTATGCACATCTTTTGAAAATCGGATCATATTTACTAAAAATATTCATAAAAGTGTGAGAATTCAAATTTCAACATTATTTTCATACCTAGCCTTAGTAAAACATCGAGGCTTAGATTTCTATAGAAGGTACAAGCAAACTATGCTCACCGATTGATAGCCTGAACTTTAATGTAAAGATAAAAGCACGTGTTTTGCAAATCGGATCATATTTACTACAAATATTCACAAAATAGTGAAAATTCACATTTCATCCAATTTTTTATACCTAGCCTTAGTAAAACATCGAGGCTTAGATTTCTATATAAGTTACAAGCAAACGAAGCTCATCAATTGATAGCCTATACTCTAATGCATAGGTTTGTGCACGTCTTTTGAAAATCGGATCATATTTGCTACAAATATTCACCAAATAGTAAAAATTCAAATTTCATCCAATTTTTCATACCCAGCCATAGTAATTAATCCTAAACAACCGTAAAATTGCTAGTTCATTTGAATGGCCTAAAAATTATTTGCAACAATGGAACAGAGATAGCAGCTCAAAAATAAAAATTTTAACTCCAAGACAAAAAAAATGAAATAATCGAAATTTCACTAATAATTTAATAATTGAATAATTTTAGTTAATATGGCCCAATGTTCAAAATATGTTCCCAAATATCTATGAGAATTCTATCTTTCGAACATCAGAGATCAGTTTACTGAAACCTTCTACAGAAACCTAAGCCTGGATGTTTTACTAAGGCTTGGTATCAAAAATTTGCTGAAAGTTGAATTTTCGCTTATTTGCGAATATTTTTAGTAAATGTGATTCAATTTTACAAACTATGTACCAAATTTCTCCATGAGAGTTCAAGCGATCAAGCAGGGAGCTTTTCTGAAACCTGCTACAGAAATCTAAGCCTCGATGTTTTACTATGCTAGTTATAAATAATTTGATGCAATTTGAGACATCGGTATGTATTGTGTATTATAATTTTTATTTGTTTTTGTTCATACTATTTCTTCTTGTTTTTTTTTTTAAATTATTTACTGGTATTAATACTATCATTTTGTGTCAAATTAACGATTTGAGGCGATTTTCCTAAGGATAGGTATGAAAATTATGATGAAATTGGGATTTTCACTATTTTGTGAATATTTTTAGTAAATATAATCCGATTTTCAAAACATGTGCACAAATCTCTCCATTAGAGTTCAGGCTATCAATTTGTAAGCTTCGATTGATTGTACCTTCTTTAGAAATCTAAGCCTCGATGTTTTACTTAGGCTAGGTATGCTTAATTTGATTAATTGGGATATTAAAATAATCCTGAAAAACGTTGAAGGACTATTTCTCTTCATTTCTTATTTTCATGTCGATTTTTCATTGATTACGGGCATTCGTGCTACCAAATTTCATCAAATTAACGATTTGAGCCGATTTCCCCCCCGGGGCAGATTTCTGTAGTTAGCCTCAGAACTTGTACCGGGAGCAGTTGTATGCAAGCATCAGTATGCAAGATGTTAGTTTTCTTTGAAAGTTCTAGTTAATGAAGATCAATAACTGCTTTGGTCACGTTTATGCAAATAAATATGATCCGATTTTCAAAAACATGTGCACAAATCTCTCCATTAGAGTTCAGGCTATCAATTGGTGAGCTAAGATTGCTTGTACCTGCTATAGAAATCTAACCGCTATATAAAGAAATTGCTTGTTTCTATTATAAAAATCTAAGCCTCGATGATTTACTAAGGCTAGGTATGAAAATTAAGTTGAAATTTGAATTTTTGCAATTTTGTCAATAATTTTAGTAAATATGATCCGATTTTCAAAACACGTGCACAAATCTCTCCATTAGAGCTCCGGCTATTATTAATCGAGCTGAGTTTGCTTGTACTTTCTATAGAAATGTAGGCCTCGATGATTTACTAAGGCTAGGTATGAAAAATATGCTGAAATTAGAATTTTCACAATTTTGTGAATATTTTTAGTAAATATGATCCGATTTTCAAAACATGTGCACAAATCTCTCCATTAGCGCTCCAGCTATCAATCGATCAGCTTTGTTTGCTTGTACCTTCTATTAAAATCTAAGCCTCGATGATTTACTTAGGCTAAGTATGCTAAATTCTATTAATTGAGTTATTAAAGTTTATATGGAAAGTTCAGAAGGACTATTTCTGGTCATTTCTTATTTTCATGTCCGTTTTTTATTGATTACGGGCATTCGTGCTTTCAAATTTCTTCATATTAACGATTTGAGGCGATTTTCCCCCCGGGGCAGATTTCTGTAGTTAGCCTCAGAACTTATACCGGGAGCAGTTGTATGCAAGCATCAGTATGCAAGATGTTAGTTTTCAATGAAAGTTCTAGTTAATGAAGATCAATAACTGCTTTAATCACGTTTATGCAAATAAATATGATCCGATTTTCAAAATATGTACCATCATCTCTCCATTAGAGTTCATGTTATCAATTGATGAGCTTCGTTTGCTTGTACCTGCTATAGAAATCTAAGCCTCGATGTTTTACTATGGCTGGGTATGAAAATAATGTTGAAATTTGAATTCTCCTACTTTTGTGAATATTTTCAGTAAATATGATCCGATTTTCAAAACACGTGCACAAATCTATGCATTAGAGTATAGGCTATCAATTGATGAGCTTCGTTTGCTTGTAACTTATATAGAAATCTAAGCCTTGATGTTTTACTAAGGCTAGGTATAAAAAATTGGATGAAATGGGAATTTTCACTATTTTGTGAAAATTTGTAGTAAATATGATCCGATTTGCAAAACACGTGCTTTTATCTTTACATTAAAGTTCAGGCTATCAATCGGTGAGCATAGTTTGCTTGTACCTTCTATAGAAATCTAAGCCTCGATGTTTTACTAAGGCTAGGTATGAAAATAATGTTGAAATTTGAATTCTCACACTTTTATGAATATTTTTAGTAAATATGATCCGATTTTCAAAAGATGTGCATAAATCTCTCCATTATAGTTCAGGCTCTCAATTAGTAAGCTTCGATTGATTGTACCTGCTATATAAATCTATGCCCCGATGATTTACTAAGGCTAGGTATGCTTAATTTGATTAATTGGGATATTAAAATAATCCTGAAAAACGTTGAAGGACTATTTCTCTTCATTTCTTATTTTCATGTCGATTTTTCATTGATTACGGGCATTCGTGCTACTAAATTTCATCAAATTAACGATTTGAGCCGATTTCCCCCCCGGGGCAGATTTCTGTAGTTAGCCTCAGAACTTGTACCGGGAGCAGTTGTATGCAAGCATCAGTATGCAAGATGTTAGTTTTCAATGAAAGTTCTAGTTAATGAAGATCAATAACTGCTTTAATCACGTTTATGCAAATAAATATGATCCGATTTTCAAAATATGTACTATCATCTCTCCATTAGAGTTCATGCTATCAATTGATGAGCTTCGTTTGCTTGTACCTGCTATAGAAATCTAAGCCTCGATGTTTTACTATGGCTGGGTATGAAAAATTGGATGAAATTTGAATTTTTACTATTTGGTGAATATTTGTAGCAAATATGATCCGATTTTCAAAACACGTGCAAAAATCTATGCATTAGAGTATAGGCTATCAATTGATGAGCTTCGTTTGCTTGTAACTTATATAGAAATCTAAGCCTCGATGTTTTACTAAGGCTAGGTATTAAAAATTGGATGAAATGTGAATTTTCACTATTTTGTGAATATTTGTAGTAAATATGATCCGATTTGCAAAACACGTGCTTTTATCTTTACATTAAAGTTCAGGCTATCAATCGGTGAGCATAGTTTGCTTGTACCTTCTATAGAAATCTAAGCCTCGATGTTTTACTAAGGCTAGGTATGAAAATAATGTTGAAATTTGAATTCTCACACTTTTATGAATATTTTTAGTAAATATGATCCGATTTTCAAAAGATGTGCATAAATCTCTCCATTATAGTTCAGGCTCTCAATTAGTAAGCTTCGATTGATTGTACCTGCTATATAAATCTATGCCCCGATGTTTTACTAAGGCTGGGTATGCTTAATTTGATTAATTGGGATATTAAAATAATCCTGAAAAACGTTGAAGGACTATTTCTCTTAATTTCTTATTTTCATGTCGGTTTTTCATTGATTACGGGCATTTGTGCTTATTTATTTCATCAAATTAACGATTTGAGGCGATTTCCCCCCGGGGCAGATTTCTGTAGTTAGCCTCAGAACTTGTACCGGGAGCAGTTGTATGCAAGCGGTTATATCACATTTATTAGCAGAGCAGCACATCGAAATTTTAGGTTCATTATTCTTTATATGCTATACAATTTCAGATCATCCATGGATATCCCAAGTTTTGTAAAACAATTTCAAATCATTTTTTTTTTCTGGTGGCCATGATACATTATCTAAGCTTTCAGGTTCATGGTGGATGTGCGGGTCCGTATACAATTGCAGCAGGACCACAATCTGCAGACATGTAAATACAAATGAAATTATTATCGTTTTATATTATAACATCCATTCACTACATTTTGTATGCTTTTTTATAAGTCATTTTCAGCTTCACATTTATGCATCCTTGTCAGTTATAGCTCATCTAACCTACGTTATGTATTTGAAAAGATAGGAAGGTTTTGATTGTTTTTTTTTTAGAAAGGATCATATTCGAAAAATTCTACTTAAAACAGCACTTTCCTTCTTCATCAGAAATATATATTAATTCAAAACCTAACAGTTTACAATCATTCATTTCCTATTTCACAGACATGAGGAATCATTTATGGGTGTACAAGAGCTATAGAAAAATTCAATTTCCTAATTTTTTATTTTAGTTTTATTAAGATTCAGTTTTTAGATTCATACTCATCTGAAATTTATTTCGCCTTCATACTCATCTGAAATTTATTTCGCCCTTCAGTTTTTCTAATATTATTATGACATTAATACACATCTAATTTTTATTTTCAGTAACATACCAGTAGATTTCTATATATATCTTGTACCTACGCTTATTATGTTCTCTGACTATTATTGTGAAAACAAATTCTAATCTTAGTAGATCTTATTTCAATAGAAACTGCAACAGTCTTTCGATGAGTGATGGTCAGATTAGTTACGGATATATGTATTCTACTATAGTTTACTGGCTTGCTGGTATTATTATTTTATATTTTAACGTCAGTTTATTATTTTATGTTGTGATATTAAATGATGTGACATAATTGTATTTAAATTCATTTCATTAAAATCGCTATTTCAGATGAGACTCACTACATAAATTAATGCAAGGAAACGGAACAGCACATCGAAATTTTAGGTTTACTATTCTATTGCTATATAATTTCAGATTATCCATGGATATTCCAAGTTTGATGAGATAATTTTAAATCAATTTTTTTCTCGCAGCTACATTGTCTAAACTTTCAGGTCCACAAATGGAATTGTTATTATCATTCTTATATTCATTCACTATATTATTTGTCATTATAATATTCATTCGCTATATTTATTATAATTATAATATTAATTCACTATATTTTATACATTACTATATGACATTAAATATATATTGGGAAGGGAGGGAGCATCAGGGTATCACTCAAGCTGGAATTGGACAATGGAGTGGTATGACAACCGGCGTCTAGGAGGGAACAAACAGTATCATTTTCTTTATCCTACCGATTCGATTGTGGTGCTGTGAATTCTACTCCAACAATTTCAGTGAGAGTGACGCGCCCTTCTTAACAAGCCATCCCGTAGAAAGCTTAATGAGTATTGCGAATTGGGTTATTCGATTTGTTGGATCGTATCGTTGGAAGGAGATTCTTATGTTCCCGCGGGTTTCGCGTAAGTGTCTCTGCTTACGGATCCGCCCCACCGTTTTTGGCCCTTCATACAGCGTTACTGTGAATGCAAATCGGTAACTCAATTTGATCTTGCTATTAAGTGGAGCTGCATACATGACAAGGTCTTAAAAGGGATGGTGGCTACCTTACATACAAAAAAATAAATTAATACCGAAAAAAATAAAATTTTGAAATTCTAATAATTATATAAAATAATATAATTTAATAAAATAAAACGGGATATTATTGATCAGCGGGGTAACATTGATCGGTTTGGCCCATATCATGAATAGTTCAAATATACATTTTGCGTTGATACACTTTCTAACTATGAATTATGAATTATGTTTCTCAATCTGTTGTCATTTGACTTCCGAAAGCTATAACATTGGTTAAAATATTACGTTTTTTTATTGCCAAGAACTGAAAATTGAACTGAGCATAGCTTTTTCCACTTTCAGCTAGCGGGAAAAAAACAATCAATGCTTGAATCATAGTTAACATTTCTAGAGATATTTTTTTAGATACGCTACGTTAGCTAGGTTGGGTTTACTATTTAAAAACAAATCTCATGGATGTCCGCTTTTTGCGCTCTTTTGCTACAACTTATTACAAATTCGAGGCAACTTCGCGCTTTTTCATTGAGGTAAAGGGACAATCTCACAGACATTAAAAATAAATAATAAAAACTTGAAACAAACATTGAAAATCTAAAAATAAAATCAAAAGTTAGAAGGGGGCAACGGCCCCACCCTGCCCCCCTCTGGCTACGCCTATGATACTAGGTGATGTTTGAACTTCCGTCATTTTCAAACGTCATGCTTTAACAATTTTATTTCCATTTTCTTGCCCTTGTGCTCTTATCACATACCGATTAGAACCCGCAAATTTCTCGTAATACAAAATCTACCCATGTAAGCTTCCAATGCTATCGAATAGAAGGACTCTTGTTCTTCGAAATGGCTGTGGTAGATTAATGAGGTAAGTTTCCAAGGTCGACAAAATTAAAGGAAGAACCCATTGTTTACGTCTGTCAGTTAGGCCCTAATGAAAAATCTTAGTCGATTTCAGTAGTCAGATGTCCAAAAATGTCAAAATCATGTGAACTAGGGTGCTTCTATATGTGGTTGACAGCGATACTGAGCCCTGCCTAGGATTGAGCTCCCGACCTTCTACTCAGTAAACAGATCGGGTAACAACTGAGCTACCCAGCCACGTCTGATTGCTTTAGTGATCACAAAGTGATTAATTATGAGTGGTTGAGAGCTAGATAACAAATCGAAGCAATATGGCAACGCATGTGTAAAAATTTTAATTGATGACCTGAGAAATCAATTCAGACATAACAGAGGGGAAATTGACTTCAAAAAAACACAATACAATTCTCTGTAAATAATGAGCTCTATGGAAAACTTAATTTCACATGATTTGTTTGTATGCGTCTTTTCCTTTATGTCAACGGTAGAGTCAGCTACGTGTAAAATTTGAAATTTCTGTAGGTATATGGATTTTAGGGAAGTTTTCAGCATTGTGAAGGTCTTCAGTATCAATTTTGGGTGGGGGCGACCCCGGCGTAGTGGTTAACATCCATACCTCTCACGCCAAAGTCACGAGTTCGAATCTCACCTCCGAACAAGTTACGAAAATACCCAAAAAGGAAATTTGAGTAACTACGACGGGAGATGAACCAGCCCAAGGCTGAAAATCTCGATAATCAAGACAAAAAAAAAAAAAAAAAAAGTATCAATTTTATAAGGAATGCACATCGTTAAAGATGTTCGTCTCTTTTTAGGAATAATTTGAGAAAGGTTGTTAACCTCTAACGGCGAATACTAACGTATTCGAAGGATTGATTTAAGTACTGGTTACGCTCTATCTATAAACATGCAAGTCAAAACAGGTCGCATCATATCACATCTTCAACTGACGATTTTGAAACTGCTCAAATATTGCTTGCCAGCATTGAACAATCATAGAGTCTAGTTTTCGTTGTTGTAGCCAACATAATTTTCTCGAATTAAAGATCCATTATCTTCTGACGACCAAAAATTGGTTACCACCCACTGAACTCTCACTGATTGATTGCTTATCAACCGGTTATGAAGAGGATGTACCCGATTGCATCATAGACGCCACTTTCCACCAACAGCCGAATCACATTTGTGGCGGCTCACCTCCTGCAGCGGGATTGGAACGTACGATTAATGACTTCAGACTCTTCAAGCCCACGGACCAGTAAAAATTGTGCCGGAGAAATTAGCAATTGTATCGAGGAAGTCACATACCACCAACATCGCCGGTCTTATCTCAAGCAGTAGTGATTGGAAGTTGTATTCGTATCTAGACAAAAACAAAAATGCGCTTCGATGATTAAACCGCGGGAGGGGTAATTACCCGAGGGGCGATGCACGATGGTGACGCCGACAATGACGACGGTGGCGAAAGTTGTTTTGAAGTTGTGAGTGGGAAATTGCACGCGCGAAACCAGACAAGAAACCAAACGGTTTGTTTGATAAGAAGCTGAGTATCGCAAAAATCGAAAACTCCTTCGAAACCGATACCGGTGGCCTATTTCTCGATCGTCGATGCAATCTGGCCAGGCTGAGGGGTGCCAGTAATTGCGGTTCGATTATGAAGATTTTTCTCTTTCTTAACGAATGGTTTTGGAATTTTATCGAATGATGAGGTAACTGACAAAACTATGATTGTGAAGATGAGCCAGGGCACACACACACACATGTGAATTCCATGGAGGAAGCGTGCCGATCGAGATTGATCTGAAAAGAAGTAAAGCGAAAGCGATTGCTTTTCATCTTTCAATGAATTCAAATTCCAGGTGAGAAATGAGCATGAAGATTGTGGATAATTATCGATTATAAGCTAAATTGGTGGGTGAGGCCAAATAAATTTTTCGGTTGGCTTTAAGTGTGCGCTGGGGATTTAAATGTTGGCTTACTTCTTCGTTTGCACGATTCGTCGTTTCGAATGGCGATATGATGGGATGGTGGTCGTGGTAGTGTGCGATGAATTGACCCTAAATTGAAAATTGTCGGCTGACCTTAACCTTAAATGGGCAATTAAGACGCAAGCTTTCGAGATAGTTTGCACAGTGAGATAGGAAAGCGTTTTTTTTTCGTTTTGGATGTTTTTATTGGGTAGGCAATCATTAGCCTTGAAAAACCATGTTCACAAAACAAAGTTCATTTACCATGAGAGTAATCCGTTTACTAGGCAGATACTCGATGTTTTTCAGCTGGTCATCAGCGGAATGCATAATTCTTTTTCGAATGAGGTTTTGTTGAATTATATTTATAAATGTATGCTATTTGTTTAAGTGTTTATTGATTAGGTCGTTGTTTAACGATTTACTTAACTTCATCATTACTTTTGAGAAGACAATGTTAGCCTTTTACCACGTGTTCAGATCGCCCATGATGAAAACAAGGTGATAGACAAATTCGTATACCGGGACTCATTAGTGACCGCCGACAACGACACCAGCAGAGAGATACAATGAAGCTTTATGACCGGAAACCGTGCCTACTTTGGACTCCGAAGAACGTTTCGATCGAACAGATTTCACCGTGCTACAAAGTTTGTAGATTGCTTTGATTCGACATTGATTCGACCGGTAGTCCTCTATGGCCACGATACAAGGACTATAATCACTTGGGATCAACACGCCGTTGGTATTATTGAATGGAGCCGTTTGACCGTTTCACACTCAAACGATTTTTATAATAGTAGCGTTAGTTGCACCTGCTAGGTAGGCAATAGTAGATCTAGTGCTCAAATCATTACAATTTTTGTTTTGATCATTGATCATTGATGATAGGTGGGAAGAGGGTGAGACCCACACTTAAAGGACACGAAAACACGGTTTCCGAGTTTCCGGAATTTGGAGGTTGGAATCTCGGAGGAAGTAAGTGTCTAGACCGATAGCGAAATCAATTCAGTGGATTGGTGGTTACCAGGCGAGGTTACCCTGGGTGTTCCTATCGCCTCGAGGTTGCGTACCTCTAAAGGGCATTCGTAGAGCGTTGGTCATCGGTAAAAAACTCAGCCCCACGTGCGTTACACGCCCTACGTTACTGCCTGATTCGAAGGATGCCCACAGGGGGAAAGTCTACCAATACTGGTGTAATCCGCCCGACTCACGTGCTACAAAGCGGAGGCCCTCCGTATGATACCACACTGTTTACACCACTCCTCGAAGCAGCAAAACTCATTTCTGATGGGCGGCTGGTCATTACCGCTAACCCTAGTAGCGTCTTCTCGAGCGTAGAACTCGTCCGAGCGCTGAAATCCAACCGAGTCCTGAAATCCATTGAGCGCTAAAGTCCTTCCAAGCGCTGAAATCCGTGGGAGCGTCAGAATCCCTTCTAGCTATAACCTCCCAACGACCGCCGAAATCATCCCGCCACAGACGCGGTACACGGTTCAGACACGGTCCAGTGCCCCCAAAGCTCTAGGAGAGCGCGTCATCGTAATCGCTACGGTTTTCCGATCGGCCAACCTTCTGGCGCGATCCCTAGAGCCACGACAGCAGGAGTTATCGTACCGGTGTTCCACACAAACGAGGTCACTTGTCATTGATCGTCCGTCACCCCATCTCCGGGACTGTGACAGGTAGCAAAGCAGCAAAACTGTAAGTACGCGAATCATCATCACCATCACACATCTACACGCCACTAAACAGTAGGGAACCACGATTGTATTTAATAGGGAAAGGAAGGAATCTGGACGAATCACGAAGGAATTTTTTTTTGAAAAAAATACAAAATTAAACTGAAAACTGGAAAATTATTAGTAAAATTTTAGCTTGCCTTGAACTCCACAAAGAGAGTTTCTAAAACTTGACTTAAATAAAAAGTTTCTAATTGTTTCAATTGCTACAATTACAAATTCAATTAGAAGAAAACTAGGATTGGATTGGGGAAATTTGGACTTTGGAGTATTTGGAATCAGTTATTTTTGAATGCTTGGGAAAAACATTGGAGGTGACTAGAAAATGAGAAGAAAGATTAGTAATTTTCATTTAAATCCAACTACCTTTATTGCTTATCTTGGTGTTGCTTGGGTAACGTACAAGAGTTACTTAATACCTTCATGCAAACATTCAAACAAAAAACCTGCGTTACGCTGACGTTTTCGATTCTAAAACTGCTTAAATTTCATGCATTACTGAAGATATTTCATAACTAATGTTTGGTTTTGTCTTTTTTCGTACCACTACATAAACATTGCAGCGAATTTTTTTTTTTTTTTTTTTTCCGCGGCTTTCCCCAGGTGGCGCCACGCACCGACGAGGAGAAGACGACCCCCCCGCCTGCCCTACCGACCCACGCATGTAGCGGGGCGAAACCGATTCTTACCGCCGGAGGGGAGAGGGGGTGGGCGCTGAACCCGGCCCTTTTGGGGGGGGGCGGTGGCCATTTTTAAATTCCAGCGCGGGTCACAAAGGATTTTATATTTCTTCAATATAAATCTACCATACTATTATCAGTAATTTAGATAAAACATTATAATACCTGGTTGATAAACAATGAAAAATTAATATCGTTGGGATAACTACTGCACTAAGTACAACACGGAAGATTTTTCTCTCCAATCAAATTAACGACAAAACACGACAACTTCCGCCGCGAATATTGTGTTTGCTGCATATAGCCTTCAAGAAAACCGACCTGTCAAATTAGCACCACTCGCAGCACCAAGTTTTCGGCTTCACGATTTTTGTTCGTGGATGACAGCCGCTTCAGTCCTGTGCTCTACTTCCCTTCCGAGGGAGGAGGGGAGCAGATTTTTTGGGCGGAAAAAAACCACCGGGGGCGGAGGGGGGCAACCAGAACAGGGGGGGGTGGAAAGTGGTCACGCTACCACCACAGGGAAGGGGAAGGGAAAAAAATATTTTAATTTGTATTTGGTGGGGGAGAAAAACACATCTCGTTGTCTTTTTTTTTTGTTATATTGTAAATGTTGGTTTAAATTAATAAATATGAAAAAGAGGGGGAGGGGGGGGGTCGAACAATATATTTGCGATTTCTGAAAAGCCCACGAGTATGTAATCGTTTATCGTTGCCCGCACTGACGAAACTACCGACGCAGCATCAATCATAGTAACCCATGAATCAGCAGACAAAATTTTATAGCTCTATCAGTCGAACTCTAACCGTGATGGCAAAAACAGTGAAGCAACTCCGTTCAGAAGTGTGCGCGTTCAAAGAACGGCACCCCGCCACGTCGAAAACAGACATCGTGCGGCACTTTGTGGACGCCAGATACGCCCGTTCCGGCATGTACAACATCTTGGCACTATTAGACAACTATCAGAGCATCAAAAGAAAGCCCGGTTCCGGACGGCCGACAACCCCGAGCGAAAAGAAGCTCCTAAGGATGCTGAAGAGGAAGACCGAGGGAAAAGTGGCTACATCGCTGCGTGCGATTGGCCGGGAGGGGTCGGTTCAACCAACCAAATAGTGAAAAAGTACCTGGCGAACATGAACATACATGTTAGAAAGCGGAAGTCACGTCCACTGGTTTCAGAGCTGCAGGCAATGACGCAGCGGCAGCGGTTGAATAAGATGGTCATCTCGATTTTCCGGGCGAATCGCGACGAGGCGGTGGGGATGGACGACGAGACTTATCTCACCCTGGATGGCAACGACTGGCAGGGCACTTCGTATTTTACTTCCCCCACGAAGAAAGTGAGCTCCGAGGTGAAGTTCATTTCACACACCAAGTTCCCCAAGAAGGTGCTGCTGTGGCTGACAATCAGCGAGAAGGGGATGTCAAAGCCGCTCTTCTTTCGCTCCGGACTGGCCGTGAACGGGAAAATTTATAGTACGAAATACCCGCCGGAAGTTGCGACGTTCATCAAGAAATACCATAAGGGCGAAGACGCGATGTTCTGGCCGGATCCGGCGTCGACTCACTACTCGAAGCGATCGTTGGAGGAAATGGAGCGGCTGAATATCAATGTGGTACCCAAGTCGGAGAATCCGCCCAACGTCCCCCCAGCAGCATCCCATCGGGAATTTCTGGGCCAACCTGAAGCGTAAGATCTACTCCAACAATTTTGTCGCGAAAACTGAGGAAGAATTGATAAATAAAACGAAGAAAGAACTCAAAAACATGCCTACACGCATGTTTTCATCCGCCATGTCCGAATGTTCCGGTTAACTGCCCGAAGGCCGCTCGCAAGGGCGTAGAATTTTTTTACAAGTAAGCTTAAATAATTACCTTCCATGGGAAATTTATCAAAAGCAATTATCTGTCTTAGCTTTTTTTTATCATCATCCGAAAAAAAAGTCTTTTTTTTTAATGCAAACGTTACCGATGAAAAGCTCCGTTTGAAAGTCGGTTGACTTTAAGGTGACTGATACTATAGGTTTCTAAAATTTATAGTAATGCACGCAATGGTGATGCTTTTGTTAAAAAAAACAACCAAGGGGGGGCGAGTGAAAAAAAAAAAAAAAAAAATGAGGCGGGTGTCCGCGTCTCCCCCCCCCGCGCGGTCGTTTTTTTTTTTTCTCTTCCTTTTTATATATTTGATGTACAGGGCGCAACCAACCATCTGGGGTGGGGGGGTGGGGGGCCGGGGGGGGGGGGGCTGGTCTCCCCCTCCTCTCTTCTTCTCTCTTCTTCTAGTTGACAACCGGGCCATCCATAGAGCACTGAGCTATCTTCGTCAGCAACGCTGGATTTGCAGAAAAACACTGTTTCAATGCGTTAATGACATTGTTGGACCGAGTTGATTTCAAAAACGCCACTCAAATTATCAAGCTGAAAAAGGTGTGAGCATGGTTCCTGTCGTATAACAAAAATTCCCGAGTTTTTTCCCGCATATTTGCCGATGATTTTGGATTCCCGCATATCCCGATTTTCCCGAGTCTGTGGCCACCCTGCTTGTATTTGCAGATGATATCCTAATTACAACGAAATCTAAAGCCGAGATCGAATTGTTCTTAAAAATTAGAAATCTAGCTAGAAGTCGTAGGACTAGAAATAAACTGCAAAAAGAGTCAGGTTTTAATGAGATATCCTAATGATAGAGCGAAGCACCCAAGTGATATGCTAAACAGTAAGAAATTCAAAGTATCTGATTGTCCAACATATTTAGGAGTTTGTTTAACATCTACACTGAACAGGAAATTAACTTGCAGGCAAAGATGTATAAATTCTCGTAAATCATCAAAAATTATCGTAGAGTTTGCAAGAAGTTTAAACCAAGCTGGGTATCAGGAAAGATAATATATAAAACAGTGATATAATCATCCTTTCAATACGGCACAAAAGTAACGGTTTTGACCAAAAAGAATAGGATTGCAATAGCCAGCTACGAAAGATTCATTTGAAGGAGCATATACCAGCAATGCGTTAGACATAGTGATATGAAGTTTAATGCAAAAAAACTACTAGATGGTAAAACTATTAATAGGAGAAATAAAGTGGGGCGTATTAGTTACTTTGGACATGTTTTATGTAGGGATAAAAACCGCCCATTAAGATTAGCTTATAATTTAAATTTTGAAAAGAAGAAAGAGGGCCAACCTTGGATTACTTGGAAAAATCGCTAGAGCAAGACCTAAAAGTGTCAGAACATGGACAAACAATTTTATTGACTTTTGCATCTCGAAAATCGAACTAGTTGAGATAGTAATTACACAGAAGCAAGATATGAAGGATGGCAGCATTCAACCCTTCATTCAAGGCGGGGTGGGAAAACCAAGTGGCGCAAGATCTTGGAAGGGGGGGGACACTCGATGAACGGGAAAAAACAAAATTTATTTTTTTTTTTTTGGGGTTTTGTTCTTTTTTTTTTTTGGTGGGTCGGTGGGGGAGGGGGGGGGTTGGTAGTTTTAAAATAAATACTTTTTATTATAAATAAAAAAAAAAAAATTATTTCCTCCCCCCCTTTCTTATCTCCCCTTCTACTGTTGAGAATAATATTTTTTATATCATATTCAAACATCGGAGCGAGTAGTCGTATTTTTCACTGCGGTCTGAGAATTAATCGTTATCTGAATAGTGTTGAAGATAATTGTTTGGTTGAACCAAGGTTCAGCTGCCTATTGTTACACTGACCTTGAGTCAATATATCGAAATCGATACGTAATACAAAAAGAATAATGGAATCTCGCAACGTTCACACTAACTGTGTCAAGGTCCAGTTCGGACCAAAAACGAAAATGCCAACGGACAAAGAGGTTTTTGCCTTTTTTCGGAAGTGCGAATGGTCACCGGAGTCGCTTTGTGCGATGTTTCGAGAACCCAGGGAGTATAGTGTCTATGTTAAATTCCAAACAGAGGACCTGATGAAGACGGCGCTACTGAAATGTCCACCAAGCGACACGTTCGCTTATGACAACGGTGAGACGGTTCAGGTCTCATTTGCAACGGCCAGAGGTGACTTCCAATACGTACGTCTTTTTGGACTACCTATCGAGGTCGATGAGAAGCACGTAGCCACCGTGCTGTCTAAATACGGTAAAATTCATCACATGATCCGAGAAAGATTTGGCCAAGATACTGGATATCCAATACTCAACGGCGTGCGTGGTGCACATATGGAGATTTCCACTGCCATTCCACCTCAGCTACATGTACAAAACTTTCAAGTTCGCGTGTTTTATGAGGGTATGCAGAGCAAATGTTTTGCCTGCGGTAGTCCGGAACATGTCAAGGCGAGTTGCCCGAAGAGAACATCGGTCTCCAACCGCCTGAGACAGAACGAATCTGGTTCAACGTCCTATGCTGGAGCTCTGTTGGGTATGTTGGTCAATCAGAAGCCTGGAACGTCCGAGAGGCGGGACAAATCAACAGAGGAGGAAAAATCTCAAGCTCACGTGGAAGGGGAGAGTGAAACTTTGGTTGTTGAGCTTGCAACACCAGCTACAACCACTACGCAATTCAACGAGACAGCAAAAACTGGAACCGATGATGCAAGGTCCGCATCACAACGAGAGACTGACAGCCCTACTGCACAAATACCGGTACTAGCTGCCCGTACCTGCCCTGTTGGGAAAGTGGAATCAACCGAAATGGAGCAGGAGCAACAAATCAGCGATCAAGATTGGTGTACAACGAAGAAGCGAGGCCGCGCGTCGCGAAGAGACGAAACTGCTGTAAAAAATGGTTCAGATTCATCGGAACCCGAAACGACGAAACTTCGAGTGCTCGAAAAGCAATCTCTGCGTACACGATCGCGGATTCAACGGAGGAAAAGTAAGTAAATTTGGTGTTGTAATACTGTGAAATGAACTTTTCCATCAATATTTCCACGCTTAATCTGAACAGTATAAACACAGATATTAACAAAGCAATGTTTAAGGACTTTGTAAGAAATCACGATGTCGACATTATGTTTCTGCAAGAGGTTACTTTTGAAAACTTCTCTTTTCTTAGCTCGTATAACGCTCTGGTAAACATAAGTGTGGATAAGAAAGGGACAGGAATTTTGCTAAAGAAAAACCTAAGTTACAGCTCTCAAATTTTTGACCCATCTGGTAGAATTGTATCAGTCATAGTGAATGGGATAAACTATATTAATATTTATGCTCAATCGGGAACCAATAAGAAGAAAGAAAGGGATAACCTATTTCTCAATCAAATCACAATGCATATCAGTAAAACAAATTGTGAATATTCAGTCTTAGTTGGAGACTTTAATTGTATCCTAGATCCAAATGACTCAAATAGCTCTGATAAAAACTTTTCGAACGGTCTGAGAAGTTTAGTAAATATTTTTCAACTACAAGATGTCGCTTAACAGCTCCATCTAGATAAATTCACTTTTTATTGAGGAGACTGTGCTTCTCGGTTAGATCGGTTTTATGGTCCAGAGGCTTTTGTTGCCCGTGTACTTGATATAAAAACTATTGCGGTTCCGTGTTCGGATCATCATGCAGTACTATTGAAATTGTCAGTGAAACAACAAGACCTCAACACTAGAGGAAGAGGATATTGGAAAATAGATTCAACGCTATTGTCGTCTCCTGTGGTTAGTCAAGCATTTGAAAGGCAGTATGCGCAGTTAAGGAACAGGTTGAGTTACACGGATCACAATGCATGGTGGAATCATGCATTCAAGGCCAAAGTTCGTAGTTTCTACAAAGCTGAATCGTGGCGTTCGTACCAGGCTGAGCAGACCAGTAAAAGTGTATTGTATTCTCGGTTTCAAGACTTGTCCTGTAGGAAGTCTAACGGAGAAAATGTCTCCGAGGAAATCAACATGGTTAAGCATCTTTTGATGGAGCAAGAGTATGCAAGGCTACGGCGTTTACAGTCAAGAATACCAGAAATATCACTGGGAGTAGAAGAAAAGATGAATGTCTACCAAGTATCCAAGCATTTACATAACCATCTTACACCCGTGCTTCAATCCGCTGGAGTCAGTGGATCGCCGATCAATCGTCCATCGTTAACAGACGTACACAAACATTACACCGATCTTTTTGCCGAAAGTGAAGCTTCTAGGATCAGTGATCCAGCATGCCCTATCAGTTACATCACCAATATGCTTGATGAAGAAGATGCGACTGGATTAGTTCTACCGATCACTGAGGATGAAATTTTTCAAACTCTTAAACAGTGTTCAAAGAAGAAGTCGCCTGGGCCAGACGGCTTAACATACGAATTTTACGTTGAGCATTTTGACCTGCTTAAATGTGATCTTGCACAACTGTTTAGTGCGCATTTGAGTGGACAAACAATTCCGCCCAAAGATTTCTCAGCGGGGATCATCATCATGATCCCTAAGAAAGCAACGGTCCCAACAATTCAAGATCATCGCCCAATAACTCTATTGAACACAGATTACAAGTTGTTCTGCAAAATTATTGCCAAGCGGATCGCATCAGTATTGGATCAATTGTTGGGTCCAGGACAGTGTGCTACAGTAAATGGCAGATCTTGCACGGATAACCTGAAAGATATCAGACGATTGGTGACCCGCTCAATTGAATGCAAACGGTTTAAATGATTTTTGCTTAGCGTTGATCTGGAAAAAGCGTTCGATACCGTGAACCATACCTTCCTGTGGAAAGTGTTAGAAAAATTCAGATTCCCGACCCAGTTGATTCTTTGTTTGAGATCGATGTATAGCAAAGCAGCATCAAAAATTTTGCTAAACGGTTTCTTGACACCAGAAATAAAAATTCTCTCTTCAGTGCGACAAGGATGCCCGCTCAGTATGATCCTTTTCGTGCTTTATATAGAGCCATTGATCAGGAACTTACATGACAGCTCCACAGGTGTTCTTGTTTACGGAAAATTCCTAAAAGTTGTAGCATATGCTGATGACATCAACATATTTGTCATGAACCAGGACGAATTCGATTTGATTATGCAACTCCTTGGTTCGTTCACTCAATATGCCAAAATACGGGTTAATTTTCGAAAATCTTCGTTGTCGACTTCAATAAAGCTATATCTGGTCCCCAAAAAGTTGCGGAGGTCGATGAATTCACAATACTGGGTGTGATCATCGCTGGATGTTGGTCGAAGATCATAGACAAGAATTATGCGAAACTAATCAGAAATATTAGTTTTCCCTTGCTAACAAACGCACCACGGAACTTAAACTTGCTGGAACGTGTATGGGTGTTGAATACTTTCATACTCTCTAAATTGTGGTACATTGCACGGGTTTTCCCACCAAGGAATTGTCATTTGGCTAAAATAAAGAGCATGGTTGGAAATTTCCGTTGGCGTGGATCTATTTTCAGAGTTGCTAGAGATCAGCTGTATTTAGATAACTCTAGAGGAGGTTTACGTTTGGTTGATCCGGAATCAAAATGCAAAGCTCTTTTCTTGAAAAACGTTTTACATTCTGGCCTGGATGGAGAAGATACAACGGAGGAGTATTTACTGGATTTCACGAATAGCGGTCGCCTTACACGAAACTTTAAGGAATGGATCTCAGAAGCGCGAATTATAGCGCAAGGAAGAAATGCCAGAGTTGAAACATCAAAACAATTGTACAACAACCTTCTTAATGCCGCAGAGATTTCTGTTCGGGTTGAAAATGATTACCCTGATGAAAACTGGACGTTACTTTGGAAGAATATAAGCTACAACTTTCTATGTTCCGAGGATAAAAAATGTTTTTCTGTTAATCAATGATGTTATACCGAATAAAGAGAAGTTATTAGCTTACAACATTGGGAGGCTCTTAGACGGAAATTGCGATAACTGAAGTCTTCCAGACACAAACCTGCATCGTGTGAGAGAGTGCACTAGAACCAAAGACATTCGAGAATGGACGGTAGAAGTGTTAAGAAATAAACATAATGTGAACATTTCTACAATAGATGAAATTTTGTGCAAACCTGTAAATAAAACCGATACTTGTCAGAAAGCTGCATTATGGTTAGCAATTCATAATATCATTTGGAGCGTAACAATGGAAAAAAAAAATACAAATTTTAAAAAAAACTCTAAGCACTTCGGTTATCACCCAGACATAATTGAAACACCATTGAAGTACATGAAGTTATTCAAAACATTTTGAAACCTTTTTTTCTCCTTTTTTGCTTCTTCTTTTTTTTTTTATAATTTTTGTAAAAATGATTAACACATTCTTGCTAAAACAGTGGATGAAAAATTTTAAAACTGCTTATTACTAGTTAATTATTTATTGTAATACTAGAATGAGATCAATTTGAAAGATTCAAAGTGAATGAATTGTGGTAAAACTATCCTGCGGGATGCTTAAAGGGTGTCCACGATGAAATTGCCACACACAAAATTGATTCGCAAAATTCGAGTTTTCATCCGATTGCCATCAAATTTTCAGGGATTGAGAAATAACTATTAAACTTCATTTTACCATTTTACTCGTATTTTATTTACAGTCCATACGCAAATGCCCGCACCTTGGCCTTAACCCCGGCCATAAGATTCTGCACAACCTGTGAATCAACCGTTTTTTGCATGTAAACCCATACTTTCTTCAGTTCCTCGACTGTCTTCACTACCTTAGGTCGTTTAAGAAGGTGCTGCTTCATAATCGCCCAGTACTTCTCGATGGGGCGGAGCTCCGGAGTGTTGGGAGGGTTGAACATTTTCGGCACGAAATTGACCTTATTGTCCGCATACCACTTCAGCACGTCCTTGGAGTAGTGGCCTGAGGCCAAATCCGGCCAGAAGATTGTTGGGACGTTGTGGGCCTTCAGGAGAGGAAGCAGCCGCTTCTGGAGGCACTCTTTTATGTACACCTGTCCGTTCATCGTGTCCTGGGTCACGAAAGGTGCACTCCGCTTCCCGCACGTGCAGATGGCTTGCCAAACCAGGAATTTCTTCGCAAATTTGGACATCTTCTGAGTGCGGACATGCTCCGGAACGCTGAACTTATCCTTGGCCGTGAAAAACAGGTTGCCGGGGATCTGTTTGAAGTCGGCCTTCACATATGTTTCGTCGTCCATGATGCAGCATTCAACTTTCGTCAGCATGTTGAGGTACAACTTCCTGGCACGGGTTTTGGCGGACTTGTTCTGCTTCTCGTCGCGATTAGGGGCCTTTTGTACCTTGAACGTTCGAAGCCCAGCCTTAGTTTTGGCCTTCTGGACAAAACTTCGGCTTAGGTGCAGCTTCTTAGCCACATCCCGAACGGAGGCGTTCGGATTTCGGTTGAAGGCCCCAACTACGCGGTTGTGATTTTTGGTGTTGTACGGAATACTTTTTCCTTCACTTCTGGGCTTCCGATCGGTGGTCAACCGTTCCTCGAACCGCTGAATCACTCGCGACACCGTGGAATTCGCGATTCCCAACGTTTTAGCGATGGAACGATGCGAGAGATCCTTGTTCTCGTGATGAATGCACAAGATTTTATCACGCACGAGCTGTTCTTTCGACTCCATTTCCGCGAGTTTTGATCACAGGACTTTAAAACATGCAGGATGTAAATAATGCACTATGAACTAAATCCACCCAAATTTTCATTAAATTCTACCCAACGGTTAAGAAGTTAGAGCAATTTCATAGTGTGGCAATTTCATCGTGGACACCCTTTACTAAGTATTGCGTACTGTTTGCTGGAAGAATGTATTTCACCTAAATGTTTCTGCCTGCGGATCCTTTTTTAAAGCATTTGCCGTGAATTTAAGCGAGTAAATGAAGCAAGAATGGCAGTTACCTCATATACAAGCGTATATGACAAAAATGCAAAGTTGTTATTTCAATCAAATCTAAAATTAATGTGACTTTCACAAAGTCATTAAAATTAATCTAGTTTAGCTGCAATCGGTTATGGTTGCTCGTTTCTTGTGGTGGTTCGAGCTATTAAATATTAATCGATTTCAAGGTGTAGCACGAACAAATGCAACTGTTGAATACGGCATCGGTGGTGAGCTACTCGAAAGAACTTTGACCCACATTTGGCACACCTTCCGTTACCGTAAAGCGATTTTATGCAAACATGTCTTATTGAAAGTTGAAACAACAGTTTAACTAAGTTTTAAATACACACTTCTACATTCTTCGTTGGCGTCATCACAGTAGTTCTGGGACTTATCAATGGCGCCGACTTTGTGTTATGGAGCTCTTCCACAGTTATTAATTGAGGGCTATATAATCCTGTTTTAAACTGCGACGATTTCTTTTTTAAAGCCCTTCCAACATTCAAAGCATGATCTTGGTTTATTGTCGCGTTTTTTTTCAGTTGGGCTATGGTAATAATTGGAATGAACCCTGCTTTAAATACTTCACAATTGATTCGAAATCAAACAGTAATTCAATGCAGTCTCATCATCAAAGTACTGAATACCACACGAATCATTCTATCAGATCAAATCAAATTAGCAATCAGTGAAATCGTGAGATACTTCATACCTGCTTAATTTCCCACCTTACGCAGCTGTTTGATTGGATGATCACCCACCGGATATAACCGAAAAACATATTGTTTAACCCATTTACCGACATTCATCCATTACACCTGATCGCGAAATAATCCTCTCAATCAAAACAATAGGTTGATTGCCTCCAATTAAGCCCGCATTCATCCAACTTGCTGGATAATTGGAAATTCTAGTCTCTCTCCCACTCTCTCAATCCAACCAACCAATTTCACCCGACAAGCCTCACTTAATCTCGCTCGTAAAAAAAACCTGCCAAAAACACGTTTTGCCGACCACTTCTTCCGGTGGTTGTTGTTTTACTACCACTCGTACAGTTTCTTTCACTTCTCCCGGTAAGAAATTCCAACCACACAGACAGCCCGACCTTATTCCACAGAAGAGTATCGGAGGACCATTTTCGGTATCTGACCGGGACCCAGAGCAGAACCAACCTTCAACCCAACGTATTCGCCGAGTGGTAGAAATGTGAATGTTAAGTTTCTTAACATTCCTACGATTGATCCTTACGCTGCCGGTGGAAACTGCACGCGAAAAGTGACCCAATCTGAGCTACTTATCTCGGACAACCGCACGCCCCCCACAACAGTCGGTGAGTGAAACAAACAAGTTTTACCCACCGAACGAAGTGTTGTGGTGCGGTGCGGCAAGCCCAAAAACAGGTTTCAGTCATGCGTCGTCGTACCTGTGTATGTTTGTAGGTACTCTGGAATCTGGCTCCAAATCGAGTCTCCTCTGGGCTGGAGTGGTCGAGATGATGGTGTGCCAAATTCGAAAACCTCTCGGGGGTTCTCGGGCGCGCTTGAGCCGGTTGTTCGCATATTCACCTTAACGACTAGCAATAGCAATTGAACGACGGCGATTGAGGTCTGTTTCACTTTTTCGACCGACCGGCTACAAATTAGTCGAGTGGATATCTCGAAGGCTCCGGGTTTCTGCGGTTGGCTGGGCTCTCCAGTGCTGATGAGGACGTAGAAAATGCGCTGAAACAAGTGCGGATTAGTTGCGCACTTAATCGTAGATTGAGTGAGAGATTTAGGCTTGGAGCCCTCCTTCCACCACCCGCAGCATTCATGGGGACCGTTGTGGAACAGAGTCGTTTGGTACCAATCTGCTGCCTATGAGGGTTATTTCATTAGAGTTTTGACTTTGAATATAGTGTTCTAGCGCATGCTTTCAAAGTTAGTTGCTCTACTTTTACTATGTTTTCTATTTTGATATGTTTCGGGGTTGGAAATTTTCTCGGCTTCCCTCGGTAAAGAAAATCATTGTGCTTGCCACTTAATGAACAAATTCGTGCACTGGTGATGACATGGGGAGCTCTCATTTAATAACTGTGGAAGTGTTTCTAGGATACTAAGTTGAGAGTCAGCAAAAACGCTATGAAAGAAGTTAGACAAAGACAATTAGAAAAAGAAGCAATGAACTTTGCCATTTATAAGCCGTTGTTTTTACGGTATGGAAAGTGATATTTTTCATATATAGTGGTAAACATTTCCAAAAGGTCCTATGTAATTTGTTCGATTTTTTTTTATTCATTTAGCTATTGAGGTGTAACGTGTTCCTTAAATAGTGTAATAAATGAAGTTACAACAAAACACCATGAACATCAAATACAGAAAATGATTTTGCATCTGCCTTATGAACTAAAAAGATGATGAGATAATTGATCAAATCATATAGGACCTCTTTAGATGTTTAACGCACTTTGTAGAACCTCAAAGAGCTCTTTGGGGGGTCACGGAAATTTCAACTTGTGCGTAATCAACCGGTTCATATGTCTGCTCGTTGCCAACCGCTGGCATCTCAAACCGGTAATGGGGCGTTAGGACGATTGCCATAAGACCGAATGCCATAAGGTCAATCGCCATTAGGCGAAACGCCATAGTGGGTCGAATGGGTCATCAGGCTCAATCGGTCACTAAGCTGACTGAGTGACTGATAATTAATTTATTTGTTTCAGTTTGCTTCGAATCGCTTTGCGTTTAAATAAAAAAAAAACGGAAAAAATCAACATAACTTGTTAGCTGATTAAAAGTTTTGAAGCTAAACAGAGCTGCTTAGAATTGAAAAAAAAAAAGGCAAAATCTCTCATGACAATCCAGTAGTTTTTGTCCCAAAAATAGAAGAGAAAAATTAAGTTCAATCTGTCTTTCTGCAGATAAGCAAATTGAAAATTTTGGAAATTCTAAAAAACTGCGTATTATTCAGAGAAGGAAAATTCTCCTATGGAAGTTCGATTGTTTCAGGTCCCAAAAAAATCAGGATACATTCTCAAATTGCAAGTTTGTAAATTATAAAGATCTGCTTATGATTGAAATAAGCAAAAATCTTTCATAATAGTTCATTGCCACAATTCACAAAAAACAACAAAAATTACTAATTTCTAACTTCAAATGTTGACAGATGACAATATTTTAAATAAAAAGTCATTGGATTCTTTCCTCAAAATATTCCAAGAAATTCTAAGATAAGTCATCCACAAGATATGCGACGGATTTCACGCCAAATGACCGATCGACCAAACTTCATGGCCGATAAGTGGAATGAAATTTTGCACATGCTGCTTTCGGTGTCGAAGAGTGATTATTTTCCACTGATTGAAAAAATAATTGATTCTTGATTCAATTTTAACTTGAAAACTGTATTCATTGTATGAAAAACCTGTCTAACAACGAACTTCAAGGATATAATAGAGGCTTATGTGAGTGAATATAAGACATGTACGGAAAAAAACATTTTATTGTGAACATTCGATAATAAACTTAGAATTTAAAAAAATGCATACATTTATTATTTTACCCAATTACAAAAACAAGATATCTAAAAATGTATTTTCACGACTTCAGGTGGATGAAGAAGTTTTAAACAAAAAGGTTTCTGAAGAAGCAATTTTGGGTGCATTTTCGAAACATGGGTTTATATTCTAGAAAACACATGTGTTCGATGGCAAACCATGATTTGGGCCAATTTTGAACAAAACAGTTGTACGGAATTAGTTTCTTAAGCATTACCGTCCATAGTAGGCACGACTTCCAGCAATAATGCGTCTTCGAATATCTCTGCTGCAGTTGTTATCCGACGAAACCAATGATCCGAGGTACACAAACTCATCCACCACCTCGAACTCATCTCCGTCGATTGTCACAGTTTTGCCTATGCGAGCTCTATCACGCTCGGTTCCTCTATTAACAGATACTAAGTCTTCGACGCATTCACATTCAATCCAACCTTTCCCGCTTCACGTTTCAGCTTGGTGTACTGTTCAGCTACCACCTAGAACGTTCTGCCGACAATGTCTATGTGGTCAGCGAAGCAGATGAACTGGCCGGATTTATCGAAAATCGTACCCCGCATGTTAAAGTCCGCAAGTTGCATAACACCTTCTAACGCAATGTTGAACAGGAGGCAGGAAAGACCATCCCCTTGTCGAAGTCCTTTGCGTGTTCCAAACGAGTCCGATAACGCACCCAATATCTTCACGTAACACTGTATGCCATCCATCGTAGCCTTGATCATTCTGGTCAGTTTCCCCGGAAAAACGTTAATGCATCAGTTTCAAATTTCGTAATTTTAACGATCGTTGTCAGATGCTAAATGTACTTTCATAATAGATACAGAAGCTGATATATACATCATCAAAGTTAAACATTCTCAAAATTATTATCCTGAAGAAAAATGTATCATATCAGGCATTGGAAACGATGGAATTTGTTCATTGGGCAGCACTCACGGTTATATAGAACATAAATTCCATACAGTTAACAGTGATTTCCCTATACCGTTTGGATTGAATATCAGTGAAGATTGGACTCGGAAAAAATGCGACACTTTGTTTTGGGTGTAACTTTTTATCGCGTGGGTAAAAATTAATGAAATTTTGAGTAAAACTAGTTTAGAGTGTTATATTTATGTGTGCAAAACATCGCGATCTGTCAATTTTCAAGATGCATTCGAAACAAGAAGAGCTACGCCAGCAAATCTTGGGCGCCGTGATCGATAATCCTGGTGGTCGCACAGATGGATCGGCAAAAGGCTTGGAATCCACCATTCCACCGTGTCCCGCGTTGTGAAGATGTTCCAGGAGACGAAGACCATCGAGCGGCACGCTGGAAGCGGCCGAAAACCGAAAACGGAATACCCAGAGAAGCTAACTCGAACCTTTCCACCCGATACGTGGCCAAAAAGGTCAATTCGTCGAAGTGGTTCGTCCAGCAGACCATGAAGCGGGCTACGTGTTTTTAAGGTCAGAAAGGCGCCAAACCGGACTGACAAGCAAAAAACGGTGGCCAAATTGCACGCGCGGAAGCTGTACCGTGAGTGGCTGGTCAAGCCAGGCGGTCTCGTCATGGACGACGAAACATATATCAAGGCGGACCCCAAACAAATCCCCGGCCTCGAGTTTTTTGTCGGTACGTCCCGCATGGAGGTTCCGGAAAAGATCCGAAGAGAAAGATGGACAAATTCGCGAAGAAGTACCTGTTGTGGCAGGCGATCTGTGAGTGCGGACGGTACAGCAAGCCGTTCGTTACAACCGGCACCATAAACGGGCAGATTTATCGAGAGGAATGCTTGCTGAAGCGCTTGCTGCCCTTCCTCCGCTCTCACCGTGGTCCCACGCTGTTCTGGCCGGATCTCGCTTCGTGCCACTACGCCAAGCATGTAATGGATTGGTACGAAGCGAAGGGCGTTAATGTGGTCCCGAAGGAGGCGAACCCGCCAAATACACCAGAACTTCGTCCGATCGAAAAGTTTTGGGCGATAATGAAGAAGAAGTTGAAGAAAAGCGGAAAAACATTCAAAACCGATGAAGCTTTGAAGAAAAACTGGGAGAAATTGTGTAAGGAAGATGGACAAAGCTTCGCCCAAGATCTCATGAGCAGTGTTAAGAGAAATGTACGAGCATTCAGCTTGGGGGAGGAAATTCAATAAATAAGTTATGCCAACACATAGCTAATATATAGCTATTTAATCCTGATCATTTTTGTGTGCCTCATTTTTTAGGAGTCCAGTCTTTAGTTTAGTTGATTATTAAATTTATTAATGTTTAACTTTGTGGATTTCAGTAGTTTTTAATTTTGAATACATCAGGTGTAACGTAAACAAAGAAAACTCACTATCAAACTTCTAATGTCGCTATTGTCTAAATATCTATAATTTAAAGATGTCTGGATAGCTAAATATTATAGAAGCACTTTACGTTACGAATGGATTCATGATTGTTTAAGCCGGTAGTGTATTTGGTTTGTTCGTAGACGCCATATGCCAAAACTTTGCAATAAAAATGAGAATTTAAAATTTCACTCATTCTTCCAAAATTTATTGTTCTACTAATGAATCAGTAATTTGATTCTTCCAAATGTAAACATAATTTGCACAAATTTTTCTTTTTCAAGTTCTGAAGCAATGCTCTATTCTCGAAGATTTATTCAAGGCCGTTTATAGTTTTCGTAGCAGAACAGAATGTTGGTCCATAAATCTAAAAGCGTTTGAAAAATAAAATTATTCCAATACGATTTTCAGATCATTTTTCTTCTCAATATTTTGATCACGAATGTTTGGTTGATAACGATACTCATTAAAAAAAAGTTATCCTCACATTCATTTAAACATCGGTATAATTTCACTTTTTTGCAACGCGATTTACAATGTTTGAAAGTTTAACAAAATGCTTTTGCTACTCTGTAGACAAATGTCAAGTTGCAAATAGGCTTCACCCTTGCGCTTTTTCCGTCGCTGTTGTGTATGTTTTTGCTAATGCAATTATCCCTAATTTGTTTCAGATTTCCATGCTCTATTGAAACAAGTTGTGCTACTTGGGATAACCTTTGGAACAAAAACAACAAAGAAAAATACAGTATGATAATGTTACGAACCCTATCTATTTTAACGTTAATGAAACAGTGTTTCTGAAAAACGAAAATAGGCGAAAACTGGATTCATTTTATATCGAACCACGTAATGTTATTTCAACTACCGAACTTAATTGTGAAATCAAACATGCTAGATCGGGAAAAACTATTATTGTACACAAAAACAGAATGGTCAAAACTTAAATAAGAAGTAATTAATGAATCCTGGTGAGTGCGAGCTTTTTAGTGGAATACCTGTAACGAGAAAATGAGAAGAAAAATTAGTTCCATTTAATTCCAACTACCTTTATTGCTAATCGTGACAGGTACGCGTATTTCGTCTACAATGTGCAGATTTCTTCAGTGTCGTTTACTAATAGTTGACTATTAGTACACGACTCTGAAGAAGTCTGCACATTGTAGACGAAATACGCGTATCTGTCAGGATAAGCCATACAGATAGTTGGAATAAAATGGAAATTAAGGCTTGTTCGCGACAAAATCTGGACACCCCTAAATACGTATATCTCTGACAATACTTCATCAACGCGTGAAATTTCGCAGACTGATGGACGTATGTCTGTTCATTGTGTAAAATCAGTGTTTGGTGATACTACAAGCTTTTAGATCGAAGGTGGCGTCGAAAGAAGAGCAAGTGCGAAAAGCAATTGTGTGCGGTCGCAATGAAAATCCGGATCTGTCAGTAAGAAAACTTACAAAAACTCTTGGTTTTTCTGCAGGCACTTTCCATAACGTTCTTAAATCTTCCGATACACGTTTAACAACAGCCAGGAAGGCTGGGAACGGAACAAAAACGAATTTCAGGAACCATCAGAAGGACGCGAAGGTGAAGCAAATATTGCAGAAGACACCAGATCTTTCGGTACGTACTGTGGCTGACCCGTAACGCTGGTAGATCACCTTTTCGTGGTGCGTTACGGGGTATCAGATCTACCACCGAACCCTAGTCTGAATTAATTCAAACTAGGGAACATATTTGTTTTTGTAATCAAAGGAACATATATTAGTCCTTATTACATTTTATGTCTTGTGAAAGGTGACAATACTCGGATTGAGCCACCGAGGATGAGCTTGGAATAAGGGAAACATGGTTAGTATTCATTTATGTGACTTCTCATTTTTCTATTTGATGTTCTATAGTTTGAATTGGTTATGACTAGGGTTCTGATGCATGGTCAGTATCGGAATCATTGTTTGTTTTGTTTGCAATGAATCCGGTTTTGACGGATAAAGGGGCGCGCCTTTGAAAAGTACTGTCGCTCACAAAGGGTTTAAATAGCGGAAACTTTCATTCATTGCCAACAAAACAAACAATGACAACTGTAACAACACCGAATACTTCATCATTTGTCAATAGTGATGAAGTAACTCGACATGCACTAAACAAAGGATACGGGATATACTACAATAGATAAAATTACTGGTCGCAGTGGTTTATGTCCCGAACAGAGGAAAAAAAAAAACGTACTGTGGCTAGAAAAATAAAAATTTCCCCAACTTTCGTGCATCCTTCCAAGCCCCGGCAAGGAATGAAGTCGGTCTAGGTGAAAACTGTACCGAACCGTAATGATAAACAGAATGTGACGGCTAAAGCCTGCGCTATCGCGAATATTTGACGAAGTTTTCCTGCATGATAATGGACGATGCTAGAAGACTTTAAGCAGCTTCCCGTCTTATTATACTGCCATGCAATGGAACGGCGTAGAGGAGCATTTCAGGACAAAGAAAAAGGTTAAGTTTCCCAAAAAATATTTGTAGCTGTGGTCGTGAAGAGCTCTCGTGAAGAGAGAACTCTCTCAATATAAACAACAAGCTACAACTATAGAAAAAAATCGAAAATCTTGGACAAAAGCAGCTTTATCGGTTGCAGAGAAGTCTGCACTGTAATTAGTTTTAAGATGACTAATAAGGCACAATTAAATGAATAAAAAATGCATCTTGAATTGGATCAACAGCAAATTTGTTTTATTCCAAATTTAATCTTTCCAGATTTTGTCGCGAGCAAGCCTTACTAATCTTTCTTCTCGTTTTCTCGTTAGGTAGTTAATTTTAAGTAGAAATTCGCCGAGCCAAACCTCAATAAACAAAAATAGAAAAAGTCAAAAAATAATTGAAAGTTGAGGAAGGTCAAAGTTCCCATCTAAACGCTGAGGAGTGCAAATTTCTGTTAGAATTATTAAATTTGAGATTCCATTTTTCTGTAATAATAAAAAAATTTAACCATTATAAAATCATGAAATTTTTAAAAAATAAATCTAATTTTTGATAGAGACAACTGGAGAAAGACCGTTTTTAGGATAATTCTATTGCATTGTATACCACCCCTGTATGAAAAGGCCATAAGCTTTTCATGTACTTTAACACAGGGGTGGTATGAATAAAATAAAACTATACATAATATTTCAAGACACTGCAGAACATTTCTGAAGAAAATCAAATTGAAAAATACATGTAGACACAAGTTTGCTACAAGCTGACTTCAAAATAGTGACAAAGTCAATCAAAATTGATTTTCTACCAGCCCAGATTAGAACAGAACATCTCAGGCAACAGATTCGATTTCTGATTCAGTCTCGATATTGAGAACTTTTTCGAAAACTCTTGTCATTGTACCAACCAATATTGAATTACAATAAATGATTCAACTTAATAGCGATTACGTAAAAACCAGATCTACATAACAGTGCCAATTAACACAAATTATCATTCAATCAGCCTCACAACGCTATCGACATCCATCGACACGTAATTTCAACCGATGCATCACCTTTTAACGGCCATCGGGCTCCTCCCACCACAGCCGCCTTCAGTGCTCTAATCGTGAAACGTTTTGCTCAACGCCAGCCCTCTTACAGTTATTCCACTCTTGAAAAAAAAAAACTAATCTATATTCATACCGATTCAGAGAAGCTACTTAAAATCCGATTCACTCGGTTTCACTCCGCAAAGCAATAAAAAACCAAATATGAGCCTAATCATAGGTGTCGAAAGGTTGCTGCTACTTTATTGGCTAGAGAGCTCGAGTGAAATGTACACCTTCGTTTGAATCAGGAAAAGAGCCTTTCCAATGACCAATTTCAATACCAATTGTCCGGCTTTTAAAAAAAAGCTAAACTGCTAATAAGGCACTAGTCATGGAAGTAGTTCTTCGTACTTAGCGACTCGTCCATGCCCAGTTGGTGGGCAGCAATGGAAGGAAAAAGAGCACGATAAGTGGTCATAGAAAATCCAGCTGAACAACTATCGGTTGCATTTTTCCGGTTTCCAATGGGGCTTAGGTATGTGTGTTCGGTCTGCAATGACTTCCACGTGGTAACTAAACGCATCGACACGAGTTGAACCGAACGATCGGCACGATGTTTTGCACCACAGTTGCAGACAGAATGGCCTTTTCAATTTGCTATAAATTACGGTACCGTTTTGTTGCGAAAAAAAAAAAATAATGGCAAATAGTTATTGGCATCGGTCATGGTACAAGGTGCTATTCTCGTGTTTGATGAATGGTTTCACCGAGGTGATCAATTTTGTCTGAATTTGATGAACTGCAGGAGTATGCTTTATTGCATGAGCTGAGTGAGCTATTGCAGTTTCAGAGTAGGAGATTCATCCGTTATGCAGTTTGGGCAACAATGCAGGCAATAAAATTTTAACTTGCACAACGAGGTCAGCTTGGACGTTCACTTTAAGTTCCAAGAAATCATCGTTTGTTCTCACATTACGGCCACACACATAAATCATGCTCATCACGGACAAAAACGAGAAAGCATCTTCCGCTCCATCTCTCTCCGGTATGTGAAAAAAAACGTTCTAAATACTCTATCGCTTCCATTCATGCAGAGGTTCATTTGAAACAATAACCCCCCAACAGTTCGCGGCACGTTGGTGAAGAGTGAAACATTTGATCCCATTAATCCGGTGGAATTTATACCGCCTGCGTGGCGTTTTTGAACTGATCAACAACAATGACTTCGAAGGTACGACAAGGGGTTGAACTTTTTCCAACTCTCCATTCCTGGTCGTTGGACTGAAATTTGAATCATTCATAGGACAGTGCAAAGATGGAGATAAGGTAGGTGCCATGCGTGTTGAATACCATACTGCAACTATAGCTGAAGATCTTGATTGAATCGAGGGAAGCAGCCAGCAACCTAACAGGTGCATAAACGGGAGGAATAGTAATGAATTTTGTGCGGTTTAGTGCAAAACTGCGAGCATGAGTCAGTGACTTGTTGCTGTTGAGTCATAAGGTAAGCAGCATTTTTTTTTTCAGTTTCGTTGAATAATAATGATAGGTGGATGCTCGTGTGATCCAGCGGGCGTCACGCATATAAAGCTATCGTTTAACATATGATGGGAAATGTAAACAATAAGTGCTATTAGCTTTACACCAGGGGCTACTTGTAATATAGTTAATTGGAAAGAAAATATTGTTTCTTTTTTACTTTTCGTTACTAATGCAATGCACTTTGAATTTTAGAAGATCAGAATCATCGACTTAGTCACGCATCCTAGAGAATCTTTACAAGAGTTATTTATCTTATCTAAGGTTTGTCACGGAGTTCTGCGTTAAATTAATATGCGTTTTTCTTTTCTATACCGAGTGTCATTTCAAAATTTAAAAAAATGAGAATGTTACGCTAAAGTGTATGCAAGGTTTTTCGAAGCTAATAGCTTTGTCTCAACTGAACATATAACATTTGATTGGAAAAGTTTCCAAAATGTATACATTCAAATTTGATAAGCATGAAAAATCTATTTTTTAGTTGAAAATTTCCTACTTTTGCTCCCATGCAAATCTGAATATGAACAGGTTGAAAATGGTTCAACATTGTCTTCTTCATTTCATTTTCATTCCAGGTTTAAAACTGAAAACAAAAATTTACTGAAGTCGTAGTGTGCAGTGCTGGAGAAAGGCACGAAAAATTTTTGTGCTGTCATTCTTTGGTCCATATTTTTCTGATTTTGTATATTTCTAGACTAACATTTGAAAATGGCGGTATTCCAAAATCACGAAAACGGAAAAAAGGGGGGCAAACATTGGAAAAAAAAAATCCTTTTTTCCCTAAAAAAACCCCTAAAACATTTTTTTTTTTCTCCCCCTTTTTTATAATACAGTGTTTTTTTTTTTTTTTACAAAAATTTTAAATATTTTTTTTTTTTTTATTAAAAATTATAAAAAAAAAAAACTCCTTTTTTTTTTTTTGTGTGGTTTTGCGCCTTGTTTTTTTTGTTTTTTATTTCCGCGCCCGGGGAAAAAACTTTATTTTTTTATATTTTGGTGTTTTTTTTTGTTAAAGGGTGTATTCGATAAAAATGGCACACAGAAAATCTTCTGTTACTTTTGAATCGTATGAGTAAAAAACCTAGAAATTTGAGTAGATCTTATCCATAGTGTATTATTTACATCTGCCAAGTTTCATAGTTATACATTCAGTAGTTCCAGTCATGTCGTCGAAACAAGAAATTGTCCGTGAGAAAATTTTGTGCACTCACAATCAAAATCCAGGGGCGTCCCACCGGTGGATTGCTAAAAGGCTTGGAATTGCAAATACAACTGTGTCTCGTGTAATAAGAACCTTCAAAGAGCGTCTGAGTTTCCAAAGGAAGGAAGGGAGTGGTCGTAAAAGTGGTCCAATGGACAGTAAAATGGCCAGGAAAGTCGTACAACAATTCAAGAACCGTCCAAACATGTCAATTCGAGATGTCGCTAAAAAGTCTAAGGTGTCAGTCGGTTTTGTGCAGAAAACCATGAAGCGTGCTGGATTACATGTTTACAAAGTGCAAAAAGCCCCAAACCGGAATGAAAAACAAAACATCACTGCGAAAACCCGCGCCCGGAAACTTTACACGAAGCTGCTCACCAAATCCGGTTGCATCGTGATGGATGACGAAACATACGTCAAGGCTGACTTCCGTCAACTTCCTGGGCAAGAATATTTCGTTGCCAAGTCGAAGTTCAATGTTCCGGAGGATGTTCGAAAGAAGAAACTATCGAAATTTGCAAAGAAGTTTCTAATCTGGCAGGCGATTTGCGGATGTGGTGAAATAAGTGCTCCCTTCATCACTTCCGGAACAATAAACGGTGCGATTTACACGGAAGAGTGCCTTAAGAAGCGTCTCTTGCCATTCATTAAGAAGCACAAAGGATCAACTCTGTTTTGGCCTGATCTAGCATCCTGCCACTACGCTCGAAACGTATTGGAGTGGTACCGAGCCAACGGAGTCAATTTTGTGCCAAAGGATATGAACCCACCAAATTCACCGGAACTTCGTCCAATTGAAAAATTCTGGGCAATTATGAAAACGGAACTTCGCAAACATCCCAAAACTATAAAAACAGAGCTAGAATTGAAGAAAATTTGGGTAAAAACAACAAAAACACTGGGAAAATCGGTTGTACACAATTTGATGGGTGGAGTGAAAAGGAAGGTGCGGGCATTCGGGATGGGAGACGAAATTGAATAAAACAAATGTTGTAAATCAAAACTCATTAGTAGTTCTTCATTCCCTGAAAATTTCAAGAAAATCCGATAATCAGTTTAATTTTGATGAGTATATATGTGTGTGCCATTTTAATCGAATACACCCTTTATTAAGCCTACGGTCTTCAGTCACATTAATCAAGTGGCGAGGAATTACGACAGTTAATTTTACTAATTAGGTGAGTCTAGGTACTACTAGGAAAATCAGGGGGAAGGGTTTTTTTTGAAAGAATTTTTTTTTTCCTTTTATTAAAACGGGACTAGAAAAAAAAAAAAAACAAAAAAAAAACCCCCAAAAATATTTTTTATAAGGTATTTTTTTTATTTTTTGGGGGTTAATAATTTTTTTTTTTTTTTTTTTTTGTTTTTTTTTTTTTTTTATTTCTCCCCCCCCAGGCTGATTGCTTTTTTTTTTCTCTTCGCGGTGCTTGGGGGGTGGGGGGGGGCCCTTCTTCCTTACACAATTTCTCCCAGTTTTTCTTCAAAGCTTCATCGGTTTTGAATGTTTTTCCGCTTTTCTTCAACTTCTTCTTGATTATCGCCCAAAACTTTTCGATCGGACGAAGTTCTGGTATATTTGGCGGGTTCGCCTCCTTCGGGACCACATTAACGCCCTTCGCTTCGTACCAATCCATTACAGGCTTGGCGTAATGGCACGAAGCGAGATCCGGCCAGAACAGCGTGGGACCACGGTGAGAGCGGAGGAAGGGTAGCACGCGCTTCTGCAAGCATTCCTCTCGATAAATCTGCCCGTTTATGGTGCCGGTTGTAACGAACGGCTTGCTGTACCGTCCGCACTCGCAGATCGCCTGCCACAACAGGTACTTCTTCGCGAATTTGTCCATCTTTCTCTTCCGGAACTTTTCCGGAACCTCCATGCGGGACGTACCGACAAAAAACTCGAGGCCGGGGATTTGTTTGGGGTCCGCCTTGATATATGTCTCGTCGTCCATGACGAGACCGCCTGGCTTGACCAGCCACTCACGGTACAGCTTCCGCGCACGCAATTTTGGAGCCTTCCTGACCTTAAAAACACGTAGCCCAGCCCGCTTCATGGTCTGCTGGACGAACCACTTCGACGAATTGACCTTTTTGGCCACGTCTCGGGTGGAAAGGTTCGGGTTATTCTTAAAGTACTGCCTTATCTTCCGCGCCTTCTCTGGGTATTCCGTTTTCTGTTTTCGGCCGCTTCCAGCGCACCGCTCGATGGTTTTCGTCTCCTGGAACATCTTCACAATGCGGGACACGGTGGAATGGTGGATTCCAAGCCTTTTGCCGATCCATCTGTGCGACTGACCAGGATTATCGATCACCGCGCCCAAGATTTGCTGGCGTAGCTCTTCTTGTTTCGAATGCATCTTGAAAACTATTTGGCAGATCGCAAAAAAATTTTGCACACATAAACATTGCACTCTAAACTAGATCTAAATAGACATTACTCAAAATTTCATGAATTTTTACCAACGCGATAAAAAGTTACACTCAAAACAAAGTGTCGCATTTTTTCGGGTGTTTTTTTTTTTTTGATTTGGGGGAAAAAAATTTTTTAGAGGGGGGGTTTGGGCAGGGCTGGTAGCGGGTTTATGGATAAATAATAGTGACTTTAGTGACTAAAATAATAAAAATAGTGACCAAATAGTGACCAAATAGTGACTAAAAAGTGATTTCCAAATTTTAGTATTTTTTTTTAATCTTTTATACGTTTGTTGTATAAGTTTAGTTAAAATTAATTAAGTGATCACCCCCGTTTGCAAAATTGGATAATACTGCGACGCAGTGTCACTTTTTGGGTTTTTTTTTTGTAAAGAAGCGACGTAATCAAGCGATTTTTTCTCCACGACCTCCAGCACTTGGTCCGCAGCTCGTTTTTGTGAAGACGGGTCTATACGCACGGTTGAAACACCTTCCAGCATGGTCTGTGCTAGAATTACTTCTGACATATCTTGCTTCTCAATTCCTTTTTTGAGCCGTTGCCCTGTGAAGCTGCTTTCACTACCTTCACAGGGTATTTAGGCTCACCTACAGCCGTTTTCTTAGTAAAAACTGGTTCCAATACTCCTCAATTCTGCACTCTGTACTCAAGGTCAGCTCCTAGCATTTTAACAAGTTCCATTCGTCAATAAGAAGATCATAGTTGACCTGAATCGGAATCAACTTGGCGATTTTCACAACATACTTGGAGCTTTCACTTGATGCACCGGCTGGTGGGTTGAGGCATTGGCAATATTGAATAAACGAGATCTACAAACCAGACTTTTGACGTAGCACTACGTCTTTGTTTTCTTTACTGGGGTACAATTTTAAATAAATCGCATTGCAACCGTCACGAAAGGTGGTCAGGTTTTGAGCATAAATATCTCAGTCATTTCTCAAAAGATTTTCAAAATTTTTACACCGATCGAAGGTATTACTACGCATCAATTTCAATAGAGAACATTGTTGATTTCGGGCCACATACTATTGAAAAATTCCTAAATGTTATGCCTTGTCTTAAAAAGTATATTAACTCCTTCAGGCCTAAGGGGTCATATATGACCCCAAAAGGATAATGGCAGTATACAATCACACAGACTGAATAAATGTGTATACTGTCTTCGGCAAATTTTTTTTTCTGTTAATTCTTATACCTAGAAAATATTTAAAAAAAACTTATGAGTGTAAGGCCTAATTGACGACCTAGAACATCCTGAATTCGAAGAAGTTCAGGAAGAAAAAATAAATGCCTTATTAAAAGTGTAAGGCGTTGTTTTAGAATATTGTACATATGCATAGGTATTATTAAATTCTCGTTGATAAACGTTTAATATTTTTGTATCTTTCTGGGATGTTCTAGGTCATTCAAAATGTAGTTGAGTTCAGAACTTCAGATCTACAGTTGTAACAGTAGCTTTTAGAGCTATATAAGGTTACGCTATGTATTCAAACATATTAAATTAACCTTTTGGAAGGTCATTATTTTATAACTTTGTGATGTTCTAGGCCATCCAAACTGTCCTTGAGTTCGGAGCTTATAATCTACAGTAGTAACTATAGCTCATATTCAGTAAATATTTTCGAACGTAAAAAAAACATCATGAGATGAACGGGGATAATCTAGGTCATCCAAACTATCCTTGAGTTCAGAATTATGTTCAGTGTTATCTACAGTTGTAACAGTAGGTGTTTGGAGTGTGTAAAGGGGCAATATGTATTTAACAATATTGATTGAATAGTGTGGAAGGCCAACAGACATAATGCGACAATCTTCAGATATTCTAGGTTCTGTCCAAACTGTTCTTAAGTTCAAAACATAAGATCTACAGTTGTAACAGAAGTTTTTTGAGCTATACATGGTGACCATCTACATTCAAACATATTCAATGAATCTTATGGAAGGCCAACAGTCATTACTTTATAACTTTAAGAGTAAAAGTCTTGGAGTTCATAACTTGAAATATACGGTTATAACAGTAGCTTTTTGGGCTATATAAAGCTACGATAAATATTCAACCATATTCAATGAATATTCTGAAACGTCCACATACATCATAGGCCAGTTTCAGTTCATTCAAACTGTCCTTCAAAATTTGTAACAATAGCTTTATTGGCTATACAAAATTAAGTTAGTTTGTTTGGCATAGAATATCCAAGATTATCTCATAATGTCAGTTGGTCTTTCAAGACATTCATTGAATATGTTTGAATACATATAATAAAATTGTATAGCGGATAAAGCTACTGTTACAACTGCACATCTTAAGTTCTGATCCCTGGAAAGTTTGGACGACCCAGCACATCTCAAAAAAATATTTCCTACTTTTTTTAATCATTTCTATGTTATTGAGCACCAAATCAATCAGAATCCACCAAATTTCGTGTATAATATAGGCCTGAAAGGGCAGATAGCCAGTTCTCAATATTGTCGAAAATGTCCTCTGGAAGTGAAGTATTCGCAGGCCACACATTGGGCTTACAAACTCGACCGACGATGGTTCGCACCAGCCTTTCCAGATCAGCGTACATCAGATGTATTAGTGGTTCTTCCCTCTAAAGAAACCTTAGAAAATTTCATTCAAATAGATCAGTGTGCTTATCAATAGCTTGTAAACTCTATCAAAATTTTTTGGATCAAATTCTAATTAACAAATTTTACAACTTTGCCGAAATATATTCAGTTTAACAGCTTTGACAGCTGAAGTATAAACTTAAATAATTGATGAATTATGAATTTTTAAAATCTTCTGTATCATAAACTAAGAGTATTTGTCTCTGAAATTTCCTAGACAAAAACATAAAATTCTAGTGTACGGGTTTTAATGGAACATTGAAAACATTACGCTTTTATAAACTGCACACTACCAAAATGTCATGTAAATTTCTGTCCTCTGGGAACGGGACAAGGGAACGTTTTATGGAAAAAAAAATTGGGTGGAAAAGAAAAAAAAAATAAAACAAAACAACTCTTTTTTTGTTGGATTGGGTTTTTGGGGGTTTCCGGAGACATTCTTTTTATATGAATTTTCGTTTTCCGTCCCCGGCTTTTTGCGAGGGAGGATTATCGTTTCTAGTATAATTTATTTTGTGGTCGAATTGCAGTGTATACGATTTCACCAATGATCGATTTGAGTTCGCTTGATTGTCGGGATACGAACAATCAAATCTAGATTCAGAATTACTGAGCGAGTCACCGAAAATTCTCTCGACTATTCTGATACCAAAAGAGAAGTCCGCTTTTGAAAAAACTGAATCTAACAAAATATTTTTGAAAAAATGTGAGTGTAAATTAAAAATGACTTGATTTTGTTTTATATTGGATAAACGTTTTATGTGTTCGCTCCTATCCCGTTCGATTCGTCAAGGGGTTCACTGGGTTTATTTGTGTAGACATATAAAAAATTATTCTGAAATAGCTGGAATATTGTAAACATAATGAAAGATGATGTAATTTGGGACCACTTGCGTCGCATTCAAGCTAATTTAGAGTGCTGTGACCGACCAGTTCAATTTAGGTAGAGGTGGGACAGCGTTCGCCAGGGTATCTAGTTTTTATTTCTCGACTTTCATGGCCAGATCGCTTCATTTGGTTGACTATTGTACAATAGGTACCAGTGATTTTTTTTTAACGTTTTAGAATCGGCGGTGCGAAAATAGTGACTTTACTGACCATTTTCCGTAAAATAGTGACTTTAGTGACTTTTGGATGCAAATAGTGACTTTTTAGTGACTAGACTCAAAATAGTGACCAAGTCACTTAAAAGTGACCCGCTACCAGCCCTGTTTATATGCCTCGTTCAACGTCCAATAGTATCGTTTGAATATAGATGTCGGATCAAAATCGCCGCTTACACCATTTAACAAAATAAAAATTAAAAAACAATAAAACCACTTTTTGTCACAAAAACTGCTTTGGACAATCCAAATGTATGTAATATTTGACCCCGTGATTGGAATAGGGCCCTTGAGGAGGGGGTGACCGCGGCATAGTCATCCATACCTTTCACATCAAAGTCACGAGTTCAAATCTTACCCCCGGACAAGTTATGAGTTACGAAAATACCCGAATGGTTTTTGAGTGACTACGACGGGAGATCAACCAGCCCAAGGCTAAAAATCTCGATAATCAAGGAGCAAAAAAAGGGTCCTAGGGGGGAATTTATACGTTACCACCCTAGATGAACAAAATGTCCATAAATTCTGTATGTTGGGTCGAAGGTCTTTCGAAAAAAGAAAAAAAAATAGAACGAGGAAAAAAATTGGGCTTATGCCTTACGATGCATGCAAGGATCTCGACAGCAGGCATTACCTCGCAATTTTGAAGATTTACAGTACTGAACAAAAGAATGTATGCACTGGCCCTCATACAAATTGGTCATATTTGACACGCACAATGTCAGCTTTCAGAGGATAGTAGCTAAGATATTACTTTAACTTTGTGTTGAGTTTAGACACAGTACTGACCAGAAATATACTGCCACGAAACGCATATCAGTCCCATCTTTGCTTGATTTCCTATTCATATGGGACTGATATGCGTTTCACGGCAGAATAGGTGGTTTGAAATAGGCACCTGTTTTCGATTTAGTTCAAAGTGATAAAACTCTTGTGTGTATACGCCAATTGAGCTGAAAATTGTTTTTGAAAATTTATTGGCAAAAAGTTCAACTAAAATTATAAATTGTACGAAAAGTTACAGCTGTTTTAGGAAAGTAACATAATTTTTAAGTGCTCATGATCTCGCTACTTCTCAGCGATCACGAAACCAAACTGGATGTAATTTTATCTGTACAATAGTTGAAAATATGGGGAACATTTTGCATTGAACCTGAATTTAATATCAACATCAGCAGAGAAAATAAACATTGGTGCAATGTTGGCCGAAATCATAAAAAAAAGTTTATCAAATGAGGGCTGTGTAATTTTTCACTTTAACTATTGCTTTAAAATAACAAGTGTGTAATCTTTTTATAGCAATAGTGATGTGAAAATCTTCTACAGCTATATAAAAATGAACATAATTTAAAATACTTTAAATTTCCTATAACTTTGGCCAACGTTACACCCATGTATAATTGATATTAAATTGTGCTTCAATAACGTGCAGCACATCAATTGTCCTTCAATCACGAAGTGAATTTCTAAATTAGACTGATTTGCACGGAATTTCTAAATAACACTGATTTGCACTCATCATTCCTCTTGATCACCATACTGCCGATGAAAGCACAACAAACTGTCCCATGTGACATTTGGATATTTTTGATGTTTTGATGCCCACCACAATACTTTGATGTGTACTAAAATATAATTCAAACCGGCGTTGTTAGTTCTAGAAAAATCGTAAATACTATGAGTAAATTTTGGAAATATGGACGCATAATTGTCCCACTGGGAGCAATATTTAATCTAATGGGACAAATATGCGTACATTTCTCAAGTGGGACAAAGCGACTGGCATTTTTCCGAAACAGATGAAAGGTAACATGCACAATAATGCGTCCACCAGAAACATAGCCATCTGATAGGTTTGGTATATATTTTCTAAAAACCGTGATTTGATGGTCGAATTAACGATCTTCGGTACTGTTTGCTCTTTTCCTCCCAGAGGCATTAGGTGCGCAACTAAGTTCCCGCTGTTTAGCAATAGATGGCGCCAGTAGTAAGTGCTGGTCGAATGTTGTACATCTCAAGCGTCATAAACCAAGCTCAGACATATGGTAAACAAACCGCTTTGCCAAATCAGTGATTTTGGTTTAGTGTTATATATTTTGGTTGTTTGAAGATGTCTGATTTCGTGCCAAATAATCGTCATTTGCTGTGTTGATTTTCTTCTTTCATTCGAAGAAAACGGCGGCTGAAGCACATCGAGAGCTCCAAAAAGTTTACGGTGATGCTGCTCTGAGTGAAACAACGTGTCGTGATTGGTTTCGTCGCTTCAAAAACGGTGATTTCAGTGTTGATGATCGTCCGTGTGAAGGAAGGCCAAAAAACTTCGAAGACTCTGAATTGGAGGCATTGCTCGATGAGGATCCGTGTCAAACGCAAGAAGAGCTTGGTTCAGGATTAGGAGTTTCCCGCCAAGCCGTTTCTAAGCGATTGCATGCGTTGGGAATGATTCAAAAGCAAGGAACTTGGGTTCCTTACGATTTGAAGCCAAGAGATGTTGAGCGTCGTTTTTTCGTCTGTGAACAACTGCTCCAGCGGCAAAAAAGGAAGAGTTTTCTACATCGCATTGTGACGGGTGACGAAAAATGGATTCATTACAGTAACCCACAACGGAAACATTCATGCTTCAACATCGTCGCCTAGGCCGAATATTCACGCTGCGAAGGTTATGCTGTATATTTGGTGGGACTAAGTTGGTGTTATTTATTATGAGCTGTTGAAACCAAACGAAACCATTACCGGGGAACGGTATCAAACTCAATTGATGCGATTGAGCCGAGCACTGCACGAAAAACGGCCACAATACGAGCACAGATTCGAAAAAGTGATTCTTCAGCATGACAACGCTCGACCTCACGTTGCGAAACCCGTGAAAACCTACTTGGAAACGTTCAAATGGGAAGTCCTACCCCACCCGCCATATTCTCCTGATATTGCACCGTCCAATTATTACTTGTTCCGTTCGATGGCACATGGTCTCACTGGTCAGCAATTCCACTCATATGTTGACATCTCAAAATGGCTTGATTCTTGGATAGCATCAAAAGACGAACAGTTCTATCGAAATGGTATTCACGTTTTACACACCTAATATTTTTTTTGTTCTTTAGAGGTGCCAAAATTCTTTTTTGGAAAGATTCTAGAACAACCTGAATTTACGAAATCCGTTAAAAAGGTTTTGCTTAAAATAACAGTTTACCATTGGTTCAATGGTTATTTGTTCGTATTGTCAAGCTTAAATAAGTATAGGTTGTCAAACATGAGATGAGCTAGATACATCTCCTGCACTACCATGGGGGAAACAGGCTTATCAATTATTTCTAGGCAACATATCAAAAGGTCCTAGATATGTCTGGCTGAGTAATTAGTTTTGGTCTGTCAGCAAATAATTTTCTCATTCAAATAATACCTGTAAATCAGCAAGCACATGGAAAAACACATCCTAGCTAACAGCATCGCTTATGTCCTACCTTAACAGCATAAAGAACCTGAATTCAGAAAACCATAAACCTACCTACTGGAAGGAAGCGAGAAAAAAAAATCTACCTAGTAAACCGCTCTCCTAGTAATGTTGCAAACGACTATCATTGTTGTGATATGTGTCTCTTTCTTACCTTAGAACCATGAGCCGCACTCGGCTTCTGTTGCTTCTGCCTGCCGCTGCAGCTGCAGCAGCTGCGCTTCCTCCCCTAGCGCGCACCAACCGACGAACTAACCAAATCAACCCAGCCGGTTCTGGTGCTAAGAAAAGATTCCTCCCTTGCCTGCCCGGCAGAGCGTAGGCCTACTAACGAACCAACAGAGGAATCCACCACAACTTGTTCTGCCACCAGACGTTCATTAATTCCGAGCCACCGCTTATGCTCCTCTATGCATTGAGCAACAACAAAACATCAAGAACAACGGTCGACGTGCGGTCGGCGGTGGTGACGATGAGAATTGGTTGTTTTTCTTTTCTTTTCCCGGAGATCACTGGCTTGGAACGCGAACGGACCCGTCGAGCAGCTCCAAAGTAGCGCTTCTGCCCGAGTTGTAATACGTGGATGGTACACACCTTCGTATGTATGTTGGGCACAGCGTTTATTCTTCTTTTCTGCTTAATCACACACTTAGGGGAAACTCCTTCTTCCCTATTGCACTTGGAACAACAAGGTAAAACAGCTTCTTCTTTTATATTTGGGCTGCTATTAGGAAACACTTCATCGTTTCTTCACTTCTCTCTGCACGCTTTTCTAATTGTAGTAACACCCGAATGGCTCTACGGCGGTTATTAAACTCTTTTCCACTAGCACAGACAATATTGAATAAAAAATCTCAGAAATAGGCACCGACTGAAACTTCCTGGCAAATATCTAATCCTATTCGATCTCGTAAATCAGTAACTTCCCTGCTGGCATTAGTTGCGAAAATCTCACCCAAAGCACGGAACATTCGACTAACACCACCGTTTATATTTTTGCGGACAATTCTGTTCGCACCTTTGGAATGCACCTTTATCTATTCTTCGGATCAACACTGAAATAACCTTAAAATGTAGGTAGGCAAAGCACTCTTCTCGATACAGCACCTTGGTCTTGGTCGCCACTCAAAAACGAAATACACGAACGGTCACAACACTTCCAGCTTAAACTCGCAACTAACAAAAGCAGCCCATCCACATTCACATCCACAGCCACTCCGGTCCGGGGTTCAAGCAAGCGGTTTGCGTTCAAGTCTCTTTCGCTCTCTCCGGTTCTCTCCCCCTGCATGCGAGCTATGCGCTGCGCTGCGATGCCATTCTCCCGTGCGCTTTTCCATTGCCTTTGCTGGTGGTGGTGGTGGTAGTACGATGGTTAGCTTCATTTGGAGTTCATTCCACGAGGGTGGTAAATTAGGGATGCTCGTTTTTTTAAAAAAAAAACAGTTACTCTGGTTTTTGCAAAAGATATTGATTGTTTTTTTTTTAATCTCTATGTATTTCAAAATTAAATCAATTTCAGAATTATCTGTGGAGCTCCTTCTACTCAAGAAGCTTACCAAGCCGAATATGTTATGGTATATATTTAAGTATTCCCAGGTACCACACAAATAACTATCTTTTTTTTAAAATAACTATTAATAGTTTGTTCAATAATTGTATTATAAACGTCTTGCAAAACATGTCACATTCTGAACGGTTTGGATCTCTTGTATTTTATATGGATGATGGGCCAAATCAGTTTACTTTGACTAACGATTGAGCTGAAAATACTTTTTCCGCTGCTCCAAGTGATTTATTGATTATCATTGTTCTTATGAACATCGTCCCATACATTTATTAAACATAAACAGGACATGATTTTAGAGATAGTTTAAAATACTGTTGGAATAACATTACACCAACTTAGTTATGCAAAACGTGTTTTGTGACATAAGACTGAATTTGTTGTACACAATTGTGGTGTCACTGCCAGCGAAAAGTAAGTCATAGATTCTACGAATTGACTTTTCAACTATCGGAGTTGGCGTAGTAAAGAAGCTGCAAACTTATCACGCCAAGGACTAGTGTTCGAATGGTTGGCGGTATTAAATTTTTGTTTGAGGTTATTTATTTTCTTCCCTTTTTGTTTTATAAGGCTCAACTTTTTGTGCTTTTTACGTCATATGAAAGTATGGAATAAGTTCCCTTGTGCTGAACTGGCCGGCTTGACGTGCTGCAAGGGTTCAGTAGGGATTCTTTGTCAAGACCCGAAGCTAAGAGACAGTTCCATTCTGGTTAATCACATAAATTAGCATTCCCACTGTATTTATGTAAACTAACATTGTTTAGGATTCTTCATTTTCTATTTCACAGACATTTATGGACGCAGTAGGAAACAAGAGTTATCGAAGAATCCCAATTCCTCTTTTTTTGTGCATTTATCAGGAATTTCGTTTTTGGGCAGTAATCATATTCATATGAAATTTATTTCGCCTAATTGTTTGCTTAAATTTGCTCTTTTGCTAGGCTGCTAGGTAATCAATTTTCTTTCATCATATCAACAAATGTTTTGATTCAACAATAACAGAATTTGGAAATTTTCGCGATTTCAGAGTTCCGATCATCTTACATCGCAGCGGAAGAGGCAAATATCTGCATTTTATTAATATATGTTTATTGTTTAGTATTTCATTAGAACATCGTATTATTTTCATCATATCATCCTTGTATGTTATTACAATCATATTAAAATTATTATTCAAAAAATAAATTTTATCTGCTTCAAGGTGTCAAGGAAGATGATCTTGGATAGAAAACATATTTTTTTGGTGTTTTTCTATTAGTATATATCATTGAATTTTATTAAAATTAATAAATGCTGTCCAAGATAACTTATTATAATTGATTTGACCAAGAAATTGGAACTCCGTTCATAGTGACCATATGACTATTACTTGGTTTCAAAAATGCAGCTCTAGGCTTGTGTGGGAATATTATAAGTTGAGTTTTGGAAGCATTAGGAGAAATCTTCCATTTTTGAAAATAATCTGTAAAAATGTCCAAGCTTTTTTGTAGCCTCCTGGATATAACACGAAGACTTTTTCCTTTAGCGGAAATGCCTGTGTCATCAGCAAAGCAAGATTTTTGACAGCCCTGAGGTAAATCAGGGAGATCTGAAGTGAAAATATTATAAAGTATTGGCCCAAGAATGCTACCTTGAGGAACACTAGCTCTAACAGGCAATTGATCAGATTTAGAATTCTGATAATTTACTATAAGCGAGATGATGTTCTTTAGGAATGCTCCGTCAACTAGTCACACATTGGTGTGTCTATTCAAATAATAATAATAATAATAATAATAATAATAATAATAATAATAATAATAATAATAATAATAATAATAATAATAATAATAATAATAATAATAATAATAATAATAATAATAATAATAATAATAATAATAATAATAATAATAATAATAATAAAACAATTCAATGGTCGATATAACAAAAATAGGATAAATTCTAATGTGAATGATTTGCTCTTTTGTATTTGAATGATCTTGAAGAAAATTCCAACAATGCCTCAATTGTAGCTGTAATAAAATAACCGTACAATAATTGAGAACAACAATCCTCATGGGTAATTTATCGATTTTGATCGAAGACGTTTGTCACATTAAAAATAAAAACAGATATTTATTGAGAAAATGAGATGAAATCAATTGATTTTTGACGATATGATTAGGTCAATTTTTATTTTGATACTTAGAGTAATTATTGTTCAGTTGTTGTTGTTTCTTTTTTAAGTTTTGGATGTTCTAACATGAACAGTTGAGAATAATCGTTTTTATTTAACTATTAAGTTTTCTTATGATTTTGTAATGTGTCAATTTCTCAGTATCTTATGATGATTGTATGCATGTTGCATAATTTTCTTGCCGGTTTAATACCAATATCATAGTAAAAAGACATATTTATAGTGTTAAGAGGTGAACAGAATAAATTTCAATTCCAACGAACACTAGTACAAAAAACCCGTTAAAGTTCATTAAATATCCTCATGAAAATTAGCCACAAGAAAACGGCTTGAATTTCATTACATTACCTTATGAAATGCTATGTTTGTTGTCAAAGCCACTCCTAATAACTTACTTATAGCAATCGTATGAGTTTGATTGTACAACTTTATGAAATTTATTTGTTAGTTCTATGGTAGGCATAGGCGTTATAGCGAATTCGTTTTTGATCCAGTTCCAAACTGAATCGGGTATCAAAATTGGGTCGGCATGTTTTTGTTAAACGTCAGTGTGTATAGTTTTATTTGTAACTTGTATTGAGGTTTGCACTCACAATAAGTTCGGGTATCGCAGGTTGGAACTAGTTCCAACCTAGGTTCAAAAACGAATTCGATATTAGTATCCTGGTTAGTATGGTATTTAATATGTTAATTTATATATTTTGTAATACTTTTCATTGCAGTTTACTAAAATTTTCATTTATGAGAAAATACAATGCAACTCAGTAAGTGACTAGAACACTAATTTTATTCTTCATTCAAAATAATGCAGGTGGGAATCAACCAGGGTTATTACCGATAATCTGGACCACTCCATCATTCTTCGATATCGCCTATTCGGAACCGAACCACCTTTAGCCGTACTATTTGAAATAGTCCTTCTCGGTATTGCAGTTGCTCCTTCCACGATGATCTCCCCTTGCGGGTAGCGTTTGACGATGAAAATGATAATCCCATAACATTGTAATTCATGGGCCATGCTGAAAAAAAAACACGGTTTCAATAAATAACGATATAAGAGACTTACTGTTTCAATCACAAGCTGAATCTACGTGGCGTGAGTGTCAGCCACCAATGGAGGACTGTCGGACATAACACCGGGAAATCAACCTCCCAGCAATTTGATAGTTTTCTTGAAGAAAATGCTGTGAGGAAAAGTGAAAGGAGGATTTAAAAAAGAATATGCGCTACAATGGCGGTATCGAGACTTTACGTTTCCAAGGATATAAACTTGAAGAAGGATGAGTTGTGAGGTTATCTAAAATAGAAAGAAAGCATATTACCATTTGATATTTGTATGGGAGTTAGTTTAGCCGTACCGAAACGAACATCATACATTTCGGCTTCAATACCGAATCGTCACCCTTGCCACCCTTCATCACATTGGAGCTGGAATCTACCAACATCAGTGCGGTGTTATATTCAATTTGGACACTATAAGCCTAAAATACGAAGACGTGGTCCAGGGGCAGGAATCCAATGATGGCCGTGTTGTCGGTCATGATTGAACTACCGACTGAAATGGGAAAAATAATGCGAAAAAATGAGTACAAAATAACACGCGTTAAGATGAACGTTTAAGTTTTCACGTAAATCCAATACATACACATATAATATAACCCAATGGAAGCTTTGAAATAGCACGTCCAAGGAGGGCGATTATTATAAATTTATAAATTGTAAACAGTACCTTTTTTGAGGTTTTCAGTGATTGGTTTACGTCGTCGAATTGTTTTTTTTTCTACATCTGTATCTCATAGATCAGCTCTAAAATATCGGGATACTCAGGCTTTACCGAGATTACCAAAACAATAACTTGCGGCTCGATTTTTCAGTTTCATACACATACCTTTTGGTTATTATGCACAAACAACAGTCATGAACATCTTAACGCAGTTTCATGAAAATAATAAGAATGACTTGAGATAATCGCTACTCTTAACTGAGAGAACCAGAGTTTCACTCATGGCTGTTATAATGGCCTTATGAAATCAAAATACAGTGGCCTCATGAAGTTTCATAAGGCAAATTTTATGAATATCGATAGGTCTTTTACGCCAGTGAAGGGCAACATTATTTATATTTAGTACAGCGTTATTTTTTTTAAATAAAACTTAACTTATATTAAAATTGCATTTAATACAGTAAAAAATTCGTTATAAGAGTACATTGCACTTTAAGTCTAACGCATCACGTTCTTCACAATAGTGTATGCTTCGAAATTCTAGTCGCGGTGGCATGGTACAGATTTTCAAATGTTTCTTAACAATTTCACTAGTGATCTGTTTCTAAAACCAAAGCATTCAATTAGGTTAATGTTATCAAAAAGACAATCTATGCTCACCTTATGTAGCTAAAGATTGTACTCGAAGAAAATGCAAGCCTGTCAAGTGGTTATCAAGACGGCTTCCAAGCAAAAAGTGCTTCGGAAAAAAATTATGATCCCTGTCGTGGATAATCCAGGTCAGTCCCACAGATGCATCGCGAAACAGTTGAAAATCGACAATTCGACCGTGTTCCGTATGATAAAATCGTGACCCAGCGGCGAGCTGGCAGCGGAAGAAAAGTGAAGACGAACGACCCCGTGAACGCAAGCAAGGTGAGGGATTACTTCAAGCGCAAGCCATGCCATTCGATTCGGGACGTGGCCAAAAAGGTCAATATTTCTATCAGGTTCGTCCAGCAGACAATGAAGCGGGCCAGACTTCATGTCTTCGAGGTAAAGAAGGCACCTTACCGAACCGATAAACAGAATTCGGTGGGTAAATCCCACGCCAAGAGGCTGTACCGCAAGTGGTTGGTGCAGCCAAAATGCATCGTAATGGACGACGAGACGTACATTAAAGCGGACGCCGATCAGATGCCCTACCTGGAGTTTTTCGTCAGCAGGTCCCACCTGGATATTCCGGAGAAGTTCTGAAAGAAGACGGTCGACAAATTTGCCAAGATGCATGAAATGAGAATAAATTAGATGTCTAAAGAGATTATAAGAATAAACTTTTTTTGAACAAGGATTCTTTATGATGAGACGAAGTTGCACACAAATAGATCCAATATGGTACATAGACCGACATTACATCCATAGCCGTCGAACGTTTTTGACTAAATTAAGTTGGTTGATTAAGCTTACATTATTCCAAACAGAAAATTTCTTATTTAGCATGGCTTAAAGGTATTACTTGTTAAATATCGTTTCAAGCTCAATTATTTTATGATTTATAATTCAAATTGTAATTGATCGCTGCATATCACGCTGGGTCAATAAATACGTACCCTACATTATTAATATTTTGGAGTGAAATATTTTGCAATCAGTTTTGGTAAATCTCACGGCCATCAAGCGACAATGAAAAATCAGACCATCTCACTATTACGAGAAGAAACTAACTATCCTGAATTTTTGGTCGTTCTCAAACCATCATGCAGTCATGAGATTTTTTCTCATACGGTTTGTTTCCTAGTATTAATATGTTATCGAAATTGTAAAATTTCATCAATAGTTTTGCGACGAAACTATCAATTAGATTAATAAATCTCGTGATAGTCATGATTAGGGCCGAAAAGTCAATTGTAATCAATGATTTTTAACTTGGATCTCTCACGAATTATTAGACTCCTACGATACCCCACTACAACATATGGTAGAGCAAACATTGCTCTAATAGATGTTTCCCTCGATTCGCGAGATTGTTTTGAGATTCGAGAGAAATCAACGTTTAAAGTCATTTTTCATAATTGGTTCTTAGACCCTTGGCTTTTAGTATGTTTACTGAACGATCATCAAACTAGTGCTGAACTTTCAACTGTCAAAAAATTACTGAAAAACTCAGTAAATAATACAAATTTTTGAAAATTGATTCGGCGAGTTTTCAATGACGAGAAATTCGCGGAAAAAGCCATTGTTTACGTTTGTCAGTTAGGCCCCAATGAAAAATCTTTGTCGAATTGTTCATTCATTGCCTTTGTTATTTAAAACTTTTTCGAAACATTGAGTTTTATAATTCTTTCAAATTATGTATTCAATATCCATTTTCTTGGAGTACTAAAAATGAGATTATTTTGAAACCCTTTGAACTGTACTTACTGAAAAGCTCATTTACTTCGGCATTCGTTACCCCTAGTACGCCCAACACGTCTTCCATTTTCACCTTTTCACACTTTATCTTATCTTAAACGGCTTCCACCGCTTTACAGGTGTGATATATTCTGAAGGGTTCAATAAAGAACTCCAGTGATTTTTATATTTTGCGTCAGTATTTATTATAGTTTAACCAAAAATCGGTAATTTACTGACCAACGAATGTTCAATGACTGTTCATTAGTTTACAAAGTACATCTCTCGAGTAATTCATGATTAGGGCCTAAAAACCATATGTAAACAATGACTTTTAACGTTGATCTCTCACGAATCCCGAGAACCCCACTATATCCAGCTACTTCATATGGTAGAACTAACATTCTTCTACCAAATACTACTTTCATTTCACAAGAGTGATTTGAAATTCAAGAGAAATCGACATTTAAAGTCATTGTTTACAAATGGCTTTTACGCCCTTAACATGAATTACTCGAGATCTGTAAAATAAATACATATCTAGACAAAATAGCCAAAAGGTCGAAAGTAACATTTGTAAACAATGACTTCTAGCGTATTTTTCTGGGATCTGCTTGCTCCACAAACAAAATAACACCAGAAACAGATACAGGGAGTTATTACCTTCCCGTCGGTAGTGGATATAGATGTAAGCAACCTGGCATTTCCAGGAAATTTACGTTTGAAGTCATTGTTTACAAATGTTACTTTCGACCTTTTGACGATTTTGTCTCGATATGTTCAGTACTTTTTTCATACGAATTACCGAAAACTTTTAGTTCTTTGATAGATTTCTATAAATTGAAGAAATTTTACAGATCATTCAGTAAAGAAATTATTTTAAATATCTTTACCGAACATCAAAACTAGGATTTGGTGTGTACATTTTTATTAAGTCAACATCCCTATTCAAAACAAAACTCACTTGTAGAGCCGCATGAACCGTACGTTTGTGTAGCGCTTCGTAGTATTTTCCATCGCACCAATGTACACATGTATGTTTCCAGGTGCAAGAGAGTATAATCCTCACTGCAGCCGACTATGAAAAGCCGACGAAACACATGAGTGAACAACAAAACAACCGCAAACAAAAATGCCCGTAATCTAGCTGCAGTCACGTTTCCATTTATTGTTGGCACTACTTCATACTAACTGACATCCATTATTTTCGTAGATTGGTTGGTGAAATTCAAGAGAGCTGCCGAACATTCCCGATTTTGGGGAATAAGAACTACCAGGCACGATCGTTCCGCAGAAACTAGAAATCTACCATTGCGATCGCGGACCTGCACGCTTGAATGAACACCATGTAACGATCTACCTACGAGAGCGAGAGGAATGAACTGTAAACATTGTTCATTTTGATCGCGATTTTTATTTTTATTTGTTTCTTGCCAGTGTTGTCTATCAAACTGTTTATCTATTGGTGCAAATAAATAATTAAGTGAGACCGGTACCGACACTGGGTACTCCACATGGGCGATGGACACGCACGAGAGTTGAGTAGACGAGTGGACTGAAAAAAAGGGAAAATACAAAACATATTGGATTAAACCTGAGCATGCTGCTGACGATGTTCAACAGTTCATTAGTGATGGCTTACCATTTGGGTTTGGTAATTTGATTTACATGATTGATGGCAAGATTGATTTTAAAACTTATGGCGTAGATGTTGGGTGAATCGTTTCAAATTAGGTACAACGCGCTGCTTAAGTTATGTAGTCATGGTTAACAAAACCTGTGGCTCGAAATGAAATAGGTCCTGCGTAGCACGACGAGCTCGATTAATTATTTAATTAACGACTTGTATGCTAAAATCCTTGGGAAAATCGACAATGACCCAAGTATTTTGGCATACTGAAACTGGGCTATGAATAAGTATTCCGTTATTTTTTAGAGCATTCAAATTAGTCCCTCATACAACATTTGTCTTCTTTAGCTAAGCAAATCTAGGGGTAAAAGGAAAATCATGTAGGCATGACCTGAGGAACGGTCTCAAGCAGAACGATGAAAGAATCACACTCTGTTCAAAATTCTTAATTGGAGTCTTTTTGCAGTGTTTTTCGTTCCATTTGATTATATTATTTTCGCATAATTATGTTCTTACTTTATTGCCTGAAGCAACCCGCTTAATAAGTGGATGCAAAGTATTCTGTTATTTAGAAGGCCGTTGCCAGGGTTTAACTGGGCGATTTTGTTTTTAGAATTTTGATTGAAATTTCTTATTTAAAAAAAAAAATGGAAAAAGAATCCAACAATAACTGCTTAAATTCCGGTTATAAGTATTATTCTGACATCAATCAGAAAATAATAGGAAGTATGTTAGTAGGACGAGGAAAAACTGATTGGTGAGAAGTACGTTACGTGAAATTATTGGGATTCGTGCTCGGTTGTTTTTCATTATTATTTTAAATCATTACTTAATATTCTTCACACCAAAGCCTGCGAGTTCAATACTAATTAACATTCAAATGACTGTTGAGCGACTGCTATAATCTCAGCGTATTTCATGCATTGAATTTTAAGATTGGCAGTTCATGACAATTTTGTATGATTTACATCTTCGTATTTATAATGCCGATGGCTTTTTTTTCAAATTGGTCATAAGAAATATTAATTAATCTACAATGTTGAGTTCTGTTTAAGCGTTTCATAGAGCATATATTTTGAAATAAAATATAAGCAGGATGGCCGCTCAAATTGAGAATGTAAATTCCCTTTATTAAATTTTTCCCTGGTTGTGGAATTGTTTTCATGAATATCGAGATTTTCAGCCAAGGTACGGTACTTTAAGCCAAAGAAAAATTCGCAGGATTTCTATTTATTTCTAAACCCTAATTTATAACTCATTTACTTCATAATATTATTATTCGGACTTGTTATATCCGTATGCTCTAATCACAGACAAACAGACGCAACACTCTAATTGATGCCCATCGTCCACCTAGACAAACGATTAATTTGAATACAAATAGTTGGCCAAGCCACCACTCACAGCGCCCGCATCGACAATTATAAAATGTTCCTGCTGAGTGATTTATTTGCACTAACATCGCTTGCAAGTGTGAGTGTGTTCGGAGATGTTTTGTTTGTTTTTTGTCAAACATAGGGAGGCAAATGTGAATTTTTATTTTGCTTTAATCGGGAAGGTAAAAACTGCGGAAACTGCTTCTGTAGTTTTCCCCGTGACGTAGGAGGTTATGAAATTTATTGAGATTAATATTACTAATAATATCACATAGAATTTAATTTTGACATCAAGTAGATGCGCGCAGTGGGTGAAATGTTGCCAGTGAAGGGAGCTTGAGGTGGAGTTTGAAGGTGAAGCACAAAAGGCGGTCGAAAAGCGGAAACTATGATCCGACCATTTCAACTCGACAGCTTATAAAAACTAGTACAAGCCTGAGCGGGTAAGGGTAAGCAAAAAACTATTTTGTTTTGTTATCTGGCAATGCCATCCCGTCGCCACTTGCTGCTACGCACATTATTTCTGAGATGCCTGGTGAACCCTCCCACGAAACGGAAATTGAATTCCAAGACATCGAGTTCCTTGCCAGTCAGGTCAATCATGAATTGATTGAGGAAATAACGGAGGAGCGTGTCCACTAATTTTCACTTTTCAACGAACCTGCTTCGCTTGCTTCAAAACAAACGAACAGTCAAGTGAGCCTGAAGTAGTGTGCGTGTTCATGGGCGCGCTCTTTGGCAGCTGTTGCGGAAGGCAAGACAATCAAACATGGTTGACACTGAAATGGGCATAGCGGCCGTCAGATAGCGCTAGTGTTTTAAAGTATCTAAATTTAAATTTATGACGATGTATTGTAAGGCAATTTGTTCTTAGTGTTACGTCTGTTTGTCTGTGCTCTAATTATACGTTTGATATCATCCAATAAGTTCTGCACAGTGCCCTCAGTCACCTTTCTGGAAGCATTTTCCACTTTTCACCAAAATCTTTCTAATTATTTGCCTCTCTTTTCGATTTTCCAAGGTTTCGCTTCACAATGACCCAAAATCTTTCAATTGAACGAAGTTCTGGGGTGTTCGGAAGATTGCAGTCCTTTGGTACAATGTTGACGTAGTTTCCTGCATACCACTCCTGAGCCGCTTTACCATAATGACAAGACGCCAAGTCAGGCCAAAACAACATAAAACTCGTGTGCTTTTGGATGAATGGTAGTAGCCGTTTTTGCAGACACTCGTTTAGGTAAATTTGTTGGTTAATCGTACCTGTAGTTATGAAGAAATTTGCTCTTCAAACCACATCTACAAATGAACTTTTTAGAGAACTTCGACAACTTTTTGGCCTCTTTCACATCTTGATATTGACAAATAAAAAATGTGGCTAATAAACCATGGCTAGATTTTGCTGTGGGCATATCTTAGAACTATGGTCAGCATGATAAGGTTTGAGGGCCACAAGGCATTTTCCGATTGATATGGCGGGCTGCAGCGAATTTTCTAAAGACATTTGAGGATTTTTCCAAGGATGTGTGAATATATTGAAGAAATGACATGAATATGCTTTTTGACAGTCATTAAGATTTGTCTTCAATTTATAGCACGTATCATTTTAACTGTTTTACAAATTTTTACTTACATAGTTAGTTCTGATTTATGTTAACAAAACCATATTTGTATCTTCACAGTCTGTTCTCTAATTTGCCTGATAGCGTTATTCTTTGACGAGCTTATCAATATCAATAGTTAGATCTGAACCAGAAAGTCGTAGCACATTTTCCAAATGCTCGTCTGTCAAGCGATTTCTGGGTTTTGATTTTACATGTTTCATGTTTGAAAACATTTGTTCACAACGATATGTAGTGCTACATAGAGACAGAATTTTCATCGCATGTTTCCGCAATTCGGGAAATATATCCGCACTGATGTATTTCGAATAAAATTCCCGCAAATTCGTTTTTTGAAGGCATCTCATGGCTGAAAATGGCTTGGTACCATGTCCACGTCATCGCCCCAAAGCACAGAGAAGATATTTAGGGAAGATGTACCTATATTAATCTCATTGTTCCTATATTCATCCTACTTGAAATAAAACGATATACACGTGACAGGATTAGTTAGTAATGTTAGTTGTAGTTATTTAACGTGAGCAAACATTATTAGAAAACGAAACCGATCCTTCAACATCCCAATTGTTTGATTCATCGTAGGATGAATATAGAAATAATGAGATTAATATGAGGGCAGTTCCCCTATTCGTTTTGATTTCATTGAACCGATCTTTAAACTCCGATTTTAGTGAAAGTATCATGTCGACTTATTTTTTGGTTTCCTTAATCGAGCATGTCGACATTGAAGCGTATTGTAAAAAATCTCGTATTCCCAATTGAATCTCTCACAAACGCAATTTAGTCTCAAAAGCTCTCACGTGTTGGAGCAACTCATGAACGATAATTTGTTTTCCACGAAGCTTAAGGTTCAATTCGTTCAAATGCGTTGTTCTGTCGGTCAAAAACGCAAGATCTGGCAAATTCACTTCTTGTCTGCAAAAAATCGACCAGCTTTCCTTTCATTTCCATGAATTGTTTAATTTCATGTTTCAAATCAAAAACTCTTTTTAAAACTTTACCCCGTCATAAGCACCTAACTTCGGTAAAATAAGGCATGACGAAAGGAGAGCCTAATATGGTCTTGTTCAATCGTTGGTGAGCAACTCGGCAGGCGATAACGTTAATTTTTGGGAGAATCAGCAATCTTGAAGCAACTACGCACAAAGGTTTCTTTCGGTATTCACAACATCCGCTCCCTTCTACTGAAAGGTGAGAGCGTCGAGCTCCAACCAACACGAAACCGACATTATTGTTTTCATCTTCATTGTGACTCAATCGAGTCACAATAAAGTTATTTCATCCGCTTTGCAACAACTGTGCTGCTAGGATGCCACTCGACAGTGCTGTGCAACCGCAAGGTGCCACATAAGCTGAAGAGAAGGATGGAGAGCAAGGTGGCTTCATCGTCCAGTTGAATTATTGGTGAAAAACATCTTTTCGGCGAAGCGCTACGTCGTGATCATAATGGATGACGAAACCTACTTGACGCTGGACGCAAATGACGTGTTGAGGACTGGGTATTTTCGTTCGCCACCCGGGAGATAAGCGTTGACGTCAAATAAATCTCCCACGCCAAGTTCTCAAAGAAGGTCTTTCTGTGACTGACGATCAGCAAGAAGAGAATGTCCAAGCCACTGTTCTTTCCTTCGGGGCTTGTGGTGTTCGAGGAGATATTCAGTACGAAGTGCCTGCCAGAAGTTGCCGCCTTCATAACTAGAAAATGCGAAGAAAGATTAGTAATTTCACTATTATTATTATTATTATATATTGCAAGATTTATCTAACAACACGGTCTACATGAATAAAATTTAAACTAAACAAACTAAACAAAGAAATTCGAACTCAGCCATCGTTGTCTAAAACTCTTAGTGCTAATACAAAAATCAAATAAACTGTACACACTGTTAAACGTACAACACATTACACGTAGTGGATCGTTCTGACCATAATCGGTGCGTCTAAAACCTAGCCTAAGGAAATCAGTGCGTCTCAAGGTACGGGGAATGACGTTAATGTTGAGTTGAGCCAGGATACTAGGTGAATCTTTACAACCGGTTAACACTTTTTGCACAAATAAAACTCTTTCCAGTTGTCGTCTTCTGCTCAACGTGTCCATTCCAAGAAGCCGGCAGCGATTCTGATACGGAGGCAGATCGGTAGGATCACGCCATGGCAAAAACCTCAGCGCATAGCGAACAAACCGTGGCTGAAAAGCTTCAATCCTTGGTATCCAGATTCCAGTATACGGACTCCACACAACACGCAGCATACTCCAGAACGGATCGTACCAACGAAAAGTACAACGCACGTAAACAGTATGGATCTCTGAATTCATGGGCAATTCTAAAGATCAATCCTATGTTTCGGTTAGCTTTAGAGATTACAAATGAGTAATGCTCTCTAAAGGGTTTTGTGTCGAGATGTACTCCAAGGTCTTTGATCACGAACACTCTCTCCAAATATTCACCACCAATGTTGTAGTTCCATGTGATTGGATCTTTTTTGCGAGTGAATGAGATCACCGAGCATTTGTTCGTACTGATGGTTAACTCGTTGATTCCACACCATTCCGTAAAAACGTCAACTAGTCTATTTCCATTTAATTCCAACTACCCTTAACTACGACACTGAAGAAGTCTGCACATTGTAGACGAAATACGCGTATCTGTCAAGATAGGTAATAAGTCTTCAGGATTCAATATAAAGATGTCACCAATACCGCTAACGCAATGTCATTGTGTGCGTGAACGTTTTGACATACGGTTTGCTGTCACAAAAGCATTGTATTGAGAATAGAGTCGAAAGAACAACAAAAGCGTGAAAAAAAATTGCCCAAAAGTGTGGAAAATCCGTCTATGTCGCATCATGACATAGCAAAATCACTCGGAGACCCTCGTTCAACTGTAAGTAGCGTTTTGAAACGGAAACGAAGGATCGGTTGACTCTCGATTGGGAAACCATAGCTCGAAACGAACGACTTCTTGTACGAACGCTTGTAAGAAAAAGTTCTTCGTTTCGAGATCCGCAATACGGCTCTAGGATTGACAACTTCGAATCCCAGCGGGATGCAGTACCTCGTCTGATTAAGCAAAACCCGAACCTTTCCATCCAAGATGTGGCTAGAAAGGTCAAAACATCGTATTCTTTCGTTCAAAAAGTGAAGAAAGCGGTGGGAGCTTTCTTCACTTTTTGCTGTCGTTCAAGGTAATAAAAACCTCAAACAGGAACGAGAAGCAGGAAACCAGTTTGAAAAGAAGAGCGCGTAAGCTTTCCGACAAATTGCTGACAAAATTTGACTGTGTGGTTATGGATGATGACACAAACGTCAAAGCAGACTTCAAGCAGCTTCCCGGTTTTGAGTCTTAAACCGCATTACAACGTGGCAAGGTTGCAAGGTCAACTTTGCCAAAAACCATATCGCTCTAGCTCCACTATTTAGGGAGCTATATGTTGAGAGCGTTAAAATTGGCACTGGCGCAAACATCATTACCGTCCTTCGTTAGTTTCTTTCGCAGTCTGTACTGCCTCATGCGTTTGGCATTAGTTATGGCCGGTTTCGGCAATACTCTCGCTTCTTCTTCACCTTTCTTAATCGACTCACTATTTTGTATCCTTACATTTATACTACAAAAAGAAGTGAAAAAAGAAAGGAGATCTCTTGAAACGCGTCGTGGTCAAGAAATTAGTGGCGCCACCGATTGCTATGATATGAGGGTTCGATTCCCGCTCCAGCCTGTGGAACATTTTGCAGAACGAAAATGTCCATTCTGGTCCACTGGGTGTTAGGTTAAGTTGTCCGTTGTAATTCGTTCTAAGGTCAAGGTTCAGTCTGTACAACCTCGAGTTGAAGACGGTGTAAATGTCGTGCTGAAAAGGACGAAGTAAGAGATTAATTTTTATTAGACCAGCTGGACACATCATGTGCAATGTTTCCTCCATATAACAGTTGTTTTAAACGAGAAGGACGACGTTGCGAATGGCCGACGGTTCTGGAACTTTAGTTGTGACAAGTATCGAAAAACACTACCATACGTGTCGCTTGATCGAAGATGAATGAAATTATTTCGGTTCGTCCCGCGTGCTATATACTAGCGTTGATAGCATATCCCAGAAAGAAGAGAGTCACGAAAATGCAGTACAAAGCAAAATTCATAAGAGGGGACGTGCTTCAGTTATAAAGTAAGACACCGGCAACAAAGCAAAATAAGGTTGCAGCTGAGGGGTGTGGCTAATGCTAAGTTAAACATGGAATGAAACTTAATGGAATAAAATTAAGAAGATAAATTGAACCATTTGTTATCCGTTTTTGAGAACCCTGGAAAGGGAAAACCATATTTTCAACCTGATCATATGCAGATTGGTATGGCAGCAAAAGTATGTAATTTTTATGTAGAAAATTGTACTACGTAAACTAATAGTACTTGCTGGAAATTTTATTGCAAAAAATATTTTTCTGATAAAATGGGGTATGCATGAAATCAAACGGGAGATATAAGCGTTTAAGAACATTCCAATTCAGCGTAACGCTCTCACTTTTAAAATGTTTTTAATGACACCCGGTATGGAAAAAATAAATGTAGTCCTACAATACAAAACATTGTTTGCAAATATATTAGGAAGAAATTGAAAAAATAATCATTAAAGCAAAGTTCAATTTTCTAGTTCAGGGGGGTGGGGTAACGATCAACCCCCTGCCCCTTCTTGGCTATGCCCTGATAGCCTGATCGGTAATGGTGCAGTTCATTCAAGCTGGATCCGATTCCATGAACGGTCGAAAAAATCTTTAGGCTTGGAAATTCTCCTAGTTTTTCTGCGCAAAGTTTGTCATTTTTATCAGGCGCACAATACACTAATTCTTGCAAAACTTACCTGCGGCATTGTTGCAGATGTAGGGGAGGTTCTTTTTTCTCATGTTTGCCTACACTGAAAATAAATTTTAGTTTATATTACGAAAACAAAAGTAGAACTAAAAAATCTATTCGTTGTTTTCTGCAACGAAAATGATTTGTACTATTTATGCAGCTACCTTCGCAATTAATGCCAAACGCACAGCTGTCAAAAGCACAAAGCATTTATTTACACAGAAAGAAAATTCGTGTAGTGTACGAGAACAATAAAAAGAGCTACGAATATGTTGCCACAAAATAAAAAGAAACGTCTCTCTGCTGATTGCATGAATGACTGACAGATCCACTATTTCGACTCGAAATGTAATTGAAAAAAAAGCGCAACCACGTGGAATTGTCCAGCTTTTTTATGTTTCTGACATGGGATTCGATCCTGTATATTTGGAAAGCGCTGATACTGTATCGATAGTTGATCTCACTAGGCCATGGTGACTCCTAAGAAGATACTAGATTAGTGAGTATGAGATTTTAACTCTCAACAGCGCTTAACTTTTTATTTTGGGATAAATAAATTACTCCCGCTCATTGCAGCAGCATGAGTACGATAAAAGAGATACAGTGATTGGTTGTTCTTCACGAAATTCTTTTCGTGCATTATACAAAAAGGTGTAATGATAGCCTTTCATTAGACGAAAAACAATATGAATGTTTCATATAATATACGAAACTTTTGTTCAATTTACTAAATCCATGTTTACGAAACGAGTGAAAGCTATTGCACAAAAATAAATTTTCAGTGTAGGTAAAACCCAAGTTAAAAATTTCGGGGTGTTATTGATACAAAGCTAAGACATATTACGAATTTCTTCATTGTTCAAACGATAGCTAAAATAGCATTTGATTTCTGAACAGAGACCGGCATTATTGAAAAGGTGTGAAAGGAAACTCCAAATCCAACAGCCCTATTTCCGTGTTCAAAATATATGAAATATAAAAAGCAATTCTTCAACTTATCCACCAATCAACCACCATTTTTAAAATGTGTGCAAATGTTATAGATAGCAAAACTTACAATTTTGGTTTCAAATCCCAATTGTAAATGACGGGATTTTCCGTAGATACCAGGATGAGGTAATGGACAAAGTAAAATGCACGGTCAGGGCGAGCTATTGATAGATGTAGAATTTCCCAATCAATGACAGTTGGTATGCAATGCTCCGATAGTTTCTGAAGTTCCATGAAACCAATCAATACAGGGTGCGCCAAAAACAATGCAAATAGAAACTTGCAAAACTCTCAATAACTACGATGTATAGATTGATCAGCTTGGGTCTATATGAATCAAAAGAAATGTCAAGGTATACTGACTAAAATCTTTAGCAATGAATAGTTTTAAGTTTTGCGTTGGTTTTGCGACCTGTATAATGGTAAACATTTCACCTGTTCGGAAGTTTCTTTTTAATTTGTTTTAGTCTCTGATGCATGATAAAATTAGACTGCAATGTCTTAGGTTGATTGTAAGCTTCACGTTCAGAAGAGGATGGTGAGGTCGTCTAAGTTTTTAAATATAAAAACGATCACCATGTAATCAATGAACTCTCTTCCTCCCTATTTTTGCGATACAATGTATCATGAAATGAATTGAGATATGCTTTCTACTTCAACATAAAATCATCTCGATAAATGCGTATAAAAATGTCAAGAGCACCAAAATAAACTTCTCGAATTTATATTTTGGTTATCAGTCGCTATGAAACACATTTGAGTCAATGTTGGTCGGTACATTTCATTGCTTGCGCCATCTATGTATTTTTTCAGTACCGTTCTTGTATGTCAAAGTAACAAGTTTTCCCCACTACTAGTCAGTTCGTACCTACTGTGCGGTGAGACTTTTTCCTAAACAAATGACAAGTTTGATGTTAAATCAAAATCAATAAATAATCGTTGACTTTAATTGGCAGCTGATTCGTATCGATTTATCGGCCCAACTTATTTTCATATCCGTCTGCTTGTGTTGTGGCAGTAGCTTGCAACGCCCGCGAAGATAGCCACAAAGGTTAAGCTTATCACTTAAGTGGTGATTTTTTTCGAATCAATCAACACTTATCGTTGTACCTAACACTTGAATGCACAGTGTTTATTTTGCCCCTCTTATTGTCACCGTTGCATAGTGGATGACAAAATCATCCGAAGGCACTTATTTGACTGTACTGTAACTAGTAATAAATTAATGACAAGTAATGAATTAATAAACGATTATTTACAATTAAACACTTAATTAATTACAGTGTTAATTTATAGGTTAACCGCCATTGTTAAAAAAAACCATGCAAACAACTCTGTAACCACCTACAAGGGATGTCTTACTTTAATCAAACGCAACAAATTATAATCGATTTGCAGGCAATCCACTCTGAAAGGTTTACTATTTAAAGGGTGATACGGTCAAAATTTGGTCAAGGGAAAACGCGTGTAAATCGGTGAAATCGTTTATTTAAAAAATCAAATTAAATTTCTTTTTCAAGTTCAATTAGTATAAAATTCAGGAAAAATATTCAGTTAGGCTTCCGCTTTTCCAAATCCGAATTGCCGGGCCTTACGCTTGACCCCTGCCATCAGATTTTGTACAGCCACCTTGTCCACCTTCTTCGCCGCAGAAAGCCAGTTTGCCTTGAACTGCTGCTCGTCCTTAGCAGTTTTTTTGGTCTTCTTTAGGTTCCGCTTGACAATAGCCCAGTATTTCTCAATTGGGCGGAGCTCTGGCGTGTTGGGAGGGTTCTTGTCCTTGGGAACCACCTGCACGTTGTTGGCGGCGTACCACTCCATAGCCTTTTTACCGTAATGGCAAGATGCCAAATCCGGCCAAAACAGTACGGAACAACCGTGTTTCTTCAGGAAAGGCAGCAGACGTTTATTCAAACACTCTTTCACGTAAATTTCTTGGTTGACAGACCCGGAAGCTATGAAAATGCTGCTTTTCAAGCCACAGGTACAGATGGCTTGCCAAACCAGATATTTCTTTGCGAACTTTGACAGTTTCGTGTGCTTGAAAATATCTGCTACCTTTTGCCGTATAAAACTCCTGTCCCGGAAGCTGCTTGTAGTCGGCTTTGACGTAGGTTTCGTCGTCCATTACCACGCAGTCAAACTTCGTCAGCATCGTCGTTTGGCCGTCGTATTTTGTTTATCATCGCGATTTGGAGTCACTACCTTCTTGTAAGTCGATAGTCCGGCTCGTTTTTTGGCTCGATGCACGGTTGTAGACGATACACCCAACTTATTTGCGGCATCTCGGAGAGATAGGTTAGGGTTTCGCTTGAAACTACCGGCAACTCTCTTTGTCGTCTCAGCGGCTTCCGGGTTTCGATTTCCCCCCGATCCAGACTTCCTGGCTGTCGACAAACGTTCCCCAAACACTTTAATTACATTTGTAACGGTTGATTTGGCAACTTTTAGCGATTTTGCCAACTTTGCGTGCGAGTAGCTCGGATTTTCGCGATGCGCGAGCAAAATTTTGATACGCTGCTCTTCTTGCTTGGACGGAATTTTGACAACTGAAGAGTGAATTCCAAAATCAAAATAGGAGCAACATTCTACACACACACACCTTCAAAATGAGGGGTGTTCAGGTTTTTTAAATGCAAAATTGAAAGAAATACGTCAAGTTGATATTGACCAAATTTTGACCGTATCGCCCTTTAGTATTTTTTCATCAATATTTTAACACACTTCTTTACTATGGGGTTTTTTTAGGGTGGGGCCGAGACTAAAAAAATTGGGAAAAAAGGAAAAATACCTGAGAGGCGCGGTGCTTGCGCCGGTACGCGAGGGCGTGGAAAGATTCGTCGTAGTTTTTTTTTTTTTGTGTGTGGGGCGGTCGTTTTTTGTGGGTGTGTGTTATTATTTTTTTTATTTGTGTTTTTGGGGGGGGGAATGGTTTTTTTCGTGGTGGGTGGGGGGGGTGGGTGGGGGTGGGGGGAAATTATCCATGTATTTATGTTGTGAGGGGGGGAATGTTTGTTGTAATGTATTTGTGTTTTGTATTTCAATAAAAATTTTATTAAAGTTATCAATTTTTTGTATATGCACGCCCATAGAAAGTTGAATAGCGTTACGTCATCACTCGTCGTTACATTATTTTTGCTTCCAATACATGCAAGCAGTGCGTTGGGCTAGACCTTATAAGGACGTCATTGAATCATAACGTCAGTCACACCGATTTGACATTTGAGTTGAAGGAATGCAAAAGTTTGTTGCTAGGATTCACCAACTGCGCATTTTCTGTTAAGCTGATTCAATTCGATTTGCAGCGAATTAAAATGAGTTCATCAAATTAAGTTGATGGAATTTATGTGAGATGGTACCATGCGTCAAATTTTACCTCGTTCAATTGCAAGCTAAAAGGCTCGAACGCAGTGATAACGGAAGCGGACCGGCGATGGCAGCGGAGGAGCCCAATCTTACTAAACCTGCTTGTTGGATAGAAAACTGATTGGATCCAAGATGATTCCAATTGGATATATCGACGTCATTTGCGACAACTGTCAAACTTGCCGTTTCCGTTCCGTTTCCGTCCTTATAACGTTTGGGCCTAAAGCAAGCCTTAGCAACGGAATTGTTTGCAATCTTTCTTTTTATTTTATTTTTTTTCCGTCGGCCTGTTTTCTCACATGGTGACTCCACCACCTGGACCCTACCTATCGACTCATGAATATGAGCCGGGACCAACGGCTTTACTTCCCATCCAAAGGAAGACGTGACAAGATATTTTCGCCTCAGAAAAACCACCGACGTCGACTGGAATTGAACCCAGACCCACTGGGGTGCCAAGTAGCAGTCACGCTTACCACTAAACCACCGACGCCGGCTAATTTGCAATCTTTCAACAAACCTGATTAAGTGCATATCTGGCTTAAATTTACATGAAATATGCAATGCATTTATGCAAAATACAGCATTCCAAATATGTGCATTAGATAACGCAGAATATTACATGTTCTGTCAAATAACTGTGTGGTTATTTGGTTTGCAATTGTCCAAAAGAACAGAAGTCGTAACAAAAAATATTCTAAAGAAATAAAAAATCTGGCAAAATTTAATACAAATAAAGCACAATCATAACAAAAATTTTAACATTACAAACTCATGTCAGCTTATGGCACAATGGATCAATTATTTTGTATAATATATGATATGACATACACCTAAGACCAGGCATAGCATGAGAACAGAAAATCCTATTTGAATATTTTTTTATGTTCGTCAACAACCAAAATGTTTTTGATGATGAGTCTATTTTTGCAAGATTAATAAGAAATGAAGCTGCAGGGAGATCTTAGGTGGCGTTGTAAATCTACTAAAAATTGCCCATTTTAAAGAAAGATGTCCTTTTGGTGCATCAGTACGCATTCATCTCTTGTTTGTTATAGTTGATGTTGCATTTAATTACTTTTTGAGCAGTTATTATAAGATTTTCCATGAACACATTTTGGAAAAATCATTCCTGCACACAAACTTATTGATCTCATCTAACTTAAATTGGCATATTTTCGGAAATTTAGGAATGGATATAATAGACAGTCAACGGGAAGGCGACAAGCAAATGGAAACTGTTAGCTAATGGACAGGTGAACGCCAGTGAGACTGCTAGCTGAAAAAAGCCAACGAAAAGTTGGCAGAAGAATAGCTTTGGACTATTTTAATTTTCAAGAATTGTTCTTGGAGTCAACGGATATGAAATCAACCGGAGAGGCGACCAGCAAAAATAGTTCACGGCTTTGATATCAAACAGCTCTTTTCAGTGCCACTTATTGATTTTAAAAGAGTTGTTCTAAGAGTAAAATTAAACTTCCATGGCGCATGCGTATGAAGAGAAGGCCGCCAACAAGAGACTCAACGAAAAAGGCGGTCAGAAAGATGAAGGCATTCAAGAACTCATCTGGCGGAAAGGCGGCAGCAGAACAATATTAAACACGGCTATGACACTGAATGACCCTTTTTGGGGACACTAGAGAAACAAGGTTTCAAACAGCTCAAAGGGTTTCACCGATCTGGACTGGACCGGTACGCCTCAAATAAGTGGCCGTATGAAATACCAACGAAGAAGTGGATGATTTCCAAGAAACAGAAAATAAAAAACACTAGAATCGAGCCCTCGATTGACGGAATAAACCCAATAGATGGGGTCGAAGATGGGGTCCCATGCTAATCCCCTATCCGTATCGTTTTACTTGGGTGCCCTGATGGTCTCTCCCTTTCTCCGTTATATATTATGTAATGGATATTTAGTACATTTTGTCGTGGTCATTTGATTGCTTACTTTGTGTTCGAAAGTTTCGCTGAAAGTAACATTGGTTTGGGCTATATACCGTTCCTCATTAATAAATAAAATCTTACTCTGTGGGGGCAAAACAGATAACGATAACCTGTTTTTCTTCTTGTTTTTGGGAGCACCTACCACACATTCATTTTCTTCATGACTATCCAGCCGCTGGTGGGGTTTTCGTGAGCTGTCACGTTTTTTCCTTTGTGCGGTTTGGTTAATTCAATCACGTTTATTTATAGCAGACAAGAGACATTTTCCCAGCAAGAAAAATGTTAGAGTTAGACGTGGTTAGACATTTGTTCGACGTTACCAACATAAAGCTTTAACTAACAGTTGCATGCTTTTAGGAGGAATTTGTTACGCTTTGCTGTGATTCTCTTTTCAGCGTGCTTTACCAACATAAGTCGAGATGCACACCGATGAGACGGAAGTTTGACATCACATATCATTTTAAAACATCGAGTCAAAGTCTTACGGCGTGAGGAATATGCCGACAAGATGTTTTGGAGTACATACAGATGTTACTTCAGTGGGCGCCCGGCCTAAAGCTTCATGATCTGACTAGGTCGATATTAGCGTTGCCAGAGCATCTGTTTATGTTTTATTTCATTGAATTACAAAAGTAATTGATTTACGGTAGTAATAATACTAATTTTGTCATAATAACAATCCTAGGGCATGTTTTAAAGCTTTCAGGTCTGATACATTCGGTTGCTCCGGTATTAAATACTTTCAGAACTAGATTTTTATAGACACATTCTCCAAGACACATGTTTTAAGATATGCTCTATGATTATTAATTTGCTTGAATTGATTAATTGTCCCTGAATTATAAAGAATGATATACAGGTTACTTACAAAGAAACTAACACAGGGCAATATTTCCAGTGAAAATTATCAATCTATGAATCCTTTTATTTTTCTACAAAAAATCTGAATTTCCACAAAGCTACTTAATAGTTTGAGACGCAAATCCTGTGGTAATGTTTTGAAAATCCCTTTCACAAAATTACTGAGCAATTACAATATATCTGAACATTTACGCACCAAACCTTAATGATCTACACATTTTTTTTGCCTTATATACAGCATTCCTGATAAATTTGATTGATTATTCATTCTTATCGCTTTCAAGAGCTTGAATTTCTAACACACTTTCTAGAGCAGATCTTGAACTCTGTGTAGTTGAATATTTTAACGTATACGAATGACTGTAAATTTAAATGAATTTCAAATGGTGAGTAGACAACCGGAGGGAGGGTGCGACCGACCTCCTGTCAACACAAGTTCCTATCTACGAGTCATATGATCTGCTAACCAGTCTGCTGGTGGCGCTGGTTGACGTAGCCTGGACAATGTTGTCAATTTGGCTATAGTGAAGGGAGGGGGTTGTTGTGGCTGAAAATGGTGTACCACTAAATCACATTGTATATTTTCCATTTTCTTTAATTTATAGTTGCAGCACACTTTGGGGTCATTTTTACATTCCAAAACCATTTATCTTGGGGGCATAGAGAAGCATGACAAGCATGAAAGGGTCAATTCGTTTTTTTTTTCAGAATTTCAGCATAACATTTGTATTTACTTCTGAACCTCAACTATTTCCTGGCGTGTGCTTATAAGCAGCATTTGATTATATTCTGATTAACTCTTCCATTTTTTTTCCAAAATCATCTGACCAGGGTCTTCGATAACTCAAATTGCCATCCATGAAATTTAACTAAAACGGTATAAATGAGTTGGAATGCCCGCTTTCCGTCATTAATAATTTGTAAATAAAGCGGGTTTCTCGCTTGATTAGGGCATCCTCTTGTTGGTTAGCTCCTATTTTTGACCAATTGTATAATCTTGTTGTTGGATTTATGTAGTTGTTACGGTTTCACAGGCCGCTACAAAGAAACACCATGCTGGAGGTGGCTGTGTTCGATTCCCGTTCTACTCTAGGAATTTTTCGTCAAGGAAAATTTCTTTACTCCCTGGGCATAGGGTATGATTATACTTGCCACACAACCATACTAATGCGTAAATGGTACCTGGCATCGAAAGGTCTCGATTAATAACTTTGGAAGTGCATTTGTAACACTAAGTTGAGAGCAAGCAATAAGTTGAAATTTGACCATTGATGACATTTGGCGTAATGCAAACCTTTTTCAGTATTGCGAATTGGGTTATTCGACTTGTTGGATCGTTTTGTTGGAAGGAGACTCTTATGTTTTCGCGGGTTTCGTGTAAGTGTTTCTGTTTACGGGTCGACTCCTTCGTTTTTGGAACTTCCCAGAGCGTACACAGAACTGTGAACTCAGACCGATAATTCAAATCGATTTTGCTGGTCAGTGGAGTGCATGCAGTGCAAGACAAGGTCTTAGAAAGGATGGTGGCTCAAAAAGATGATTTTTTTGATGAATTTCTATTGATATAGTAACTGAGTTAATTTTCAATCACTTTTGCGGTTAATTTAGTGGTGGGTCATTAGGCTAAATGCCATTAGATCGAACGCCAATAGGCCACGTATTATTAGATCGAAAGGTCAAATGGATTGCTAGGCTGGAAGAGAGTAAAATACAGTCATACCACAAATAAAGTAAAACGAACAACGTAACTAGAATTAACATAACTTTAACCTCAATATAAGGATACTTATAAACATAATCTTTCGCATCAGAAAGAAATCTTGTAAATAATTATTTTATATCGAATCAAAATTTTTGGCTCGACTTATTTTTGGCGATGTTAATTAAACTTATCAAAATTTATTAAATGCTATCAAAAACCTATTTTATAGAGTAAAGTTTAGTTAAGGTTGCGCTAAGATTTATGAATTGTCACTTAAACTTGAGATTTCGAAAATAAATTAAAATGTTCGATCAAAATATCACGTACGATGTTGTTGAGTTTTACTATCATCAAGCATTATAAATGATTATTATTGATCTTAAATTGGTCTCACAATGTATTGCTCTAACTTTAAAATCTAAGACGTAAGACTATGAGTATTATTTGAAATTGACAGTGAATATGCTTTTTTCTATCTACCAATTAGGGCAATGCACTGTTATATTCCGTCAACAATACAACTATATTACTTGATATAGCTTTACTTTATATCAACATTCATGCATCTAGTTTTTACTGAAAATAATATGCTTGACATTTGAGTTCAAGATACTCAATATCACGTAATGTAGCTTTTTGTCTTGATGGGGTATTACATAATGTTGTAAAATGTGTCAAGATCTACAATTTGATCGTACTTCACATAGATAAATTTAGCTTTTGAAACAAGTTATCAGTAAGTTCATCCAAATGAATCGTAATGACTATTTACAGCACTGCTTGTGAACCATGGTTGTAACATTAAGGTAATCTGGTTAGAAAATATTCCTGTGAAATATGTATAGACATTAAAAAAAATTTTAGGCTTATGATTTCAAACAAATTTATCAAAAAAAAACTCATTCTTTCCCGCTTTGCTTTGCTTGCATGGCAAGTCCCGCTTTGCTTGTGATGGGTTGAAGCGCCAACGTATGATTGCCCCCATGCTACGCAATCCAAGTGGTGAATTTGAAGCTGTCGAATGAAAATCAGCCCTGTTAACCATCGCCCAAAGCAGTGAGGGGTGCCCCCAAGCGCAAAGTTGCAGCTGTTGCCGGAGGCTTGGCCGAGGCCGAAACGCTGGTTGCCCTCAAGGATCTGTTGAACCGTTTGGGATTGGAAACTTTGTGCACTTTGTACACAGATCAACACATCAAGGATTATAAGAAGGTACCTTTTATTTACAAATAAAGATATCTCATTAATTTCATTATTCTAAAAAATAAACCCATCTTTCTAAAAACAATAAACATGAAAGTGAAAATTGTTTTTAGAAATCAATTTTAAAATGCATAACGGACACGTTCAGTTATCATAATCAACAATAATGTGTTTCATAAGGCTGTGTTATGAAACTCTTGTAGTTATCATATGTAAAACATAGCTGGTAATGAAGACAAAAAACATCGCATTCGCATTCATAAGGTAAAAGTATGAAATTCAAATCGATTCCTTGTGGCTAAATTTCATAAGGTTTTTGAATGAACTTCTAAAGTTCCTTTGTTCAGTGTAGGACAAATTGAAAAAATATTTTAACACTCTGTGAAGTAATAGAACATAGGCATTTAATTTTAATATAAGGTTGTATCCATGTAAGAATTATCCATGTAACAAAACGGTCTACTATTGTTTAACGTCTAATAAATAAATATTTAATCAGTCTCGTTCATATTTGAGCAGGAGGTACATATGAAATCTGATTTCTTTTGACGCAATATAAAGTTAATTGAAAATAATTATGGCAACGCTGGCAGATAGAGCTCGAATGAATTACGTCGCAGATGTTGTTCTTCATTGTTCCAGTCATTTGCCTCAGTCGGCAAACTTGGCGTGTTTGATGCTGCAAACAAGAGGAGCGGGATATGAGGATTTAAGCTGCCCAAAAATAGGTGAGTAATCAAAGTTTTATGGTCATTTGTTGTCACTCTGCTAGTATTGCAAAAGTGACAAGTTTTGTGTAGCAGAGTGTCAAGAAACGACCATAAAACTTTGATTGCAAAACCTAATCTAACGGGTCTAACCACCCGTAGTAAATATCGCCTAAATCTAGTCTATCGTTGAACTAGTTGGTAAGCTTTTTTACCCAGTAACGTCTAACATTATGTGTCAGATGTGTCTAACAGGCGTCTAACATTAGACGAAAGTTAGACAAAATGTTCGACGAACAGTCTAACGTGTTCGACTAACGTTAGACTAATGTTAGACGAACCTTTCTTACTGGGTAAAATTTCATAAATGATGCGAATAATATTGGGCCGCACAGGAATAATAATAATAATAGAAATATAAATAAAAAAAAACACTGCTAGACAGGAAATTAAATTGTTCTTTACAAGGTGTAAACGTCTAAGTTCAGATTTTAAATATTGTTCAATCTAAAATGCGGATCGTTATTAGATCGCAAGCTGAAGAGTAGGCTAGAATTTAAAATTATCTTTTTTTAAGTACATTATCTTAATCCAGTTTTTTTTTCTCCTATTTCATGAAAACATCATAACTTCTGTTATTTATTTTACCGTCATGGCATAAAGTCATTGATACACAATATCCCTCCAACTTTCTCGGTTCCCCTCCAATTGTTCCACCAGTTCTAACCATTTTGCTTGTTGTGTCCCTCATGGTCTTGTGCCAGCCGGTTTCCCATTGAACACTATTTTCGCAGGATGATTGTCCGGCATTCTCACAACATGTCCTGCCCGCCGTATTCGTCCAGATTAGAACCACCATACGAATACTGGGTTCGTCGTCGAGTTGCCGTTCTCGTCTATGATCACCCTGATAAAAAATTACCTTTAACGAACGATATCACAAATCCTCAAGCCATTTCTTTAATGGTTTGGATGATACCCCAAATAGGTTGTTGTTAGATCTCAAATAGCACACAGCGTGCTTGCTGTTGTGTGGATAGCACCAAACACGCGTCCCCCCAGGAGCGTGTATTGTTTTCCACCCATTTGAGTGCGGCTAGCGGCCTGATGCTATTAATGTAGCTCAAGTGGGCAGCGTGAAATATCACTGTCGGCGCGCCGTATCTAAGCATTATTGTAATGATGCGGTGCGCACGGCACTATCCGTACTTCGTGTCCCCTATAAAAGGGACAATCATCGCCCCACATAGTTTAGTGGTATTGTATCGTCTTTAAAAGGTACCCACCGAGCTGGCATGCTGCCTCTCGGTGGTAATAAATTAACATCGACAAAGTAGTCCGTTTTATTCCGTTCGTCATCGTCGTTCTCAGAAAGTAAAATCGCAACGTAGGGCCAGGTCTCACCCTGGACGAAACAGTTGTTAAGAAAAATAACCATACGAAATTTGAATTATGGAGAGTGTGAGCTGTTTAGTGGAATACCTGTAACTAGAAAATAAGAAGAATGATTTGTAATTTCCATTTAATTCCAACTACCTTTATTGCTTATCTTGACAGATACGCGTATTTCGTCTACAATGTGCAGACTTCTTCAGTGTCGTGTACTAATACAGTCGAGTATTAGTACACGACACTGAAGAAGTCTGCACATTGTAGACGAAATACGCGTATCTGTCAAGATAAGCAATAAAGGTAGTTGGAATTAAATGGAAATTACTAATCATTCTTCTTATTTTCAAGATACGAAATTTATTAGGGCATTCATAGCTCTTTTCAGTTTACTGTATCATATACGGCTTTGAAGTGAAGAAGAATAGATGATGCGTAAGGACTCTATATTCACGGCACTTTTGGAAGATCTGCCGCAAAGTGAAGATTTGGTTCGTTGTAGACCGGCCTTTGATGAGGACGGCCTGATAACTGGCCACGAATCTATTTGCTAGTGGCGACAGTCGCTGAAAGACGATTTGCGATAGCACTTTATAGGCATTAAGGACGGCGATCGCACGATAATTTACACAGTCCAGTTTGTCGCTCTTCATGTAGAAAGGGCATATAGCGCATCCTTCCACTCCGTTGGCAGCTGTTCGGTATCCCAAACCCTGACTATCAGTCAATGCAGGCAATTGGCCAACTTGTCCGGGCTAATCTTGATGAGTTCTGCTCCGATACTATCCTCTCCAACCGATTTGTTATTCTTCATCTGCTTGATGGCATCCTTAACTTCACCTATTGTCGGGGGTGGCACATCTCTGTCATTTGCTGCATCACCGACGGCACTTCCTTCGCTGTCTTGGTTCTCTTTCTGTACTCCATTCAGATGTTCATCGAAGTGCTGCTTCTACCTTTCGGTCACCTCACAATCGTTTGTCAGAATACTCCCATCTTTATCCCGACACATTTCAGCTCAGGGCAAGAAGCCTCAGAGGGATGTGTTGAGTTCCTGGTAGAACATTCGCGTTTTATGTGAGCAGAGTAGCTTTCCAACACTGAAACCGGCCAGTACCCATTAATGAGTAAAATATCACCCATTTCAAACTTAAGTGGGTTAACTCATTTAATGGGTAAAACGGCTTTACCCATTAATGGGTAAAGAGCCTGTACGTCAGGCTATCGAGTATTTTTTACTAATTTTTTATTTTAATTCCGACGCGAAGTTAATTTTTTATTTTTCGAACTTTCTAATATACAAAGCGAGCCAGGAGAATGCTAAGATATTTTTTTCCCATTAATGGGTAGAAAAATACCCATCTTTTGGTCTCTCATTGAAAATAAGAAAAAATGGGTAGCTTCATATACTATCAAAAATGGGTACATTTTTACCCATTAATGGGTACTGGCCGGTTACAGTGTAGCTCTTCACACTCCTCCTCTTCCTGACGGTGCTTTTTCTCCCGGAAGAGTTGGGTTTGCTGCCTCCGCTTATGTCTGCATCGTTCCACAATCTGACATGTAGCATAACGCAGTATAAGTGTCTTCTCTTCCAACACCTGCTGACATTCTCGTTGAACTACTCGTTCTGTCGTTTTGTTCCACGTAACCTGAGACCGCAGACAGACGTTCAAGCGAGGGGGGTGCAACTCTCACGATAAGCGAAGAATAAAGCTTCCCTGACATGAAAATTTTCACGATGATGACGATTTTCTTTGTACTGAAAGCATTTTTTGCGATTAGCACGATCAATCGCGATGAGAGCGCGATGACGATGCGATCAAAATAAAAATTTTCGCTGACAGAATGGAACTGCTCGAAAAATTTGACAATGAGAACTGCCAGAAATACTCGCTCCCAAATATAAATGTGGCTAGAACAGAACGTTTTTAGAATTGGAACTCTTTTTCACTACACATATCTAATTCATATTTTTGTCATACAAAATTCTACAGATTCTACGATGGAACTGAAGAATACAACAATCTACGACAACAGTTACAAGAGATACGCGTTAATTTTTAGCCTCACAATAATCGAACAACAATTACTTCGACATGGAATTTTGCAAACGTTATCTGCTCCCGCAAATTTCTTGAGAATGCTAACTTAATCATAGTAAATTACCACGACGATTGTACAGAAGAAGAGTTCCCTTTTACAATAGAAGCGGTAGTTTACTTGAGCGAGTTTCCATTTTCAAGAAAGTTGCGGAAGAAGCCATTGTTTACGTTTGCAACATTGGCCCTTATGAAAACTTCATGTCGACTTGCCCTTTATGCGAATCTCAAGTAGTGTGTAATACGGAGAGAAGTGTAAGTTGGAAAATATTCAACTTTGTTGCTCACGTTAAATCACACCAGATGAAATGCCTGAAACTTGCAACAAAAAGACGAAAAACTACTCTTGAATTAGAGCCGTTGACCGGAATGTCTACGTATGGAGCACTTTATGAGGACTCGACATATGAAGCTTTGGAGGATACCCAGGAGGATTCAGTTAAAACTCTCGCAAATACCAGCACCCACAATCAGTCATCAAATGATGATGAGGACACTGAGCCGTTTCGAGACATATTTCGAAGCCATTTATTCGGTCTGCAGCCACTAGCACCGAGACAAACATAAACAAGACTATTGATTTTGTTTCGGAAAACCTACTTGCTTGGATTCACTTGCTCGAAATAAGCAAAAGAAATTTGAACACTGTTGCCAGAAAAGAAAAGGGTAGCTCGAATATAAATATCATGGCTGCCAGACATCAATATGACTGCTCGCGATACGAGTAAAAATCGGTGACGATGACACGCGATTACGCGATGAATTTCGCGATTCATAATACTGTTACGATTAATGGCGATAGTGGGAGCGATGGTTTTTTTTTTTTAATTTGATAAGGATTTGCAGCGATCCAATATGCAATCGCAAAGGGGCCCCTCGCGTTCAAGCTCGAACAAAACTTTTCAAATTTGTTGTGTAAAATTTCAAATCTAATTACACTGGAATCATCTTGCACAGCAGTGTCGCCTATCCAACTTATAGCTACATTAAATCTGGCAGTGTGACTGGCAGCCCATTTTTCCCTTACCAGTAAAAACAAATCTTTGGCGCCATCTGTTACGTTATTGCTACTTGATATCTTAAAAAAAGCCATGTTTTGACACAGGTAAATGAAATGAAGTCGAACGTCTGTCTGCGCTAAGACGTTCTCCGCAACGCTGCTGATAGTTGTTTTCACGGTGTTCCAACATTCCTCGAGAGGGGCTTCGTCGAGCTCTCATCCTCTTCCGGCAGCTCGAAACTGCGAGCGATTGCTTCAGTCGCGCGAGATTGTACCGTGGCGGGCAGTCGGGTGCCGAATTGTTCACCACGGGAAGGTAGTGGTCCTAAACGATGTTGGCGCCTCGATAGGTTCTGACGTCGATGATGTCTGAGAAGTGCCGACCATCTATCAAAACGTGGTCGATTTGTGATTCCGTTTGGTTTGGTGACTTCCAGATGTACGGTACCGATGTGAAAGGCTGTGCTCGAAGAAGGTACTACGTACAGCCAAATACTAACACCTGTTTTGGCTTATCCTTTTCCATATTGTGGTCGAGATAAGGTGTTTTTTTTTGCTGTCTGGTACAATAAATACTTAAACACCGTAAATGCATAGCGAAAAATGGTTCAGCGTGTTAAAAAAAGATAGCAAGTGAAACATTTCCGCCAAAATTGGACACTCGCAATCATCTTTTGGAGAAACATTTGGCCTAAGCTTAGATGTTTTTTTAACGTAAATTTATGCCAATTGTAGTGCCAAAAAAAAAAAATAAACACACGAACTTTTAAAACCATGGTTCGACTATGTATCAAGTTTCTGAATACAAACTAAAGTTAATTTGACAAACCTCAGCGTGCTTAAAAACACTCACATGACTTTTCTTTCCAAAAACATTCCTTGTGTCCAAATGCATTTTCTATACAAAAAAGTCTTTAATTTCCATTTTCTTTCATGATATGTTTGCCTTACATGTGTGGGTGTATGCTGTTTCGTGTGCATGTTTGTGCAGCTTCTAATCGGGATCCAAACAAGTACGCTCCGCTTCAATTTTGAACCATGTTACACATTATCTAACCTCACAAGTGTGGATTTTATTTTAAGTTTTGTTTTGTTTTTTCTTTGACTACTAAAAGTATATTTTCAATATCCTATCTCAAATGGAATCAAAACCGAAAAATGGCTCATTTTTTTTCGATCAATAAAATTAAACGTATGTACATAAATGGAAACCCTCGATTTGACTACATTTGTAGATTTTCTTCTACTAAGTGTAGTTTTTACCTATTAACAAACTGTACCTTAATACTTGTAATCAAGTATTTCTCTTCCTGGAGAATATGTTACTGTTAAAAAAATAATAAATAATGAACTTTTATTTTCCATTAAAAAAATTGTTTATAATTTCAACGACAGTTAACAGGTATCAGAAAACAAAAATTAAGCACAGCGTTTTAATTTGTTTGTCATCGCTGCTTCAACAATTAACGATTATTAAAAATTGTTTTAAACAATAGAGGAAAAACGAGCTCCAAATCGATCGGAAACCCATCCTTGAAGGAAGAACGTAGTTGTTGTTGTTTGTTGAATTGGAAACTATGTACTAAATACCGCAGTGCAGTGGCAGATGACGGAGCCTTACAGCTCGTCGTGCTTCGGACCGGAGAACTCGTCGTGCGAGATGAATCCGTTCTTGTCCTTGTCCTCGTGCTGGAAGATTTCCTCCACCAGTTTGTCGTGCTCGGCGATCATGTTCTTGATGTCCTCCGATTCCTGACCACCGTCGGCGGCGACCATCTGCTTCTTGAGGTATTCGCTGACCTGTGCGGGCGGGGGGAAAGTAGGGGTGTGTGATTAGTTGCGATAGTTTTGAAAGTGGTTTAGTTTGGGATTATACAATCTTATTTGTGTAGAGAAGTTACAGCAACCGTTCGCTAACTGGGCTAAGTGCACCAGCCCAGTTAGCGGATGCTGCTCGGTAACTGGGCTGACATTTCAAATGTAAATAAATTTCGAGGGGGCTTTCGATCAGATTTCGGTTGGGATATTTCATTGCACAATACATAAATTCAATAATGTTTTTATGCTTTATACGTTTTTGCTATGTAGCACCCCATTTATTTGGCTCAGTTTGTATGGCATTACGACTCAGTTTCGTGCAATTTAACAATTTTTCACTCCACCATGAACCTTATGCCTTTTAAATGCCTCTTGATGATTTTTACAACAAATTGTCAAATGCTGATTTTTGAAGTTTATTTGCCTTTTAACTTGGCTATAGCCCAGTTAGCGTACGCCCAGTTAGCGAACAGTTACTGTATTCTTTTTTCCACCACGCTGTTTACTTTCTTTGAATTATTTCTAATTTTAGATTCTACAAGAGATTAAAAGTTCTGTACTGCTTCTCCATATTAATTATGAATTATTGTCAAGTAGATGATCCAGTGGATCATCTGTTGATGGTCAATCAGAAAATCAGATGTTCACTTATCATGAAGTTAATTAATGCAAGAGTTATTCTGAAAGTTCATAAAATTAAACATGGGTCGACGAAATTTGTCAGATTATTCTCTGAAGACATAAAAATAAAAACAAAAGTTTTTTTTTTAAATACTTTATAGATTTTTCATAAATTGTTTAGGATATCTTTGAAAATCTGTATCTTTAAAAAAACGTTTAATTTAAATGCTTTTAAAATGATTGAATTGAGATTTTCTTAACATTAATGCTGGAGACTTTCCATTTCAATGAGATCCTGGATATCTGCTCAGGTGGATTTGGAATTGAAATCGGAATGATAAAAATTTGAAAGATGTCCGTATAATCACGGTTTACTGGGCAAGGTAGGCTCTTTAGGAAAATGACATTTGGGAATGACGCAATTCCCATCATTTGTACGAGTGAGGGCAAAATGAAGTAAAATGAACTGTTGAAGCATAAGGCCGTTCTCGCTTTTTTTTTAGACGGGATGGAAAATCTGCAACCAGAAGAACTGCAACCTGAAGAACTCAGGGTGTGGGGATGAGGGTGCCAACTCCTCGACCCACTAAAAACCCACCCGTGCCTTAAGCCCTGGACCCTCCCCGGAACCACCTTTTGGTATTACTTCATGGAGTTGTGCTTGTTAAGCACCCACTTTGTCTAACTATTTAGGGTTTTAGTAGTTAGATGGTCCCTGCGACCTGCCGTTGGTCGTTTCGCCATTTTTGTTTGAGATCGAGGACAATCTAGGAGGCTGCTATGCATACCGCGTCCCAGATTTCCCGGCCTTGGCACATCCTCTGGACCAAATTATCCGGAGTCGTGTCGTGACCGCTTACGGCTATCATGCCGGATCTTGCGCCGTCGAAGCGAGGACAAGTGAAGAACGCATGTTCCGCGGTTTCCTCAACTCCCGCGCACGCGGTGCATGCGGAGGGTTGTGCAGCCCATATTTGTGCAGATATTGTCTGAACAGCCGTGGCCTGACAAAATCTGCGTTAAGTGGAAGTTTACTTCACCGTGTCACCTACCAACCCACCCGGAGAGCTCCGGGATTACCCGGTGGGTCCACCGACCTTTGGTAGAGTTGTTCCATTCCCTTTGCCACTTAACCATAGATGTGGCTCTAATGGTCTTTCGGATACCTCTTGTTCCACGTTGTTCGAGGCACTCTACATCCTCTTTTATGACAATGCCTATTGGCATCATCCCCACTAAGACGCAGACCGCGTCGCGTGATACCGTTCGGTATGCACTAACCACTCTTAGGCACATAAGCCTGTGCGTACTCTCTAGCTTACTCATGTTGCTCATGGTACCCAAGGCGGTGATCCATGCCGGCTCGCCGTACCTAAGTATGGACAGGGCGACACTGGCCAGGAGTTTACGCTTACTCCCTTGCACCGCCGAGCTATTCGACATCATGCGGGATAATGCCGATACAGCCATAGAGGCTTTCTTGCAGGCGTAATCGACGTGGCTGATTAATGACAGCTTACTGCGATCATGACCTCAAGATACCTCAAAGACCTCTTCGATTCAATTGTGCACTGATCGTCGCATTTTGCTCCGATTTTCGGTTGTTAACAACCGTGACCTCAGTCTTATGATGGGCTAGCTCCAGTTTCCTGGAACCCATCCATCCCCTAGTAGCACACTTGTTGCCATTCAGTTGAGATAACATAAATATGACTTGCTAAGTCATAATCAAGTTACTACAACTAATTATGACCGTAGTGTGTTACTTGGGTCTCTCCACAATGCCAATGGAGTGCGAGGCCGTTAGCTCCACCTCTTCAATGGATTCACCACATATCTCCAGGGTGATGTCGTCCGCGAGCCCGACTATCTTCACCCCGTTCGGGAACTCAAGCCGTAATACCTCATCGTACATCGTACACCGTTCTTGCTTATGCGGCAAAGATAGTCATCTGCCTTAGATTTACGTCTACGCAAGTTTCTGAACGGAGTGAAACGGAGAAAAAGGGAATGGAGCAGGTATGGTTGCAATACATGTTATGGGTAGATATTCTATCCAAGAAGTGGATAGAATATCTACCCATCTTTATATGATGTTTCTACACACCACCTAGATGGACGATAAAGGGGTTTCACCAGATGCTTGATGGAATTACTGAAGATCTGACCAGACTAAGACCTGCCATCATGGGTGGAGACTTTAGTTCTTGGGCAGAAGATTGAGGAAGCAACCTACTGGAAGCTCTAGCAAAGCTGGAAGTATGGCTGGCAAACGAAGGTACCGTCAGCACTTTTCGCAGAAACGGCCGTGGATTCATTATCGACGTCACCGTCACCTTATGCAGTTCGTCGCTCATGAGAAACATAAACTGGAGAGTGTGCCAGGGATGCACCAATAGTGAGCATCAGGCGGCCCGATACAACACCAGCAAACGGAACCCGGGGTCAACACGGAGGACAGAAATGACCAAACGAAAAGGGAAGACGAAGGAGTTCGATAAGACCTTTTCGTTTTTGCGCTCTACGCAGAAAGGACCCCCTTGATTGCAGAAGAGTGTTGAGCGAGGCATTCAGCAACATTCTTGCTAGTTGTCTCAAAGCCAGAAGACGCCAGAAGCGAAGCAAATCTAACTGTATCAAGGTGCTATGCCGAGATACCTATTCCAATCCCTAAGGTGACGCTTACCGGGTAGTCATGGCGAGGATCAAAGATCCAACGATGCAAGCTGAAAGGTGCCAAGCTTATTGGCCGATGTGGCTACACACACCGTACAACAAAACTGACGGAGGCAACTACGAATAAATACAAGTCATTATCCAGGAACTCGTGGCCGTTGCGTTACGATTGAAGTCGAACGAAGCTGCAGGATGGAATTTAAAACGTGGCTCTGAAAGCTGCGTTACAGGTATTCCCTGACATGTTTAGTACCGTGTTGCACAGGTGTCTGAACGAGGAACTAGTGGAACTAGGAGAAACTAGTGATGCTATCGAAGCCAGGAAATTATTAGATACACTCGGTAAGCTTTTGGAAAAAGGTCGTTCTTAACAGGTTGACGAAGTGTACAGAGAGTGAGCGTGGTTTTTTATTGCGTCAGCTCGGGTTTCGTAAATGAAAGTCAATGGTGGATGCAATTTGGAATGTCGTTGAGAGTGCGGAGAAGGCGTCCAAACAGAAGCGGATAGGAAAGAATGCCGTCAATAGTACTAAATGGGAAGCCATTGTCAAAGCGCGGCATATAATGAGAGTTTCTGATTATCTGTGCAGGATTCGGAGAGACTATTTTCAGACCCAAGTTCTAGTGTATGGTAGAGAAATGGGACAGATATCGATTAGGATCACGGCAGCAGTTCCACAAGATTCAATCCTTGGCCAGACGCTCTGGAACGGGATCTACAACGGTCTGCTGACACTGGAACTGCCGATTGGAGTCAAGATCGCTCTTTTTGTGGATGACGTTCCTCTGACCGAAGCAATAGACACGATTGAAGTCTGAATCAATGGTGCAAAGTTGCAGAGAGCCAGCCACAAAATGGAACTGCTATTGGTCGGTAACTCTAAAGAGATACAGTGGGCTGAAATCACCATTAGAGGACATAACATAGCCTCGAAGCGCGTGATTAAGTATCTCTATGTGGGTTTGTCCATTGGGATTTCCGCAACCTTTTGAAAAAATAACGCTGAGGCAGATTCTTTTTTAAAGACATTTACACCGGCTTCAGCTCGAGGTTGTACAGACTGAACACATTGAACATAGAGCGAATTACAAAGGACAACTCAACCTTTCACCCAGTGGACAAGTATGGACACTTTCATTTTGCGAAAAGTTCCACAGGCTGGAGCGGGAATCGAACCCTCACTTCTTGGCAATCGCCTGAACGACGGGTGACACCGCTAAGCGCTTGATCACGAAGCCAACGATTCAAGCATTTGAAAAAAAAAAAGAATTAATCAAAAATCCTTTTTCTTGGTTTTTGACTCGGTATTTTTTTAAAAAAAAAATTTAAATATTGATTGTTGGGTAATTCTTTTTTACCAAACTGCTTTTTTTCCTGTAAAAATAGAATCTACCTTGTGGAAAATATATGCCTGGAATGTAATATACGGACTCGTATGTTCAGATGTCGTTAAAAATCACATCCGTGCACCCCTGTTATAAAGGGTGTCCCAGAAAGTCTAAGCACGATTTTGATGCGCCACTGTTGCTTCCAGATGACGTTTAAACAGCTGATCATTACTGTGTATCATTGTTTACTTTTCAATCTATAACTCTGTGAGTCTCAAGTGCCGGTGCATTTACTTTTCACGAAAATGCGAAGCATTTCCTAGAAAAACGGAAACAGGGTTCTTCTGTTCGATTTGTGGCCAAAAAGCTCGGAGCTTCGAAGAGTAACGTCGATCGAGCTAAGACATGAAATGGACTAAGGACTTTCAAGAAGCAGAAGAAGCCAAAATTAAGTGAAAAACAAGCAGCATCTGTCAAACCAGGCCCGTATTTTCTTTTTTCTTTTAGCATTTCAAGAATATTGCTTTCACAATTTGCTTATTGATTGCACTCAACTTAGTGTTCTAAATGCACTTCCACAGTTATTAATTGAGAACTTTCGATGCCAGGTACCATTTTTGCATTAGTATGATTGTGTGGCAAGTAGAAGCATACCCTATGCCCAGGGAGTCGACAAATTTTCCTTTACGAAAAATTCCATACCGGGAATTGAACCCAGTCACCTCCAGCATGGTGTTACTTTGTAGCTGCGCCTTTACTGACTGAGCTATGGAAGGACCCCATAAATTTTGCGTTGATTGCTGTGTGGAAAATCGGCATGCGTAATTATGGATGACAAATCCTACGTGAAATTTAATCCAAATTTTTGAATTTTTCCCGAAAAATTCAGTAAAATAGCAAAGGTTTAGCAAGTACCGTGAATTCGGGTGAAATTGATGCACTTTTGCCGATTTTTTGTTTGGAATACCTTGCAGTTGAAGAATATTTTAGTAGGCAATTTAATTTTTAAATAAGTACTATACTAGACGCCGATAATAGTTTTACCATATATGAAAGATTATTTTTATTTCTTTATGGGGCTTATTACGGTTTTTACTTCACGGTGAAAATGAATTGAAAACAAAAAAACCTTATAACGAATGTCACACAAGTGAAAAAATATGAAAGAGTTCATCCGAGGTGACGATTCGAATGAACTTGGTGTAGTTATGGTTTCCACGGCACCATCACGCCACCGAAAAAAGTGACGCGAACCGTAGATTTTCTGAGGGCTACTACGATTTTCACTTCACCATCACTTACACCTCACGGAGTTCATTTTTGATCACGGTGATACCAGTAAACTTTATATCTAAGAATGAATTTCTGTCTGTCTGTCTGTCTGTCTGTCTGTTTGTATGAACCTTATAGACTTGGACACTACTGAACCGAGCGGCATGAAATTTTGTATGGAGGAGTTTTTAACACCAGGAAAGGTTCTTAAGATAGTTGCGACCCCTCCCTTCTCTGAAAGGAGGGGGGGCGGTCCCATACAAATGAAACACATATTTCTGAATAACTCGAGAACGAGCCAAGCAAAGGAAACCAAATTTAGCATGTGAGAGTTTTTAGAAGCAAAAAAATCTTAGTTTGAGACCCCTCCCCTCTCTGAAAATGGAGGCTCCCATACATACAAATGAAACATAAGTTTCTGCATAACTCAAGAACTAATCAAGAAAATGGAACCAAATTTTACCTGTGGAGTTTTCTGGAAGCAAAACATGTTTCTATGATGGTCCTTTATCTAGAAGAGAGGGCTCTCATACAAATGAAACTGAAATTTCTGCATAACTCGAGAATTCATAAAGCAAATGGAACCAAATTTGGCATGTGGGGATTTTGAAGGCAACAAATGTTTCTAGGGTAGTTGATAGCCCTTCCTTCCTCTGCTAGGGGGGGGGGGGGGGCTCCCATACAAATGAAACACAATTTTCCGCATAACTCGAGAACTAATCAAGTAAATGGAACCAAATTTGGCAAGTAAAGGTTTTTGAAGGCAAGAAATGTTTCTATGGTGGTTCGAGACCCTTGCACCCTCTGTTAGAGGGGGGCTCCCATACAAATGAAACACAAATTTCTGCATAACTCGAGAACTAATCAAGTAATTGGAACCACATTTGGCAGGTAGTGGTTTTTGAAGGCAAGTAATGTTTCTAAGGTGTCTCGAGACCCCTCCCCTTTCTGAAAGGAGGGCTCATATACAAATGAAACACAAATTTTTGAATTCTGAATTCTGAATAACTTTATCAAGTTACTGGAACCACATTGGGCATGTGGAGGTTTTTGAAGGCAAATGTTTCTATTGTGGTTTGATAACCCTCCGACCTCTGAAAGAGGGGTCTCCCATACAAATGAAAAACGAATTTCTGCATAACTCTAGAACAAATCAAGCAAATGGATCCAAATTTCGCATGTGGGGGTTTTTGAAGGCAATAAATGTTTCTAAGGTGACTTGAAACCTCCTCTTTCTGAATAGGGGGCTCCCATACAAATGAAACACAAATTTCTGCATAACTCGAGAACTAATCAAGCATATGAACCCAAGTTTGGCAGGTGGAGGTTTTTGAAGGAGAGAAATATTTCTATGGATGTTTGAGACCCCTCCGCCTTCTGGAAGGGGAGACTCCCATACAAATGAAGCACAATTTCATTGCCAGTTCTATTAAATTTTCATTCATTTAGTTGCAAGCGTAGCAGAGCTCGCATCGGGTTCAGCTAGTAGCATAAAAAAAGTGAGGTGATGTGTAAGTAAAGTGAAAGTGATAGTGTAGGTGACAACCGTAATAAGCCCCTATAATACAAATATTCTATTCGGGGTAAAAATGATCACTTAGGATTCTAGACAACATTATTGATGAGCTTTGTTCTTTTGCTTGATCCTAATTTATTTTTCGTCGGTCTATTCTCGGTCCGAGTCCAAAACATCAACGCTAGGGAGATGACTTTACCTGGATCCTACAGATTGAATCCATCTACACATGGGCCGGGACTAACGGTTTCACACTTGATCGGGATTTTTCGAGCTCAGAAAATCCCAACGGCGCCGACTAGAATTGATTCAAGACACTCTGGGGTGGGAAGCAATTGCGCTTACCACTGCAATATCGGTGAGATTTTGTCAATTTTCAAATATCAATTTGAAACTGTATTAATTTAAGACTTTTTCCTCAAGAGTTTGAAAATTATGTGTATTATATGAAAATTAAAACGTGTCAAACAATTAGGACGGTTTATTCAAGAATAAACAAAAGATTTATTACAATCAATTTAAATAAATTGAAGCAAACTTTCCTTGAATACCGCTCCGATAGATGGATTAAATTTTCTTTATTAGCATTTGAATGTGTGTAATCCATTTTTCTTGTTGAATATGGTTCCGTAAGAAACGTCAAACAGTGTCGCTGCTTCGACCGCTTCGACGGCTTTTTGTGCATATTCGGACGAGTAGTTGCGATACGTTCCTTTTGGTTCTTGTTACTGGTTCTTGTTACTGGTCAATGTCAGATATTAGTAGAATAATACTAGCTATGTCACATATTCTTTTAATACTCCCATCTGCCTTTTTGAAAAGCAGATTTATTCAAAAATTGAAAGTGTAAATAAATGAGATTGAAGTCGCAAATTTTAAAAAAAAAAAACTATTGAACAAAAGCATGGTAGTTAAAAGACAATTAACTGCAATCCTTGACTCAATTGCTTTGCCTGACATAACAGCTTTAGTTCTGTTAGGCTTTATTCAAATAGAAAAATGCACTTCTTTTTGTTGATCATCACTGATCAATTTCAACCCACTGAAAAATTTCACCTGAATTCACGGTAATTTGTGAGGGCGGAATGCTTTCAAATCCGTTTGTATCAACCGATACGATGACTGCTGATGTTTACGTTTGGAAATGCTTGGAACGGCGCTCCTCCAAACTGTCCCCAGGCAAGACCAATCGGAGCTTTTTGGGTGCTGACAAACTTTTGAAAGAAACTGAAAAAAGTATCAAAAATCATTGGCTAATAAGCAGTTCATAAAGTTCTGTACAATATTCTTCTGCAGTTCAACGTGACATTTCCGAGATCCATTTAATCGTACGCCAAATAGCGGACTTTTGATCTAACACTGCTCATTGCAATAAAAACTCAATTCACTTAAAAGCCGTGCTTGTATTGTTATGTTCAAATCGTGCTTAAACTTACTGGGACACCCTATAAAAATATTTAATTCAACACGGTACTGAATTTACCTCGGACATTATGGAAAATACGTAGGTAAGTCGTGTAAAATTAAGTGTACCGAGACGGTTCTTAAGTTACAAAAAAGCGTTAGTATCGGCTTTTTCCCGACTTAAATCAATGTCAAATTTGACGCTTTCAGTATAATTATGTTAACCAATAGTAGAGGAAGCATTGTTTTTGAATTTTTCTGTTTTAAATAAACCTCTAAGTTACAAGGAATGGCCAAAACTGATACATCTATCTTATGATCTCTGAGGATAATGTGCCAAAAACTCGGTGGACCTTATTCAAGTGTTCTGTCATCGTTTCGCAGAAAATTCATAGGTAGTCCACTGAAATTCCATGGAATTTGGAACAACGTTCCTCCATATGTAGCAAGAAATGCCAAGCTTTTTAGGATTCTTTATTTTAGACGACTTTATGTATTCTTTTGTAGTAAGATAAATAAGCAAGTTTTGAGAAGATAATAAGCAAGTTTTGAGAAGATACTTTCTAATGTACACTCAGTAGCAAAAAAAGCCCAGCATTATTTTGTTTCCAAAAACGTCATGTTCAACCTTCTGCATCTTTGTTATTTATCAATATTTTTGGCCTAAAATATTATCAATATATTGACCTTAAATGACTAGAAATTTCATGTTAATAACATTTATAAATTTGAAGTTTTGATAAAATTTGTGAAAAACGTCAATGAACCAATTTCAAAAATCCATATTTTTGTGAAAAAATTTAGGTAGCCTATTAAAAAAATTAACCATACCCTAAAAAACTATAGGAAATTAAGCGGACAAAATTTGAATTGTTTTTATTGAGTGGTTTGCATCACAGATGGCGTCAAAGTTGACGCTCCAACAAGAGTATTTCACTTTTTCACCCGATATTGATAATGCTGAAATATCGGTGCAAAACTTCAAATTTTTAAACTTTATCAACATGAAATTTTGGTCACATAAGGTCAATATATTGGTTATAATTTTATCAAATTTTTAGCCAAAAATATTGATAATTAACAAAGTTGCAGAAGGTTGAACATGACCTTTTTTTGGAAGCAAAGTTTGGCTCGGCTTTTTTTTTGCTACTGAGTGTCTTACTATAGGCAGCATCATAATGTTCATGTACATTATAAATAAACTTTCGTGGACTTTGGGTGATGGAGATAGTTATTTTTTAAATTACATTCCTGATTCCCCAACTGACCTGCTTCCCTAAATCAACCGCACAACCCAGTCAAACATACCTCCTCGCGGCTCAGCTGCATGTCCTTGTTGTCGTCGATTTCCTTGAACACATTCGTCGTCGGTGCCGTGTCACCGATGTTGATCAGTTCAACGTCGAACACAAGAGTGGCACCTCCTGGGATAACATTTCCGGCTCCACGCTCTCCGTAGCCCAACTCTGGCGGGATGGTCAGCTTACGTTTCTCTCCTAAAATTCAACCGCTCGATTAGAATACATTTCGAAAATTTCCTTCAAAGAATGATCCACATACCGACGCACATATCGGTCAATCCCTGGTCCCATCCCTTGATAACCTGTCCGGCGCCCAACTGGAAGGTGAAAGGCTGATCGCGGTCAAAGCTGCAATTAAAAAGAGAAAATGAGAATATTAAACTTTAAACGTCATAATTTAATTTCTGTCTCGGAAAAGTGATTGCAATTCGTAGGTACTCTTCTCCCTAAAAACTAAACAAGTGCCGGTCGGCATCTACCTAGTCATCCGTCGGACGGGCGGGTATCCCATCCGGTAATTCATTTGCAAATATTCTATAAATGTAAAACTAATAGAAATGAGAGTCTTTCCCTTCGCTGGCTTGCCAGATGATTCATGCTCTGCCGAGAAAACAGGGTTTGCCGTAGAAGGAGAAAGTTTGCCTTGGGAGGTACGGCAGAGACTCGTGTTTGTTTCCGGAATCCAATTTTGCCTCTCATACAGACTATCTTGCCCGGTGTGGGGAAATGCACGGAACCAAGGGTGTGAAAATCCTTGAGTTATTATTTTTTAATTAAAGACAAATATTAACATATGCTACGATGTTTAAAGATTTGTATGATTTCAAATTGTGGAAGTTTTTGGGGAATTTTTCGATGGAATTTCCCCGTAGAAGATCTCATCAGTCAGGGTTAGCAATCGCGCGCTCGGTTGAACATGAAAAATTGTTGCATTTGTCTTGAATTCCCCAAGTGGGAAACCATCAACGTACTTGAGGCAGCATAATGTTGTGTATGTTCAGTCACCGGGAGCATATCATATTCTTCCTAGACGACGAGGACGACGAAGACGGCTTAAGATTTCAGCAATTGTCTTCCGCCCCATGTCCTTTGGAGCTCGCAAGGAACGTGTGCTTTTGAAGCCTAGCGGCACAAAAGTAGCATCATTTGTTGGTTCTTTTCTCACACTATGTTCTACGCCACAGCCACGACCGGTCTTATCCTGTCTTATACAATAATTTGTTTATTTTATACATCATCCCGCACAACTTGTGACCGTTGGGATAATGCTGTGGCAGGGAGTTCAAGTAGCAAAGAGAGAAACTAGAACCGGAGACAAATTTATCGCGCAATATGCACTGACGACGACGGCTTTGGTCGTATAGCAGTTAGAAGTTGAACCTTTGAGACGATGGCAGGTTGGTTGAAATCCCAGAAGAGGTGTGATACAACCCATCGCTCAAGTCCCGGAATGACGGTTGAAGGAGGAGGAGAGTCATATTTGCCACTTCGCGTGCAACATTACGCAGCGTAGGATAATTGAGGGCCATTAGATATTAATGCCTCAGCGGAGAAGCGACCAAAATTGTCACAGTTTTTCTTGTCTGGAGACATTTTTCAGAGAAACAACAAATTCCAACCGGATTCACTGGATTAACTGGTTGCTTGTTTATGATGGAAACAACCAAGCGGTGCACCATAACATTGATGACGCAATGCAAGCCTGCCGTAAAATAAAGATCATTACCGGTTTTTTTTGCGAGCGCGAAACAGCACTTCTTTAAGCAAAAGTGAAAGTAAACCTCTTCGACTTCGATGATGGTGATGGCTGTACAGATATTCACTAGGAGAGGGACTGAGTCATGATCGGTTTGGATTGGTGGCCGCACAGTCCGCAGCGATGTCGAAACATCTGGATCCTATTTGCAAGTTGAAGAGCTCGGTAGGATCACGAAAGGAATGTGTCTGGCCTTTAGAGGATCAGCGAGTGTTTATAGTTTTGATTGGAGACCGGTTTAATTGAGGATGTTTTAAGTGTTTTGATGAAATTTGGGTGAGAATCGTCCTTGAAATGGACCGTCTAGAGGACGAGCGTCTGACATCGATTTGTATGCTAATGAGGGTTTTGTGCATTCTGCTGCTATTGATACGGAAAGGAATAGATGGTTTATCGCTACAAAAAAGCACAATAAACACGTTTTGTGATTAATGTCGCTGTGTTGGAGGATGCTCCGGAATGTTTTAATTTCACAAAATGTTGATCCTGGAGAAGAAATGAGTTAGGAAATAAAAATGGTAATGTGTTAGGTAGTGTTCTTTTCCGTCTTTCCAATGAATAAATTAGTTGAGGTATAATGTCAACTGAGATGCTTATTATTTTTCTAATTTGAATTTTTTTTTGTCGACTGCATCAGAAACTTGTTTTACTGTTTGGAGATTCAAATCTGGTTGAAGTGAGTCAAGTATCATGAAAAGAGTGAAGGTGCCAATTGAAATAAGCAACTGTGGATGGAAAAAAGTTTCTTGGGTATCCTTTTACAAGAAAAACAAATCTGAAAACATAGATAAATAAAAAATAACGATTAAATATCTGTTCTCTTCTTTCTACGTTTTTTTCTTCATTACAGTGGTTTCCAGCGTTAGACTGGTTTGCTACCATAGGGACCTCCAAGCTACATATTGTAGTCGTCAACACACGAGTTGAGAGCACCGGCTTTAATTCCCTTCCGAAGGATGACATGACCAGAATTTTTTTCGCCTCAGAAAAATCCCACCGACTTCGAATGGAGCTGAACTCATTGTAGAGTGCTAAATACAGGGTGCGACAGGAAAAAATGCGAAAATTTTAACTCTAATTTCTACTTTAAGCAATAATTTCATTATTTTCGAGTTCAGTTATCTTTATCAGGTCCTTTCAAACAAATTTATTCGATGTATCCTTGATTTTCATCAATGACATCCTCAAGCCAACATCGGAAGCTAGAACACGCCTCTAGAACGTAGTCCTCCGACATTGACAGCCATGTGTGCGTTGTGACAGATTTCAGGATCTTCACACTAGGGTGAGATGTTTAGCAGGCTTGTGCTTCAACATACGCTCAAATCGAATAATCCAACGGGTTAAGGACCGAACTGCTAGCGGGCCACAAATCTTTCGGCCAAAACTTCATATTTTCCATTGGCCATCGTTGGGTCCGACTTGACGCGTGACATGACGCTCCATCCTTTTGTAGACAACGTATTGAAACACAAAGAAGTTGGAAGCTTAAAAATACCAATATACACTTCGGTGTTGATTTTAACACCAGCATCAAAGAAAACAGGCGGCATTTTCAAACCGTTGGATACCTCCAAGCCAAACATCATGACACCAGTCGGATGTTTGGTTTAGGATTTAAACTTCATATTCTGCAGAACATCCTCAAGATTCTTCGGTAAAAAGAACCGGTCTGTGCGGCTGTTGGACACAGCATCGATGCTGAACAGCTTTTCGTCGGAAAACAGGGTTATCACTTTGTCCTTCTTCAGCAAAGAAAGCAATCTCTTCGAACAAAATTCCTTGTGTGGCAAGCAATTTGCACGTGTGGCAAAAAGAGTAAATCTTTCGCCACTACAGGCACAATCAACAAGGAGATCTATCAGAAACAGTGTCTGCAGAAGCGATTGCTACCCTTCATCAAAAGTCACCAAGAAAAACCTTTGTTCTGGCCCGATTTGGCATCATGCCACTATGCAAAACTGTGATGGAGTGGTACCAAGCAAATCAAGTGAACATTGTACCAAAAACCTCAAACCCGCCAAATTGCCCAGAGATACGACCAATCGAGAGATGTTGGGCTCTGATGAAGCGGAAGCTTTCTGGAAAGAAGCATGGAATCAAATACATCAAACACTTCCAGCAAATTTGGACAAAGACGGCTTCTACGATTTCTGAAGAGTCTGTACAAACCCTAATGGACGGAGTTACGCGCTAAGTTCGAAAATTTTATGCAAATACCGAATAATCATGTTTTGTCTTCACGAATTGTTAAAACACATTCCATGAATTTGAAATAAACAACTACAACGGAAATATAATGCGAAATTTATGTTTTATTCATGTTTTGAGGTGTCCGGATTATTGCGGATACAGACCTTAGTCACTCGAAGTTCCTTTCCCCGCTCCGTAATTAAATAGCGTTTCAATATGAAATATGCGTGCAAGTATTCTTTGATGATTCTTTGCATGGATTTTCCAGAAATATTGGCTTCCTTGGCATGCTTTCTGGTAGAATGTACCAGGTTGCGAGACGTACGTGAAAACCACGGACCTCCACTTCCCGGCTTGTGCTGCTTAGGATCATCCGGAAGAGACTTTTTGTTGCAAAAAACAGTGGCCAAATGAAATCCTACCATCTTGACAATCTCCAAATTTGCACTGCAATAACTCCATTGTTCTAACGTAGCACAGAACAGAAATTCATCATTGGCCGCATATGGGGAACGTTGGGATCTACTCCAAAGTCCTTTTGGCGTAATAGGCCGATGCCAGATCTGGCCAAAGTATCACATGGTATTTCCATATCAAGGTTGCCACTTCCGGCAGGCATTTGGCACTGTAAATCTCCCTATAAGTTTCGAGGAAAAGCACAGTAGCTTAGACATCCCTTTCTTACTAATGTTCAGCCATGCTCCAATCCCCTGCCAGTCGTTACAATCCAGAATTTGACATATATTATGCGCTCAGGAATTGATTAAAAAATATCCTTTTTAGTTCTTCTAAAATGGAATTCTGTAATGTTATGTTGTATTAAAGATTCCAAATTTGATTGTTATGTGCCTGTGTGCCACGTACAACAGAAATTTGTGTTATTTGAGTCATCAAAACTCAATCGTGCAAATACATTAATAAATTATTGTATGCATAATTATGCATGTTGTTAGCATATCAACGAAATATGCATTACTGTTATTTTGTTATCTTGAGCGTTCGAGCAAATATTCGCTACGATATTCGATTGATAGTAATGATATAAATTTAAATATCAATTATATATCACGTGCAATAACACTAGACATAGAGCAGTACACTGTTGGACAAGTGAAGGACAACAATTTCATCATAAGCCATATTTTGAAAATTAGCTTTTAAAACGAGCTAGCGCAAATGAATTAGGCTGAGCTGAAATGATTAGCACTGGTGTTGATATTCAAGGCTATTACCAACAGTTACTCAGATGTAGTTTGTAACATCCCTATGACATGTTGCCTGGAAGCCATGCTAGTTACTAGATGGTTAAAAATCTATTACAATATAATTTCAGCAACACCTTTCTAGAGTTAGTTACAAAATTGGTTTAGATAACTTATAGGTTCATAATACTGAAATGAAACAAGATTGCATGTTTAGGATGTGTTGCAATGTACATCCTGGCTATTACACGTTTTAAATATTCAAAGAGAAATTTATTTGAAACAAAGAAACTTTATCTAGCTTGAAATCATATTACATTGTTGATGCGTGTGTCAAATATTTATATTTGGCAACGGTAGTGCAATTTATAGTACCACTTGTAGAATATAATCAGCTGTGATGCAACAATGTTTGTTTCTTGTGTCTGTTGAGAGTCGTGTTAGTAAAAAGAAAACGAACTATTTTTTTTTTTAACGAGGTTACATGTGCTGCTTGGGACGCTGCTGGGGCCTGTTACAAAGCATGTAGATAATTTTTGATTCTGTATGACATTTTCACTTTGGATCCTCCTGATCTACCTCAGCGTTGCCATAAATCTTATTTCTTTCGGAATGTTTCTGTATCCAACCTCTCATTCAGATCTTGCCCAATATAATTGATATGAGAAATAATTTCCGCTCTTTAAAATACGTCTTCCTACCTCCGGAAACAAACTTCTGATTCAAGTGTTTTAATGTTCATAAAAAACTAAAAGATTATCTAAAAAAACACCAGAATGATTGGTAATGTAGTGAAAATTAAATGAACTATAACATCACATACTATTTGTACTGAGTTGCTGTGAACTTGTGCAATGAATAAGCAATGTTTATCTCTCTTTAAATAAATGAAAAAAAAAAAAGGAATTGATTGGCGCAATGCCATTGGACTTAATACTTTTTAAAAATGTGTTGCAGAATGTTAATCCATTGCATTTTATTTTGTTTGATAATTGAAATATCGCTTTCACTATGGGTGAACAGTGTCGTAAAATCTGACACATAAATAGGATTGATGGACACAGCGCTCTCACCCTATCATGCTGCTGTTATTGGTGGCAGTTGTCTAGAGCGTGTGCTGTACTGCCTCGTCCTTCCACAAAGCAGCCTGTGATTATGACCGATTCGGCCTAACAAACATTGGCCTAATAATCCTTTCGGCCCAATGTACTTCGGCCTAATAACCCAGCACGACATAGAGAGTATTTTAACCAAATGTAATAAATATCTAAAATGTTTTTACCCTCCTAAAAACAGGAAAACCAAACTTTGTCTAAAAAACGAACTTCTGATACTAAAAAATATTTTTAGAATGTTAGTTTTTATTCTATGCCAGATTTTAGATTGAGGATTTTATATTTTAGTTGGGGGGAGATATAATAGTCTAGGGTTGCGGAATAGGATTAGTGAGGGGATCATTAGAAGGATGAAAATAAGTAAATAGAATAAAAAGGAAATTAGGAGAGGGAAAAAAAAGGGAGGGGAGGGAAGAGAGGGGAGTAAAAGGGGAGGAAAAATTTTTGAAGTTTTTGTGGGGAAGGGGTGGGGGGGGGGGGGGAGAAACCAATGATTATTACTGGTTCCGGCGATAGATGGGAAATTACTGATTTACATTGATTTGCTATCTGAAAATGAATTGTAATCTCCATTGCTCCATTGTGTAGCTCAAACTATCTCGTCGATTTGCCAAGTGGGGTTTACAGTTCCATCTATTTTAATCAGTCCCATCTAGATCCTAAAACAGTCGATTCTCCTGCTTCACGGTCGATGATACCATAGAACCAACCTGATTTTTCAATTGTCTTTTATTCTTTGAGCTGAAATCGCATTGGGTAGATGAGCCACCCACCACGTAGTAGGAAACCCGATTTTCCATATGTTTATAACCTATCTCATTTTCAGAAGCAATGAACTTCGATAGTGGGTTAGACTTCGTCTCAACAGCATTTCATGTCTTGCACCTCTAGCAACTTCCATGCTACACACAAACACACATGTATGGTTATTTAACATCAATAAATGATAGGCTTTCGATTGATTCCCGGGGCATTCACCGGTAGTTGGAAGAGATCCAAACAGTATCTTTTTTTTTCGCTCTCGCCGGATCAATCCTTTCACACTTGGCACCTCTGGAGGCAAACACTCTCACTACAAACAGAGCTGTTTAGAAGAGGGCATGGCTGCGGGAAATCCAAATATATACTTTCGATTTATTTTATTTCACTTCATGCAACTTGATGGCAGCTTGAAGGGAAAAAATCCGCACCGAACCTGCCAAACTGCCGGAAGAAGATATAAAAATAAAATTTTGTATGCACGTAGAGAGTATAAATTACACCACCGAGACTGGTCAAGAAGTGTTTTTTCTCCCTCGGAATGTCCACCCGACCATCGATTGCAGAAGGGCAATTGAACACGGGTTGTAAAAAAGTATACCAAGTGTTGAACATGTTGTTTCAATCGTAAGCTCTCTGAAGTTGTGCCGTTGAAAAATTGATGATTTGTCTCAGGGTAGCTAGGGAAATTTAATGTTTTTTAAGATGTTAAAATTCTCACAATTGGACTTTCCGGGAAACGAAACACACCTGACTAATTACTATCACTGTTTTGCATATGATTTATCATCAAGTTGCATGCTCAGCAGCTCGGAACAACGGCTGCTTTCTTCTAGCAATTCATCACAATCATCATTATGCGCTTTGCAAAACACAGACACCAGGCACACGCCTATCGGTAGACGACACCGGTTCTAAACCATTGAACACGCAGTCCAACAACCTCTCTTTCGCACTGTCATACCAATTAGCGACTCACGGTTTTGATCTAAATAAATGCATGTTTTCTAGACATTGCTCAGTCACTTTCTTTTCTGGAGCACACCATCACCACTTTCGTCGTCAATCATTTCCAATAGTGAGACATAACCTGAATTCCATCGTCCATGATCAGCGAAACAGCAAAGAATTGGATGGCTTTATTTGAGAATTATTTATGAGCTCCACCGGACTCTAACGGTACTGACGAAAATGGGCTGGTTGCTTGAAGGAACATGCAAATATACCACCATGACCAACGACGACGACGACGACGATGACCGGCAGCCTAACGAGCTGTGGCGCTGTGTTTGTTGAAGATACCTACATCAACATTATTCAAAGTTTAAAAGTCTGCTGAGCTGAACGCAGGCGCAGAAAACTATCACCGTTCAAAGGTGGTGCAATCGTCGTGACTAGAATTTAAAAGCGATTTGTCGTATTAACTGTTACGCAATGCTATTGGTTGAGTCGAATCGGCGACCGCGCACGCAGTGGTTTAACGTTACTGGCAATGAAGTGGCGCGTTATGAAAAACAGCCCGTCGATGAATCTGTAGGGGCAGAGAGTGCAGATTATCAATTCCCCATGTCAGGTCGGTGGCGGAATGAGCAGTGAACATAAAGGACGCAGTGTGAACGGCGTTGAGGCTACATAACAGTTGATTTTCCCTAGATATGTTGGTTGAGCAAGGCCATAATGGAGAAGGCTAGGTCAGATCCCAGACTATGAATAGGAGTTTATAATGTTAGGAAATTAATTTCTTGAACAAGTAAGAAGCCACTACTAAAAGAAATAAGTGGTTCTTGGCATGTCACTTTGAACATTTCGGGTTCATTCCACAGCTCAGCTGCCCCAGAAAATGTGAATCAAGTTAATGTAACGCGAAATATATCGTTTGATTGAAAGGGGAGGAAGCTCATCAAATCTTCCGGTCCGCCTCTAAGCATCTTGCTAATAGCATAGCATAGCATAGCATTTTCCGACCATACACAATCCTGGGTTGGCTGTTGTAGAGACGATGGAAGCGCCAAAAGAGCTGCCTTGGATGTGACAGGCTCTTCATCCATCGATTTCTATGCACAACACCTGGCCAGGTCCTTATGATCAGCAAGGGATGGGAGGGAAGTGTTGATTAGATGCCTACTTAAGAAGATGCTGAGAACTCATGCGACCTTCATAGACACCTGGAGTTGGAAGTTGGGTGGGATTGTGAGAGAGGCTTTCCTTGGCGAAAAAGCATATGTATATTAATATATATAGGTCGTTGGGAGTGACGAAGCTAAGAAAATAATGCACTCCTTTGCTGTCCGCTTTTTGGGCTGGAAAACCGGCGTTTTCTACATATAAAGCCTTTTCTTGTGTCACCCCTTGTTTGTCGGTTGAGACATGAGCACTAACTCTTGCCCTAGCCTCTTATGGCTTATGGTTATAGCGCCATTACTCGCTCTCTGAAAAGAGAAGACGCCGTTCAAAGTCATTTGCTCCCCCCTCCCCCTCTCTCTCTCACACCACACACACACACACACACACACACACACACACACACACACACACACACACACACACACACACACACACACACACACACACACACACACACACACAACACACACACACACACACACACACACACAACACACATCACTGCTTTGGATTTAGATTAGCGAGCGCCGACTGAAAGTTAAAAGCGTCCAAACAATTCAACAATTGTCAAATATTGCAGTTAAAAGTCGACTACAATGTTTATAGGTTACAAAGATTATTGATAGTTGATTTCCTTTGAGCTTCATAATATTCACCATAAAAATAAATGTGCATATAATTCGGAGCATAATACGCAATAGAAAGCATAATTTGGATATTTTGCTATCAAAAAAAAATCCCGCAACACTAGACCTTTTTTTTACTGCTAAATGAATCAGAAGAGCAGAGAATCGAACAACGCAGAACAACAAAAACCAACCTCGATATCACAGTGAAGTTTCACAGCTGTGGCCATTTGGCCGTATGCTGGTTTCCTGGCAGCCAATAGGTTTCATGAAGGTTCTCAAGTGGTCATAACGTCTTTCACTGGAACATCTTCAAAATCTCCATGGTCCTACAAAGGTTTTATCAACTTATTCCCACAACCGTCCATAGAGTGGGCCATTTTGTACAAATTTCGGCTTTAACGAAGCATAGAGGAGGTGTGGATAGACAAAACAGTTTTGAATGTATTTCTATTAACAAAGCTGGAAGGAGCGCTATACGGCTGGAATAAAACTAAAATTGTTACTTGGGGTCATTGGACGCTCCAGGCAGGCTTATGCAGAAATGCTTAAGTCTGCAACAGCCGTTGAAGATGAAAACCAATTTTCGATTTTATCAGTTGAAGAATCGGACTCTGACTCATCTGACGAAGGTGGCACAGGCACCCGGATCCTCAAAAACGAAACGTTCTTCATCGAAAGTGCGCCGTAAGATAACTAAAGTCATCTCGACAAGATACAAGATTAAAAAATGTTCAGACTAATGGAGAACAAATCGTGAAACCAAAGGTTCCTATTGCGCACGGAAGCTCTACGAGAAGATGCTGACAAAATATGGCTGCTGTGTGATGGACGACGAAACGTATATAAAAGCCGATTTTAAGCAAATTCCGGGGTTGGAGTTTTTCACCGGCAAGAGCAAGTTCTATGTGGACGACAAATTTAAGAAGAAGAAAATGTCGAAGTTCGCCTCCAAATATCTCATTTGGCAGGCCATCTGCTCTTGCGGACTGAGGAGTGAGCCTTTCGTGACAAAGGGCACAGTAAATGGCGAGATCTACAAATCTGAGTGCCTCGAGAAGCGCCTTTTGCCGTTCTTGCAGCAGCACGACGAAGCTTCGCTATTTTGGCCAGATTTGGCATCATGCCACTATTCTAAAAGTGTCCTGGAGTGGTATGAGGCCAATTCTGTCCATTTTGTTCCAAAGGACATGAATCCGCCAAACTGTCCGGAGCTGCGCCCAGTGGAGCAGTACTGGGCAATGATGAAGCGGGAACTTCGGAAGAGCAAGAAGACAGTCAAAGACGAGAAGGACATGTTAAGAAAATGAGAAAAAAAACTGAGAAACTGGTACCGGATGACACGGTAAAGACTTTGATGGAGGGCATCAAGCAAAAATGCGTTCAATTTTACACTCAAGGCTCCATCGATTAACTTTTCTTTTGATTTTTGAAGTAAATATATGTATAAAACTACCCTAAAATTTTGGTTTAATTCTAAACATTATAAGAAAATTGGCATGACATTTTCGGTGTCATAATAATTTCGTGTTCGCCCTTTATGAGGTACCAGGAGGTTACATACCGACCACCTGTGGATCTTCCAAATTTGCAAAACGACTGTATTGAATTATCTAAAATTATATCATTCCGCCCACTATATCACATAACATTGCGATTGGTTGACCGGATTGGAGATAATGAAATCATTGGCTATAGGACCAAGTCTCTTCCGGTTTGTACTAAACAGATGAGCTTGTAAAACAATAGAATCATAAAGTTGCCAGGAAGGTACGAAATGATTCTAGGGACGCTAATTTCACCGAATTCTTCAATCGTAATTTAAAGTGTAGATCGATCTCTAGGACTATCGGCTTGCTTGCTGCAGATATCAGTTCCAGTTGTAAAATAGTTTGTAGAATGTAGTTGTACAAATTGAAGGTTTACGAAAAACATAGTGTCTGCGTCGGGCATCGGCTGTGAACCACTATCCAATCTTGCGAGTGGCTGCAACAGGCATCTGTACTGTTGTTTAAATCGATCCAAATTGGCTCTCAAGCTTCAATATAAATTATCTTGTTTTCCTAATGAAAAACCACCATCGCACTATATGAGTGGCCCCAATAGCATCCTTATTATTGGTATAAATTGTTTCAAATCGGAAATCGGTACTTATATGTAAATATTTCACTAGCCAGTATATCGTTTACCAAAACGAACCCTGCTGCCAGCCAATTCTGCTATCCAACATCCCAGCGATTTCTCCTGGAGGTACAGAGGTCTTCTCGGCTTCCAATAAAGCGAGTATCACGTAAACACATTCCTACCCGTTCCTTATTTGACCTGCATTCGGGCAGGGCCGGTGCCGGTATTGCCTTAGTTTGGGAACACCAGTTCTTACAATTAGTCCAAAGATCATATGATGGTTCTCTGTGTAATTACAGCTGATCTGTCAATAACTTAGTTACAACCTCGGGCAGTCAATCATACTAATGCTCAAAATATATGGTTTGAATGAAAATTAAAGATATGTATTGCTCGAAAAAAAACGTAACACTTTCTTTTGTGTAAAACTTTTTATTGCATGGGTTAAAATTGATGAAATTTTGAGTAAAACTAGTTTAGAGTGTAATGTAGAGTGTTTATATGAGAAAAAATCGTCAAAATCTTTGACAGAAAATTATGGGCGCGGTTGTGGAAAATCCAGGTCAATCAAACAGGTGGATCGCGAAACAGTTCGACCGTGCCCCGTGTGGTAAAATCATTCAAGGAGACCCAGACGACCCAGCGGTGAGCAGCCAGTGGAAGAAAAGTGAAGACGACTGACCCTGTGAACGCAAGGAAGGTGAGGGATTACTTTCAATGCAATGCGAACCATTCGTTTCGGGACGTGGCCAAGAAGGTCAATTCTTCCGTCTGGTTTGTCCAGCAGACAATGAAGCGGGCTGGACTTCATGTCTTCAAGGAAAGGAAGGCGCTTAAGCAAACCGATTAACCGAATCGGTGACCAAATCTCGCGCCAGGAAGGTGTACCGCGAGTGGTTGGTGAAATGCATCGTAATGGACGACGAGGCGTACATTAAAGCGGAAGCCAAGCAGATCCCCGGTCTGGAGTTTTCGTCGGCAAGTCCCGCCTGGATGTTCCAGAGAAGTTGCGGAAGAAGAAGGGCCACAAATTTGCCAAGAAGTCCTTGGTGTGGCAGGTGATCTGTGGGTGCAGCAAATTCAGCAAGCTGTACGTAACGACCAGCACCATCAACGGTCAAATATTTATTTATTTATTTTATTTTATAAAGAAGAATGCCCCCAGAAGCCCTTCCTCCAGTCCCACGAAGGTGACACTCTGTTTTGGCCGGATCTGGCATCGTGTCATTACGCGAAACCGGTGATGGAGTGGTGCGAAGCCATCGATGCTGTTTTTGTGCCGAAGGAAGCAAATCCGCCAAACTCGCCAGAACTTAGCCCGATAGAAAAATTCTGGACGAATATGAAGGGCAAGCTCCGGAGAACAGAAAAGGTCTTCAAAAACGACAAGGATTTGAAGAAAGAGTAGATTACAGTGTGTTAGAGAGATGGCGCAAGTGTTGCACACGTTTGATGGGTAGCGTCCAATGTGGGGGCATTTAGCCTAGGAGTGGAGGTTGAATAAATCAACTTTGCAAAAACCTAGCTAATATGTGTTATTTATTCCCCGAGAGTTTCAAAAATATCCGACTTAAAATGAATTTTTGGTGATCATTTATGTATGTTGCCTTTTTTTTCGAGTACAATCTTTACTTGCTGAAAAAAGGATTTTAAACGAGCTCTAATTGTGTGTGTTTTTTTTTTAAATAATTCAAAATTGTAGCAACACGCTTGATCGCCCAAAAAGCTAGTGCTTTAGATTTCTCAAAAGCCACGTATAAAGACTGTAACCGAAAAAAAGGAGATACAATGATTAGTTTGTAACGTTTGAGCGTATGGGTAAATATTGATGAAATTTTGACTGAAACTAGCTAAGACTGTAACGTTTACGTAATTTCATCATCAGTTTTCAAGTGGGGATAACGATGGCATTGGAACAAGAGCAGATCCACCAAAAAAAAAATTTGATGGTGGTTTTTCATTTGGAAAATAAGGTGAACTTAAAGTAACACTTGAGAGTAGCCGAAGCAGCCCACTTGTTTAAAATCAGTTTAATAAACTTCACTGTTCCTTAATTAGGTGACAATCAAGTAACTGAAACCAATGATAACAGTTTCCTGTTGATTGGGTCATTTGGCCCCATTTTTACCTGGGGGCATCGATGGTGTAGTGGCATCTCACCCCAGTCGGTCTGGTGTCATATCCAGTTAGCGCCGTTGGGATTTGTTGAAACGGATATTTTCTAATTAAAGGGTGTCCACAGTTAAATTGCACCACTTTCCATAAGCTGTAACATTTTGGGTGAAATGACCTCAGCGTGTATTGTGTACAATGCGTGAGATTTATTGTGAAATGTGTCGTAGTTTCGAAAATGGAGTCGAAGGAACAGCAAGTGCGCGAGAACATTTTGCACACGCACCTCGACAACCCACTTATTTCGCACCGAGCCATCGGAAAGATGTTGAAAATTCACCAGTCTACAGTGTCTCGTGTCATAAAACGTTTCGGGGAACATTTAACTGTCGATCGGAAGAAGGTGAGTGGTAGAAAAAGTGTTCCGTACTGTGTGGAGGGTCAAAAGCGAGTGGTTGCTGCCTTTAAACGCAAACCCAACTGTTCCGTTCGGGGTGTCGCGAAAAAGCTGCACTTGACCAAAAGTTTCATGCAGAAAGCCAAGAAACGAGTCGGGCTCCGTTCATTCAAAGTTCAGAAAGTTTACGGAATTAAAGTCGCCCAGGTGTTGATAGGTTCAATATGTAGGTCCCAAGTCGTCTCCTTGGCTTGAATAAGCAGCCTCCGGCTGAATGTCACGTAAATACAGAACAACAACAACAACAACAAGAACAACAACCACAATAACAACAACCACAACAACAACAACCACAACAACAACAACAACAATAATCTATTTTAACCAACTGTAAGGATGCTGTTGAAGCCACTCAGACAGTGTGTTAGTGTTTTTTTTTTCATTGGGAAAACGTTTTCAATTTGTACAAATTCATTCTACAAACTATTTTACTGGAATTTGAACTCATATCTGCGTCAAGTAAGTTAAATGTTCTAGAGATTAATCTACTCTAATCCATCTAAAACTACGATTGCTGGATTTTGGGAAATTAGAATCTCTTGGTTCCTTCTGGCAACATTATGCTACTATTTGCAACCTTTTTCGACAATTGTGTGTTCCTAGATACCTAGGTTCCTCATAGAAAGATGCTGAGAACTGGACCGCAAGCTGCGATGAGCTACAAGCTCCTGTTACCCAGTGGTTGTGCATATTTATGATGAACTAAAATAATTCGCGTTTCTCAATAAGTAAGCAAATCAACTGTAATAAACAGCAGATAAACTATTGCGACCACGTTTTTAAGACGGTCAACTCCAAAACGTCGAAGTAACGTAGGAACACGATCTGGTGAATATGGGTCGTATGAATGGATTTTTGTTTGATGTGCCAGCTCAAATTACATGCAAAATTATAACGACTTCAATGGTTGACAAATTTAATCCCGAAAACAAATTTACCGCATCAATGTTTGTTCCGGTTACTCAAAAAATTTACTTTTTTATGACTTTGACCAAAATGCATTATTCAAAGGATCTAGGAGGTAGCTCACGAGAAGAAACCAGTTCCAAAATCAGCATTGGACACCTCCAGAAACGTATGAATCCAAATGTCCAACTTCCCTTTAGGGCCACACACGTGTCACAGTGTTTCGCCAAAAGAAGTATCCACACTACTATGGTCTTGCTCCACTTGGTCAAATCATCTAGCTCAATTTACGCCTCAGCCTCTTGTACCACAAATTATGCTTTGCGGGGTTGTTATATAACATGCCCGCCATTGGAACCGGCCAGTTTAAGCTGAATTTTGGTTACGGTGGTCTCCATAGAGCGCCAGCTCCTGGTTCACTCTTCTCTTCTATACGCCAATTTCACTACTCCGCCAAAGATGTTCCTAAACACATGTGTTCGAGAATTATTCAAGTCTCATGCCAGTAGAGAATTACCAATCTTATCAGTGTATGAAGTTTACAAGACTTCAGAGTCTTGTGGAGTTCATAGTAATGTGTCTCCGAATTTCTTTGCTTTAGTTGTTATCTGACGTCACCAGCAATCCAAGGTACACAAACTCATCTATCGCCTCGGAGTCATCTCTGTTGACTATTACAGTTCTAAGTGAGCTCTCTCACGCTCTTTTCCTTCTGCCAAAAGATACTAGTCTTTACCGTATTCATCTTTAAGGTTAAAAAAAAAACAGTTAAAAGTATTTACGAAAATTTCAAAAGTAGTTTTTGACATCGTATTGTTTCAGATTGCATAAGGCTCCAAATGGTTAGTTGACAACTTGGAAGCACCCACTTTCCAACCGACCTCTGGTCCTTACAAGTTCCTAATTCACGACACCACAAATCATATGATCACAAAAGACTGCCACCTGAAACATGGTGACGCTGGATGGCGTAGACAGGGCAATGTTGTCAGGCCCTTTGTCGAAATACGACAAAGTGGAATTTACAAACAGTAGTAATGTGAGGGGGGGTTAGAAGGGTCTGCAAGTGAAAATCGAGAACTTGGATCACATGTATATTTTCATTTATTCTTCAAAGCTAGTGGCATTAACTTTAAAAGTACACGTCTGAGCTTCAAATACTACTTCCATAGACGACTGACATGTGCTTCTTAGCAGTATAGGATTAAACGTAAACATCTTTGTAAGAATATGAAATATGAACCGGGCTCTCCGGTCACTCAAATTACTTTTTTTTTCTTTTTTTTTCTCTTTTTTAAATATTTTTAACACCCTCTCCGCGGGGGGGTGGGGGGTGAACATTAAAAAAAAGGGGAATTTAAAGGAGAACAATTTTTAAACCCCCGGGGGCCAAATGGGAAATTTTTTTTTTGCGAAAAGTTCCACAGGTTGGAGCGGGAATCGAACCCTCACTTCATGGCAAGGGCTAGAACGACGGGTGACGCCGCTAACCACTTGACCACGAAGCCCACAATTATTATTACATGCTCTTGTATATACATTTATGCATCGGAATATGAGCAGGACCATCAGGGCACCCAATTGAAGCGAATGGTGAGAGTGGAAATGCCAACTCCCCGTTGCTAACAGTTTGTGGATAAAGGCCGTGCTCTTCTCCTCCTAATTGCGGCATCCTCTTGTTCGATAGATCGCATTTTTGACCTACTGTTCAATCTTATTGTTGGTAGGAGATTCATTTTAATCCCGTGGATACGTATAAGTTATGTCGCCTATCTATCCGTCCAACCCGTTTTCAGCCTTTCATACAATGACATGATGAGGACAATCAGTGGTTATTAAAGATTGATCAAGTCAAAGGGAGAGGAGAGCTTGTAACTGCTGGACTTAGTTTCCGTTCTACAATGCGTGGTAGTACACATCACTACGTATTATTATAGATTGCAAAGAGGTACCGTCATTTCGTAAAGAATAAAGAAAAAATTAACTGTGAAAATACTGCAAATTAAATTAAACGTCAATGCACATGAACTAGATGGATTCATAAAAAAAACCCTAACCGTTAATCATCGATCTAAATCCAAAATGTACATAAATCCTGAACATTTTATATGTGCTCTTTATAATGCTTCTAAAACGTAAATAATTCAGCGAGTATTGGTTTGAATGCCCTAGTCGAAAGCTGTTACAACGTGGCCTACAAGAATTATAAAAAAATAATTTGAAGGAGCTCCCTAGATTCATCGTGCACGATTATCACGATCTAACCAGAAAAGTCCTCCAAACCACCTTCTCCCTCCTCGCCCACCAACAATAAGTAACCCAAAATGGTCCATGCATAAAACATCTTTTAACAACTCCACCCTCCCTCGCATAACTGGTAAACAAATCATACCTTTTCCCAAACAAGCAACACATCGTTACGACTGCCTCCTTGAGGGAATAAACTCACCTTTCCGCAAAATGTTGTCAGTCAGTGTATGGATAATGACAATCGACGACATCGATTGACAGCCAGCAGTGGTTTGTTGGAGCATCTCAAAAAGATCTCATCACACACGTGCTTCCGCGGTGGCATCCGAAGGGAGAAGACACCCACTGACACATAAATTTATCAATAAACATAACAATAAGCAGCCCAAATTGTCGCTGCTTCATCCGTTGTGGTAGTAGCTGCCAAAGCTTCACCATAAATTTATAGCTGATTCTAACGTAGCTCTGCACATTCGTTCTAGTCTGTTTACCTTTTGAGAACCTTGAAACATATCGTTCGGGGTTTGTTTGCTCACTTATTTTCCGTGATAAAAACAAGCCAGCCATTTGCAAAATGCAACTTTATGGTGCAATGTCCTTCCGAAGTTTGCCCCAAAAATTCAACGTCTCAGATCCGCCTGTATACGACAGTAGTTCGGCTTTGGATCGAGCGCTCATGGTCATAAATGTTGTTGGAGCAAAGATGATGCTCCATCCGAAGAGGAGCGGGGCGATGCATGCATGACCCCATCGTGCAGCCGGGACGGAGGCTGCGGCTGTTTTACATTATTTACGTTTATGATTCGGATGTTTATTTCAAGGGATTCTTTATTTGTTTGGGCCTGTCCCGACGAAATGCAAGGGATACGACTTGAATGTGCTTATACGTAGCGAATATTATTGCTCTGGAGCTACGTGGTGAGCGGTGTAGTTGAAGCTCTAGGATAAGTGGAGCAGGATTTCCGTTGGTTGGGGTCTATTTAAGAATTCATGGTGGTGAAGGGAGTAGTTTTTTTTTCGGGAATGTAGAGCAGATTTCGTAAATTGATAACCGAGAAGGATTGCAATTGGGACTTATAAACTGTGGATGCAACAATGTGTTTGAAAAGATAGAAAATATGAGATAACTTACTGCAAGCCTTCGATGTTTTTATTAAATTACCTGAAATGAAAGAAGATATCTTTTATTAGAATTGTTTTAACATATAGTAAGCATTAAAGTGAAAAATAATGATACTAAAGCGAGTGCAGGTGCTGAGCAACTATATTGGGTGGCATCCCGTTTCCCCTAGTAGCACAACGAGCTTGGCATGTACATGGCCTGTTTAAAAATTTAGGTTGAGCAAAGTTTTCCAACCCCACACACTCGTAAGGCGACGATTATTTCCCTCGTGGGAGTCGAGGATGAATGTTGGATGTGCGGGATTGTGTCTTTTTCGGGTGTGGAAAAAATCATTAACATTTCGTTGAGGATTTATCAAACTATTTAAGACGAAAATTTTAGGCAAACGTTGCAGTTAACGCACTTAAAGTCATCTCTTCATATCTCGAAATTGATTTGAGAAGTTGACGTAGGGTGAAGAGTTGTAGTAGTTTGATTGCCAATTCTTGGCTCATTGTGCCAAAAACTTGAATTAATCAACGTTATCAATTTAACTTAACATGTGGAACGGAACTTCAGTTCAAGAGCTACAAAATGATATCTTGAAGTGTGATACAAAGTGAAATTCATGAATGTTTATCCAATTTGTTTAGTAACTTTAGAGATCCCAGATCCTTCCGTATCCTATTTTTATGTTCGCCAATAAGAAAGAGTTATGAACTTTTTACAAAATTCATAGCAATTTGTTACTCCACAAACAATCTAAATATACGTAGGGTAAGTGAGCCAGTTTTGGCCTTTACTGGTTCTCCAAATGGTCCTATCTAAACATTCCAATTTCATTTATTATTTTCCATCAATGTTTTGTCATTGAAGTTTTATTATGGTTGTCACAGTGAGAGTTAGCGGAGCCTTTGAAAAATCATGAAATTTATGCCATTCGGTTTTGGTTTCCATGGTTTTTAATTCTTTTGTTACCCACGCACAAGTTTGTGATATTTGTGTCAAATCAATAATAATGGTAATACGCGTTTATCAACTTTAGTACATCGATTCACTATTTAGTCTAGGGGTAGTATAGCCATCATCATCCATTATCAAGCAGCTGCCCTAACACGAAGCCACCTTAATCAGAAACGTATAACAAATCGTAATGCTATTTCGATGTTAAGGTCAACTTCTGCTAGGGTGATTCTAATAACTGAAGTCAAGTATTAGCTATTTAACTGTTTTATAAAAACATGCACACGGACTTTTTTTTTAGTCTAGTCTAATCGAAAATCTACAGTGACCTTCATCAGTTGTTGCATGCTTAAATGTAATAAATATTAATCCAAAACTATGACAACCATTGCATCTTCCCGATTGTCCCTCGACCTTTCTGTTGTAAAGCTGTTTCCAGTCGATTGAAGAGCATTATTCACCCATGGTTTTTTTTTCCGTCGGCCTATTTCCTCACATTGTGACAATCACCGACGCCAGGAAGACGACTCCACCACCTGGACCCTACTTATCGACTCATGAATATGAGCCGGGACCAACGGCTTTACTTCCCTTCCGAAGGAAGACGTGACCAGGTTTTTTTCGCCTCAGAAAAACCACCGACGTCGACTGGGATTGAACTCGGACCCACTGGGGTGCCAAGTAGCAGTCACGCTTATTTACCACACCGACGCCGGCTTTTTATCACCCATGGTACAGTCGATCATTTTCGTTTTCGTTATTGCGTCACTTTAAAGTATTGACGTCAAGCTCAATGAATGTTTCCTTCTTGTGCGTGATAACACTATCAACTTCATTTGTATTCGCATTAAAAGCAAATATTTAGTTACATGAGTTTAATCAAAGTGCCTACGGTGATAGTTATTGATAGCAACTTTTTTTTTTTTTCTATTTCCATGCTATGGAGGATTCTCTTCCATAGTTTGACGAAACGAAGAAATAATATTATTAATCAGTTACAACAAATGCTCTGTGCAAAGTCTTACTGATCTATGTTATCAGGTCAGTTAAATAAAAAAAGACGAAAAATATAGAATAAAATGATCTTTGCAGAGCTGCAACTATTTGTCGTTAATTAAAATTAACAGATACTCCAACTATGCAATCCAATATCCAATGTAAATGCGATGTTCAATTCTCGAGTACTTTTTCAAACAGACGTATCTGATTTTGTAAACAAAGAGGGGAAGCAAGATTCAAACATTAAATTCTTGGAATATATTGGTCTGTTTGAAAAAGTACTCGAGAATTGCTGGAATTTTCGAGGAAACCCTGTAGAATTTCAATAAGGTAACATGATAAGTATAGCAGAAATCTTTTTTTTGTCCAGCTGGAGCTATATGAATTCTGGTCTTTATTTTTAAATTACAATACTACAGGGTGTCTCACAATAAGTGTCACTAAAACAAAATGGGATTACAGCAAAACAAATCAACCAAATCATAGCATTTATTTTTCATTTCAAAGATACATGTTATAGAAATAAACCATATTAATTCAATTGGAATCTCTCGCCCTTTTCCTTGATAACTTTGCGCAAACGCTTTGTAAGCCCATCGCAGCTGGCACGCACAATTTCCTGAGGAATTTGGTCCCAAATATCAACCAAATGTTTCTTGAATCGATCTAAAGTAAGCCCTTTCGTAGGGCCTATATGTTGAAGCATATAACCCCAAACAAAGTAATCAAGTAGGTTGAGATCCGGTGAAGATGCAGACCATTCTTCGCTTGTGATGAAATCGGGCAAATTTTCCGCGCACCACGCTTGTGTCTTCTTTGCCTTGTGAGCTGGAGCTGAGTCCTGTTGGAAACAATATGGTGTATTCCCATACAGCGTTGAAGCATGAGGAAGCAGATGGTTTTTCAAAACCGACTCAGTATTGATTTTTACGTTAGGTTCTATGAAAAGAAGAGGAAGTTTTCCTTTTCGTGAAACGGCGCCCCATACCATGATTTTCGATACATTCTGATGGCGTTCTACAGCTAGTTTATCTCTTGGAATATTGACAAGACTTTTGCCATACACACGATCATTTTGTTGATTATGACTGTCCTGAAGGAGGAAGAGCTTTTCATCCGAAAATAAAATCTCGCAGTCACCGTGCCGAGTCAAAAGATTTCTGCTTCTTTGGACCTTGGCTTGCTTTTGACCCTTTGTTTCTTGTACGGTTTGCATTCCAGATCATGTCTGAGGAGCCTGTTTATTGAAGCAGGGGACATTTGAAATTGTTTGCTCAATTTACGGCCAGATACGGCCGGATTACGTCTTATTCGCTCCCCTTCACATCTTTTTCTTCGTTCTGGCAGTTCGTCTGGCACCTCCTTTGTGTTGAATATGGACATTTACAGTTTCCTTGAACCAAACTGCTTAAGGCTATTGAATATCTGACACGGTCTAAGCTTTTGCAAATGTAATTTTAAAACTTGCTCCCGATGGCTTTCATGGTAGCTGATAAATATAAACAAACGGAATCGCTTATTTATCTTCAGCGATAAACTGTCAAAAGAATACACTCAAAACGGGTATAATCAATTCCGCAGTTAAAATTACCCAGCTGAAATAAACCAAGACTGAAAAAAGGTGACACCTATTGTGAGACACATTGTATAGACTGACTAGCTTTTGTTGACAGTTTGAACACAGTATTGAGTGTATTGTTATGTTTTAACGAGACAAACACTTATATTCCTGAAGAAATCTGACCTAAACAATAAATTTGTACATAGTGAAAGTGTTAACCACGATGATTTTAAGCGGTAGGTTATGATTGTCTCCAAGAGAGTGCCTCCAAAATAAATATGCTGTTGGAAGGTTGAGCCTTTTTTGTTCTTCAGATCCTTGGAACTTTCCAAATTTAAATGAATTTGGTAAGCAGAGTTGATAAAAAATGATTAACATTACCGTGCCAAATAGAACATCCGTGGAAATTGTAAAATTTAGGAAAAATGAAATAAAACCTTTCTCTTTTGGTTTAATTCAATCCGATTATTTTTAAATAGCTTCATAGATGTTCAAATCATAAAATTATTAACATTACATTTGATTCCGCGCTATTCCTAAGCATTTATATTTTGGAAAACGAGTTCTACGGGTCCTTTTAAAATTCCAGGACCCTTACAATAAAGCTATATAAGTTAAGAACTCCCCCAAACGGAAGCAGCATTTTCTGGAGTTAGCAACAATATTGCGAACCTTGATATAGATTCAACACAAACGCAAAAAAAAATGTTGTTGCAATTTTGTAACGAAGTAAAAAAAATCGTTACAACTTTTGTCTTAGTTCACTTCCGAGACCATTATATCTTAATTAATCATAACTGTGTTGTATTACGTTCTAGATGAAAGCGTTTTGACCAAGATTATATCATACTCAGTTATGCATAGCAATGATTAGTAATAATTTTGTTATTTTTTATGTTATCTGCTTCTGGTCGGGACGGAACGTTGTATTTAGGTAGAATTTGTTTTTATTTTCGCGATGGATCGTTTGTCACCTTCTAGTTTTGAACCGATCAACTCCTTTCTGAAATTTATATTGTGTATGGTAAATATTTCTACTAAACTCACACTTTTTCACTATGTCACACAACTCAAATTAAGTCAAAATATTACCCACAGACCGGAAATGAAACAGGCAAAATTTATTACAACCACATACAACCGAAATCGTATTTCAGGTTATTTCTAGAATAATATTTCCCAAAAAAATAAACAATAATATAGGCTAGTCACCCATGTAGAAGGACGGGAAATTTTTAGAATTCAAAATACTGTTCAAACCCGAATTTCCCTATTCGTAAGAGAAATTTGTGGAAAAACGCTTCAGTATCACATCAAACGTTAATGCCTTTACATAAATGTACTACGACATAGCTGCTTAAAAAGTGTAACAGATGATATACTATCACTGCGAGCTAGATTCTTTCATGCAATAGCTCATCAGAGAGGGTAGTTCTAATAATCCGCATTGCCGCTTTATGATGTACAAGTATAGGACACGAATCAGAGATGATGATAAAGAGACAACTCCATTGCGGTTATGCCGACCAACCAATAGCTGCATTATCATGAGCTTGTCGAAGGATAAAAATCCACCTAAAATAAAAGTCGTTTAGACAGTGTCGTCATCATACAGTTCAATTTCAGCCAAAATTGCACATTCTTCATAGTTATTTTGGCTAATTTACAGCGTACATAAAACAAAATTTCGATTTATGAACGATGCATCTCTTTTTCATCATACTGTATGACAACCTATATCGCACAGCTCGAAAAAGTAGTGTACAGATCTGTTCAATATCGTGCACATATATGGAGCGTCCCATGACATAAATGTTTACATTATGAAACGTGAAAAGTTTTGAGAAAAACATTGTCTAAAATGTTGTATGCGAAAGCCCATCTTCCATACAAATGTTTCTTGCATGTTGAGGTATCATGAAGAATGAAATAAAATTTAACACGCATCAATATTTACATCATATTTAAAAATCAGGATTTTTCTGTGCGGATGACGCCGTAAAACATTTTGATTTGAATGCGTTATTGCAAATCGTTTACGATATCAAATCAGATCGCTTGAAAATAAATTGAAATGTTTCATGTATTCATGATGTGTATGTATAGACTGTTCCGATAATTATAAATACACTAACGATTAACAATCAATTCGAAATGCATGCAGTATTCAACCAACTTTCGGCTGCGTCCTGTTGTATACATCCAAATTAAACTGATGTTGTCATTTTGTTTTCAATTTTTCGCACGGAAGTTTGAAAATGCGTGATCTTTTTCCCGAGCAAAGAAAACGGATTGTGCACAAACGGTGATCAGTGGTCTTTCGATACCGAAAGTGAGCAGGGTATCAATTCGTAGATTCCCCGAGACGGGGTAGAAACCGGTCCGCGACCCTACAATCGACACGGAAAGGTAAGGGACTATTTCAAGCGTCATCCTTCAGCATCAGTCCGAGATGTTGCGAAAAAGCTAAGTACTTCGGCGACTAATGTTATGCGTGCCAAGGAGAGAATGGGCCCGCAGACTTGTCGAAAGCAGAAGCAGTCAAAACGAAGCACCAAACAGGCTGAATCTGTGAAACCGAGGGCTCGAAAGCTGTACGACAAACTGCTGACCAAAAAATCTGGCTGGGTTATCATGAACGATGAAACTTACATAAAACTCGATTATAAAACTCTGCCGGGGCCACAGACTTATACCTTGCCGAAGGAAAAGGATCTTCCTGGATCTTGTGAAAGCCATTTTCACGAAAAATTCGGCAAGAAGGTAATGGTGTGGCAGGCTATATGCGGATGTGGAAAAATATCTCGTCCATTCATTACGATAGACATAATGAATGGTCAAATCTACATACGTGAAGGAGTGTCTGCAAAAAAGGTTGCTACCCTTGATCTAACAGCATAAGAAGCCTACAATCTTTTGGCCTGATCTTGTTTCCAGCCACTATTCTAAATATGCACAACAGTGGTACAAAAGGAACAATGTAGTATTTGTACCAAAGGAGATGAATCCACCAAACTGCCCAGAGATTCGCCCTATCGGAACTTTCTGGGCTTTGAAGAAGGCGAAGCTGAGAAAACACATGAAACCAGCGGATAGTGTTGAAAACTTTAAGAAAGATAGGCCAAAAGTGGTGAAAATAGTAGGAGAAAGCTCTGTGTAGAAGCTTATGAGTAGTGTTAAGGCAAAAGTTAGAGAACTCGCCTACCCTATGAAAAATCAAGCAAATTGAAATGAAGTTGGAAAGAAAACATTGTTATTTACTATGTTTGAGAATAAAAACGGATGAGTCATTAGGCCAAATTTAGGAAAGTAGAAGATTGAACTATATATTTCATGAAATCTCTGGTAATGAACTTTCTTGGGAGATGATTCCTTCTCTAAACCATGAGCAGTTCTTTCTTATTTCAATATTTTCAATCTGCTTTAATGTCATGAGAAAGATTGATGCTATTCTTAGAAATATATCTTATATCCACCATTCTTAGAAATATATCTTATAAGTTACTGCTTTTTATGAAATGATATTCATGTTTACATGCATATTTACATCACTGATAAATTAAAACTGTTTTCTGTGAACATTTATGAAATAAATTGATAAAAGGACGTTCTCACCAAGTTCTGAAGCTGCGATCAGTTTCACAATTGATTACTGCGGAGAGTATCGCAAATCCAGGGCTTCTCTTTCTCGTGTTTCGTCACTTTAGATATTTTGCTATTCATCTTGAGTTAAGAAGGATAAGCAGCTCGCTTCTTGATCCATCAGTTCTTGAGATGTTTCGTTAGTTAAGAGAAACACAGAAAAGAATGAAGGTATTAGTATTTGTAACATGGTGATATTCTCACAACGACGTTTTAGTTCTCTGACCTTAGAAATAAATGTAATTAAAATGATCAACTCCATTTGAATGACTCTGACCTAACCAAACTCAATCAAAATCAACCATTATGTAATCGGATTTTTGATTGACTCTTACGAGGTAAAGTGAATTGTTACATGCATGACATCCAATATTTTATTCCAGTTATGCCAATTTTACTAACAATTTACAATAAATTCTGTTGCATTGGCCACATAACATTTTTGCTATTAACTATTCCACAAATATTAATAACAACAAATATTATTTCATAAACGCGTTGAATGACCTACTTTTCTAAAAAAAAACATAGGTCGAGTTCAATGTTTCAAATTACAAAGAGCAAGCTGTACACAACGGCAATATGTCGCCAAGAAAGTAAACTTACTGTATTCCAATGGTGAGGTATATGCTACTATTTAAAATGTTTCTTAATTTCTTAGTGGATAATGACCCTCCCCGTCATATTCCAGTAATAACTTGTCATCGTCAGTCTTATGTAACACTTTTCTGCGACTATGTTCATAATTTTGAACGGTCAAATGTCTATCTAAATTTTCTTTCATATTAGAGTAAATGAGTAAGTGAGGTAGAGACATGACTACATGACTACACTATAGCACAAGCTATGATGGCAATTTATAGTCTGTAGTATTTTCTATCAACAACTTCAGCCATGATTTCGATAATGGTGCAATTACATTATGTTATTCAATCCAAAACATATATGAATAAATAACAATATAAATTGTCACGCATATGAAAAGTCTACTTATAGTCGTTTCCTGTAGATTCGATTGCGACATACTCCACCAGCATCACACCTCTTAATCATTGGCTTTATATAAACGTATCACGACGTAGCAGGAATAAAAAAGTGAAGAATGTGTGCCTGTCTTGCGGGCTTTCAGCATGAGATTAGACCCTTCCATCTTCGCCATGGTGACAACTTTGATCTATGGTCGGCTTACCAGTGGCTATCGTTTTCTTATACTAAAACTTTCTACAAGAAAATTTCGAGACAGAAGTGGAGCACTCGACACTTAAGAAGTCATCAAGTCACAGACAAAAAGGGCTATCGGTCAAAGTATAAGCTTTTTGTAGTGAAATTTAAAGGAGTTTGCTCGCGTTTACTTGTGATAGTTTGACAAATCGTTTCAGTTTTTATTTTTGAAGTGAAGTGTTTAAGGAGTGTATCGAATATAAGCTATCCACATACATTTGCGTTGTACGCATGTATTTGTGATGGTTTTTTATGCTCTGAACACTGCATGCTGTGCGTTTGACTGTCAGCTTTCTTTTGTTTACTTGTTTGTGCGGTTCAAATTCTGCGTTTTCAAAATGTCGCGTATTGAAAAGGAAGTGAAAATTAAGGTTCTGGACACATGGCTAAGTGAGAAGGGTATTACTATGCGAAAATTGGCGAAGCGGTTTGGAATTCATCATGCGAGTGTTAAAACCATCATTAATAAGTTTGGGGAACACTATTCTTTGGATGAGCTACCAGGAAGAGGCAGAAAACCCGGTTCTTCCAACCCGAAACTGGAGCAGAAAGTGGTATCTCTAATCATGAAGAACAAATCAATGTCAATACGTGATTTGGCCAAAAAAGCAGGAACGAGTGTCGGAATGATCCAGCGTATCAAGAGGCGAAACCACCTGAAGACCTACAAGAAGCAGAAAATCTCGAAACAAAGTGCAGAACAGAAGAAGCGAGCAGCAACAAGGGCCCGGAAATTGTATTCGCGTCTTTTGCAGCGTCCGGATGCATGCGTTTTGATGGACGATGAGACCTATGTAAAGGAGGACTCAAAAACCCTTCCAGGTCCACAATACTTTACTGCCGTCGTTGGGGAGGATGTGAGCGATGCGGACAGGTCGATTCAAGTGGAGAAATTCGGTCGAAAGGTACTGGTATGGCAAGCAATATGTTCCTGTGGTTTGAAGTCAACCATTTTTTACACTACCGGAACTATAAATGCGGAAATCTATCGATCTGAGTGTCTCCAGAAGAGATTGTTGCCTTTATATAAGAAGCATAGTACACCTCCACTGTTTTGGCCGGATTTAGCGTCGGCTCACTATGCCAAAACCACTCTCAATTGGCTTGCGGAAAAGGGTATAGATTTCGTTGAGAAAAATATCAATCCACCAAATTGCCCTCAGCTTCGACCCATCGAACGTTACTGGGCAATCGTGAAGAGGGTCTTCAAGAAGACTGGTAAGGCAGCTGGGAACATGCAGGAGTTCAAAAAAATTTGGGCTCAAGCGTCCAAAAAATGCGATGCAACACTTGTCCGGAACTTGATGAAGAGCATTCGATCCAAAGTTCGAAAATTCGTGAAGGAATAACTTAAATTCCATCCGGTCTTCATTATGTTCAAGTTTAACCTCGTACAATAAAGAATCAATTTTTTGTATGAATAAAATATCGGTTTTCAACATAATTTGAAAGAAAGTTTGTGGATAGCTTATTTCCGATCCACTCCTTATTTAAATTTCCCTAGTTTTCTTGTTAACATCGTTCTACTAATACGCTCGTAAAAGTATCCTTAATTATTTTTTAAAAAAGCGAAGAGAAAATTTGCACCGTTATATTAAAAAAAAAATCTATACCCTAAACATGAGTTAAAAAAGCATAAACTATACTCATCTCTTCAGCCCTTGATTTGTGACTGAAGCTTACCGTTCCAATTTTTTTTCTAAACACACATGCAGCTAAGATAGAACATCCCCTTATTGATCTTGTCCAAGAAATCGTATCAATCAATAAGACGAATCACCGATGCAACAACATTCCGATACAAACACACTTTTAACCGAACCCTTTCACATTGATTGAACCAGAGGAAAAAATGCGGATCCTTATCCCTTCGTCGAGTAAACTTTCTTTGGCACACACTTGCTGCAGTCCATCACCCAGGCACTGTGCCGTTGTCATAAATTATGCACCCGGGCAGGCAGTTTCCAGCAGATGGGTTCATCTCAATTTCACTGCTGGAGCACTTCAAATCGAAGATCGAACCTTAACCGCTCATCGGGTTTGATTTTCGTGCCTGGAATGGCAATTTTTTTCGACTTCTCCGGAGTCCATTTAAATACATGAAACATGGTGTTTACCCCCTCGAAGGGTTCCGGCTCCATCACATCTTCCACCGGCTAGGAAGGTGTCGATGGAGAGGGCGAAACTTTAAAGCATGATTTCATGTGCATCCGAATTACGCGATCAACTGGTACTCGGAGTGTATGAGTACGGGAAAAGGGCATTTCCTTTGCCATGGCCGGAGCCGTTGGTCGGTGCGGTACGATTCTCAGTGGGCGAACAGACAGTGAAAAACAATCGCGATGCACACCAGCCACAAGCCAATGTTCAGGGTCTTTGCTTCCATCCGCCACACGTATGCCGTAAGCAGCACAACGCGGCATCTCAACTATGCATTCGTGTGAGCTAGGGTTACGTCTACATGTATTTTTATGAAAATGAGACAAGCGTATCATACATATTAGATTTTTCACATGAATATCTGATTTATCCAATTGTATTGTTATTGTTATTTGAGTTTGTCGGCACCAGTCGGTTAGTAGTGTAGCATTTACTGCCGGTACAAGGCAGATTGCAGCATCACCTCTTACCTCTTTCTCTTCGTGAAGCATCTTCTTGACATGTTCGTTGTCTGTTCCTACATACAATCTCACAGACAGAAGGTGCCGAAAGGAAGGAAGTTTATAAAATTGCAAAAACAAAACTTGCTCGTACCTACTCTCGATTACCCAAATTCCCCCTACAAATTTGCAACACTTTTATCCGCTCGTTTACTTCCCCGCATTTCTGAACATTGGGACTGTCTGTTATGTTGGCCGACCAAAATACAGCTGTCACCCCAACCAAGTATTATCATGATTGTTCTACTGTGCAGCCTAAAGGGAGTTTCCCACATTCGCAACGTCGCTCTGCAGCACGAAAAGGATATAGGTTCCACCAGCACTGGAAAGCAAGCCTCTCTCCACAAGCGAAGCATGAAATCGCACTCGAGCAATCCCGCAATCCAAATCCTGGACTCTTGTGTGTGTGGGAGCAAGGCAGCAACCACTCATCATTTTTCAAGGGAAAATTTTATAATGATGCTCTCCAAAACGAAACATAAGAACGTTTAATTTATCACTTGTTACCGGTTCGGGGCGGGGGAGTCATTTTTATCGCCATCCAGAAAGTCCTGTGTTGAGTGACACACATTGCATCGGTAGAATGTGCGGTCGGTCACGGAAAGGTGACTTTGGCTCTCTTGATGGCTTGAACCATGGAAAAGCGGAGACAAGCGACGAGACTTTTTTGAAATTGAAAGTTTTCATCCTTTTAATCTTGACGACGACGACGACGACGACGTGGCCCCGAGGACATCATAGTTTCCGGAAATTAGCCTCTGATGGCAGATTTATTCCCTGTCTCGGTAGCTCGTTTGAGTTTTGGAATGGGTGAAAACCATTCTATGGCGAAGCAAGCCAAGTGCCGTTAGAATGTGGCAGCGAAGCTTGCATCTTAATTTGATTTCATAATATGATTGAATGGCTTGGGCGAAGTTGATAGATCATGTTCAAAATGACACAATTTAAGCAATTCTGTCGTTGGGAATCGCAGTTATAATGTTTTGTTTTTGATGTCTTGACGGTAGTCATCCTGCTTTGGACATAAAAATCGGCACGCTCAAACGTTCTCTAATGCTGCCGGGTGCGATCGATTCATAAATAAGAATGGTTAAAGCAACTTAAAAAAAAGAAAAAAATAGAACCGTTTTATCTACAAAAGCCTTGAGATGCTTGAGATCATTTCTGTTTTTAATGGGTACACACTTTTGATCGAATGCTGAGGAATGCATGCGCTGATCGTACCAAATGCGTGATAACGTTTGCACCATCGTACAAATAAGGTTCCTGTTTCACCTGTACACACAATACCTTGGTTATCTTTGCATGCACGTAAGCTATAATTCATATCATAGTAGGCTGCGAGTAAAAGAAGCCGATTTCTTTAGTTTGACAGTTGCACCATGACGAAGTGGCAGTGTATTCGTGATTAGTCCCTCGCACAAATTTCGCAAGAAGACATTTCAATCGCTGTGGGAGTGTCGCGGGGGACCTTGAAAAAATTGTCTAAGGTATCCTGTAAGGGTCCTTGCAGATCGACCCCATTGGGTCCCATGACAGACACTACGCCGTCATCTGCAAAAGGGGGCTTAAACATGCTCCCTGGGGGAGACCCACGTAGCTAAATGTGAAGCTGTAGAGGTTCCATGAGAGAAGCTCATATGTTTCTCTGACAGCAAATTGTACAAAAAATTATTGATTAATGGTGAAAAGCCACAAGCGTGGAGTTTATCTGAAAGAACTTCAACAGATACTGAATCAAAAGCCCCCTTTATGTCCAAGAATACAGAACCAATTGCTCTTTTTTAGCAAAAGCTAGCTGAATATCTGTGGAAAGCAACGCGAGACAGTCGTTCGTTCCCTTACCCCTACGGAAACCATATTGAGTATCTGAAAGCAGGTTGTTCGTCTCAACCCATTTGTCCAGGCGGAAGAGGATCATTTTCTCCAACAACTTTCGAATACAAGATAGCATCGCGATGGGTTGATAGGAGTTGTGGTCGGACGCGGGTTTGCCAGGTTTTTGAATGCCGATATCTCTCACTCCCCTCAAATCATCCGGTGCAATGTTGAGCTCCAAAAACTGATTAAACAAGTTCAACATCCGCCTCTTCGCGACGTCTGGAAGGTTCTTAAGCAAGTTGAACTTGATTCTATCAGCTCCTGGAGCCGTATTGCTACACAAAAGGAGTGCGAGAGAGAGTTCTACCATTGAAAAAGGTTGGCTGATCTCATCTATCGCATTCTCGGTTTCGCGAGGAATGATCCGTGCCGGCACAGAATCGACTCATCGACGTCTCGCGCGATAGCCCGTCCACGAATCTTCGCCAGTATCCGCGTTTCTTGGCCTTGATGAGGCTCTTAAGTTCGCGTTCGAGAGCCGTGTATACTTCGAAGTGCTCAGGTTTTCCACGTCTACGGAAAACTTTAAACGCGTCGGACTTTTTACGGTAAACCTCGGTGCATTGCTGATCCCACCATGGAGAAGGAGGTTTCCTGCGAAATGACGTTCCTGGAACTGGTCTAGTTTGAGCTTGAAGCGCGATCATCTTCGCCGGACGGCCGCTTCCGGCCTTCCGCTCCACGCTCAGGGATGCCAGGATCCGGTAAACTGTACTCACGGGCACGTTTTCGTCTCGAAAGTGGTCTTCCGTAAACTTTTTTTCACGATGACTATGCGTTTCGTAAAACCGTACAACACGCTCGTGGAGTGCTTGCTGTTTCGACGCCATCTTCGATTGAACTGACAGCACCCGAGCGAAAAGAAACATGCCACCCATTTCTAGAGAGTCTAGAGAGCAATTCTCTTGAAGAGAAAAAAAATTACGCTCATTACTTTAATTACAGAAAGGTGTTGAAATCATTCTCATTTTTTATTGAACACCCGTTATGTAGGCAGATATTATTAACCTGTATATCATATATCAGGCTAGATCATTTAGATCGTGAAACTCGTGACATTTGTTGAACGAAGATGAAAGATATGATCTAGCAGATCTTCATTGCTCAAGTTCTACTAGGCTCCTGCTCGCGGCTAGGTTCCTGGCAGATTCAAGTTTATTTTCGAAGATGAATTCGCAAAAAAAAAAATGCATTATATGGCAAGGTATTCCTGTAGCAAGAAAACCACGACGGATAAAACAATGAACTAGGAAGCGTACAAAAGGGAGTGCTAGCCAAAACCGTAACCAATGAAGGTGTGTCCCGACTGATGAGCGGCATCAACAAAAAAAAAGAGATTTTTTTTCGAAATTACAATGATTGATTTGTTTCAGTTATTTTTATGAAATAGAATAATACATATAACCTTTGTGTCATTCTTCGAAAGTTTGAACGATTGAAAAAAAAGTTTAAGAAATACACGCATTTGAAAGTTCCCCATTTCTAAATAATCTAGTCTCTATGCTCGACTCGACTGAAGAAGTCTGAAGTGATCAAGTGAAGTGTTAATTTTAGTTTGTTTTTAGAATTTCAATAACAATCGTCCTACTTATAAGCTCGTAAATGTGTTTTAAATAGAGGTTTTTTTTAAAGTGAAGACTTTTTAAAATTAAGTTTATCAACTTTTGATTCAGCTTTGATTAACTTAAAAAAAAACCTAAAAATGGATAATCAATATATGAGACTCATGATACATGAAACATAATAACCTAGTGCCTCTAGCTTAATTGTTGGTAACAACTAGATCTACAAGTTTTCCATACACAAATAAAGACTGTACTCGAAAAAATGAGACACAATGATTAGCTTATAACTTTTAATATTGTGTGGGTAAGAAGGATGAAATTTGACTAGCTAAGAGTATACGGTAAAATTTCACAATTTGTCAAGTGGTTATCGAAAACAGATAAAAAAATTGCTTCTTCGTGGAAAATCCGACCCTCGTCGCACAGATGGATTGGAGAACACGCCGGTGATATTATGGGTGGTGAAGTCATTCTAAAAGACCCAGACGATCAAACGGCGATCAAGCAGCGGCAGAAAACCAAAGTCATCTGAACCGGTGAAGGCAGGGAAGTTGTTGAATCTGTTCAAACGTCGACCGATCCTTTCGATCCGCTATGTGGCGAAGGTGGAGGTTTCCATCTGGTTTGACAATAAAATGATAAAATGTGCCAGCCTCCACGCTGAAAAGGTCAGGAAGGTACCAAACTGGAGCGACAAACAAAACACGGTAGCCAAGATCCACGCCAGAAAGCCGTGGAGTACCGTAAGTGGCTAACGAAACCGAGGTGCGACGTGATGCACGACGAGACTTCATTACAAAGCAATTGTCGGGGCAGGAGTTTGACATTGCCACATCAAGGATGGCTGTTCCTGAGGATGTAAGGAAGAAGAAGGTGGACAAATTCGCCAAAAAGTTGGCAGGCCACCTGTGGGTGAGCAGAGATAAGCCAGCCATACATCACGACGGGTGCCATGGGCAAATCTATCGAGGTGAGTGCCTGCAGAAGCGTCTGCTGCCCTTTCTGCGGTCTCGTGGAGGCGAGACGCTTTTTTGGCAGGATTTGTCATCCTGCCACTACGCGCGGCCGATGTTAGACTGGTACAGATATAACAATGTTGATTTTGTACCAAAAGATTTCAACCCACCGAACTCGCCGAAACTTCGTTCGATTGAGAAGACCATCATGAAGGTCAAACTTCATAAAGCACCTATAGTATTCGAGAACGAGCTGGTTTTGAAGAAACAGTGGGTAGAAGTATCATAAGAAGATGGCCCTTTTATTGGTTAAAACCTTGGGAGTGGTGTGTGGACATTCGGTCATGAAGGAGATCTTATTAATAAATGAAATAGAAACCTAACCATAATGTTGTATCATGGTGAATGTGAGATTTTTAGTGGGATTCCTGTAACTAAAAAATGAGAAGAAATATTAGCAATTTCCATTTAATTCCAATAACCTCTATTGTTTATCTTGACAGATACGCGTATTTCGTCTAAAATGTGCAGACTACTTCAGTGTCGTGTACTAATGCTCGACTAATACACAGTCAAGTATTAGTATACGACACTGAAGAAGTCTGCACGTTGTAGACGTAATACTTGTATCTGTCAAGATAAGCAATAAACGTAGTTGGAATTAAATGGAAATTGCTGATCTTTCTTCTCATTTTCTAGTCATACAGTTGTAGTTTCATCCCTAAAATTTTGAAGAAAATTCGAATAAAAATGAATTTTTGACAATCATTTTTGTGTGTCTATTTTTTTCGAGTACAGTCTTTGATCCGAAAAAAATAAATAACAAAAATACCTCTTCCGGTCAACCGGATTTTAAAATTCTTGCTCAGAAATTTCATAGAAAATAGCCAAGCAGTACGTTCCGTCGTCCATGACTACGCAATTTTAATTTGTTCACACAAAATCCCTCAACTGTCAAATTTCTGTTGTTGTTATAGAATGAGTCGATTACTTCAGTTTTCCCTTTCCCTATTTGATATTCCAAGCATCTTTACTCACTTCAAATTGGCACCATCTCACGTGCCTGGCAAGTGCTATTATCTCTTAGTTTCAAATACTGTCATTCAGATTAGTAGCGAATGACGAGGTACGACAAGGCACGAAAGAAATTGAAACCGAAACGGAAATCAACCCAGATTCCAGCATACCCGGTGTGTGTGCATTTGACAGTCATACAATTCCGACTCTGAACGCAAACGCTCAATTTAACGACATGAATACCGGTTATAATTGCTTCGACGGGAAATTTCTCTTTCAGCTCCGGAATTTACCACCGGCATACTAAAATGAGTGACAAAATCTCTCGTGGAACATGATTGATCCAATCCAACGCTGACAAAGGCGGACAGGTAGACACCAGTTAAATTATCAAGCTTAGTGCTCCGATTGAACAGAAATAGCAACAACTTGAATGGAGGAGCCCCGTTTGTTTGTTTTCCGTCTCTCGTTTTCCGGCGATCGTAAGACAATTAATAACTCAGAAGCAGACGCATGTAACGATGAATGAACGAGTTGGGGGGAAAAAGACGCCGGAAAAAAAGCTTTGCGGATAGTGGTTTGATAATTTATATGAATATTCGACGGCGGTAGCCGGCCTTGCAACAATGCAATTGTTCCTTACGTAAGTTTGGCGATTGCGAATCCATTTTTGCGATTTGAAAATATCGGTCGGTAAATGTAGAGAAGGATGCGCCGAAAATTAGGCGTTTGAGTGGGACGTTTGCAATTCAACCTAATTTCCACGAACGAGACAAAGACCACATTCATGGGCGGTTTACCATTGCAATTTATAGCGATAGTATTTAGCTGGATTTTTTTCCGATTAATTAATACAATATAATTCGATTCGGTACTTGCACATGTAACATATTAAATGCCTATATATAGCCATAATTATGATATCCACTAACGCCAAACACGTTGCGTGTCCGCCTTGCTTGGAAGGTGAAACTCAAATAAAATTAAACGGAAATTTATTTTAAATACCCACTCGGCTTCTGCGAAGCAATTGGATGGAGAAAAATGCATCCAGTTTTCAATTTCTTCATTGCACCAACAACAATAAATCATGAGCTTTTCCAACCCTTATTTTCCATTGTCCTGTTGCATAGCTACAACACAAACGAACAACAACAAAGGCCCTCATCACTATCTTGCTGCTCAATCGAGTATCGAACATAAACAATGCAAACCATCGGTGTTGTTGTTGTTGTTGCTGCTGTTGTGGGGTTAACCATCACCAAACGAGTACTCATTCGGTCGGTCGGTCGGTCGATGATGTTACAGTAAACAATCTATCGAGAGTAGTTTTCCCGCATTATTCTCACCTCAACCACGCTGACCGACCGGTTCACATGCCGATCGGGGAAGTAGTTCGCGGCGTGCCTCAACAGCTGATTATTTTACCATTATCGGTCGTTGGCGTGCGACTTGCTGGGTGTTGGGTGTATTTGGATTTGAATATGTTGTAACACATGATCCTCCCCCTTTGATGGACGAACGACGTTGGGTACGGTGACGACGATGGGCGTACTTGCCCTATTAGTCATCGAGTGTAGTGGCAACAGCCAGACACTTCCCCATCGAAAAGCCATTGATGTGTGTACGCATTGCGGTTTCTCGCCCATTCACCGTGTCGGGCCATCCGGATACACTGAGCTTTTTCAAAGGGTTTATTGAGAGTTTTGGTAATTTATTATGTTGCCGGTAATATATTGCTCGAACACACGATGACATTGTCAATGTGTACGGTGTGTGTATGTTTGGTTTTACATTGTATTTGGCGGGAATAATACTGCTAACATGGTCGTTCCGGATAATCGGAATCGGATAGCAGGACATTGGAACGATGAATAGTGAGTGAATTCATTGGTTACTAAACAGTTACTAGAAATCTCTTAAATGATTGCATTTATTCTATAGAAGTTAGTCTTAGAATAAATGCAATCATTACGGGCCAAATCGATTTTCAATATTCATAGAATTAGTTGATCAAAGTGTAGGCTTTCAAAGTCTGCTTATTTTATATGTTTAGGTCAATGTCAATTATTGGCAAACCGGGGGAGTAGCTTATCAGAACTTTCGGTCCGCTTCTTATGAGGTACCAGATGGTTGCTCACCGATTTCCTGTTGATCTGTCAAATTTAGAAGATGTCTTTCAGTTATCTCAAATTATAAAGGGTGTACCACATCAAATTGCATCACGGGAAAAACGCTGTAGAAAATTACACATTGGGTATTTTCTCTTGAAAATTTGGGTAGAAGTAGTTTAGAGTGTTTTTTTTAAGTTGTATTTTTATCGCTGTCAGTTTTTCAAAAATTGGAAAAAAATGCATCACCCGAAAAGCACTGTCGCGAATTGATTTTCCGCAAGCACCTGGAAAATCCTCAACTCTCTCATCGGGACATCGGAAAACAACTCGGAATCGTGCAATCAATGGTGAGTCGTGTGATTAAACGCTACTATGAAACTCTGACCATCAAACGGTAGGAGAAATGCGGAATGGATGTTCTATTAGTGATCAGGATCACAAGCGTGTCGTGAAGCCGTTTAAGCGGAATCCCAATGCTTTGATCTGGAATGTGGCCAAAAAGTTGAATCTGTCCAAGTCTGTCGTTCAGAGAGCCAAGGACCAGGAGGGTCAGCATACGTACAAAGTGCAGAAGGCTCTAAATCGTGACGAACGGCAAAATACGGTGGGAAAGTCACGGGCCCGGAAACTGCCCACCCAGATGCTGATGAAGCCTTATTGTCTCATCATGGATGATGATACTTACTCTAAGGCGGCTACTGTTCTTTACCGCCCAGCACAAGTTTGATGTTCCGGAGGAAGTAAGGAAGCAGAAACTTTCAAAGTTTGCCAAGAAATACATGATTTGGTAAGCGATCTGCTCATGTGGCAAACGGAGTGCGCCGTTCGTGACTACCGGGACTGTAATCGTGGAGATCTACCTCAAGGAGTGTCTACAGAAGCGTCTGCTTCTATGGTGAAGCATTTAAGAGGGCCCTACGATCTTCTGGTCGGATCTAGCTTCGTGCCACTATTCAAATGTTGTACTGGAGTGGTACGGAGGGTCACTTTCGTCCAAGGACATGAAACCCCCCCCCCCCCCCCTCAACGCATCGGAACTAAGGCCCATCGAAAAATACTGGGCAGGCACTACGGAAGCATCCCAAGGAGGTCAAATCTGCGGAAGATATGAAGAAAAAGTGGGTTTCCGTACAGAAGAAGCTGCAGCCAGATGTTGTACAGAACTTAATGAGAGGAGTTACGCGTAAGGTGCGAGCGTACGTTTATGCTATTAAAGTTGAATGAAATAAATATGCCACTTACTAATTGGTTATATTATATTGTCTGAAAGTTTGAAAAGGATCGGTCAATCGGTAATTTTCTGCAGCGATTTTTCCTTGATGCAATTTGATGTGGGATACCCTTTAATATACATCGTTTTTTCAATTTCTCTCATTTACTTGGTTCAAATTAAAGTAAACACACTGTATTTTTTTTAATCTTATTTTTTATATTCTTTTTAAGTTTCACTTATGGAATACTGAAAAAAAGGAGTTTTACTTAAAGAAAAAAAAATCAATTTGTGTTGAAAAAAAAAACAGTGACAAAATAAAGTGCCCACTTCAAAAATCGATATGTTTTCGAGAAGTTTCCATTGGAAGACCCCGCGATCGTTTATGTTTTGATATTTTGACATGTTTTGAAGCAAACGGCTCAACCTGGTGCATTTGTATACGTGATCGCATTTGATTCAATTGAAAAAAATGGAGAACACAGTGCTTTCGAAAGCAATTCCCTTGTGTATCCGAAAATTGGTCGTTCGTGATGTGCAAAACGGTGAATCGCACCGGGCTGTCGCTAAGAAGTACAGTATCAGTAAGGCAGCGGTTGGCAAAATTCTTCTGAAGCTTAAAACGTTTGGATCAGTGGTGGATCGCCCTGGCAGAGGCAGGAAGCGGAAAACGGATGCGAGAACGGACACAAGACAGGGAAGAAGAAAATCTCGTAGCAGTTCGGGCGAGGCGGTTGAATAGCAAACTTGCCCGGAAGCGCCCATTTATCAGTCAGGCAAACAAAGCCAAGCGGCTTAAGTTTGCTAAGGAGCATGCTGATAAGCCCCTAGAGTTCTGGAAAACGGTTCTCTGGACGGACGAATCAAAATTCGAGCTGTTTAACCGAAAGCGGCGGGTTCGTGTTTGGTGCAGATCGGGAGAGGAGCTTCAGGAGCGCCACATCCAAGGCACGATGAAGCATGGAGGAGGAAATGTGATGGTCTGGGGGTGTTTTTCGTGGGGTGGAGTGGGAAGCATTGTGAAAATCGACGGTATAATGGCGGCAGATTCTTACATCAACATCCTGCGAGAAAATCTGGAGGTTTCGCTGATCCAGACGGGCCTTGAAGAGAAGTTCGTATTCCAGCAGGACAACGAACCGAAGCATACTGCCAAGAAGACCAAGTCTTTCTTCCGGAAGTAAAACTCCTTTTTTTAAAAAAACATAAAATAAAATTAAAAAAAAAATAAAAAAAAAAAAAAAAAAAAATATTTTTTTTTTTAAAAAAAAAAAAAAAAAAAATGTATAGCCCACTATATCACAAAACATTGAAAATTGGTTGAGTGGATTTGAGAAAATGAAAATAATTAAGTCTTATTGGACCAAGTCTCCTTGGATTGGTACAAAACAGATGAGCTTGGAAATCAATAGAAGCATAAAGTTGCCAGATGGCACCGAATGCTTCTAGAGACTCTAATTTCACCAAATTCATCAATCAATCATATTAGGTGGCTTAGAATAAATGACTCTTTCGAACGTTCAACTTGCTTTTTGCAGATAATAGTTCCAGTCGAAAAATAGTTTGTAGAATTTAGTGGTACAAATTAAATTTTTGTGGCTCCAAAATCATCCTTACTTTTGGTTTAAATGGGGCCAAATTGGTTTTCAAGCGTTAGTTAAAATTTACCTTGTTTTTCCAATAAAAAACCACCATTTGAGTTGGCTCAACAGCATCCTTTCTGTTGGTGTAAATCGGTATTTGTAATCAAATTTGTCTATTGTCAATCTCCGTAAAATCTTTTTTTTTGAATAACATAAAAATACGGATAAACAGTTTTACTCACAATTGTCTCATCTACCAAGATCAAACCCACAAAAAAAAACCACTAACAAGTTCCTTTTCAACATTCATTCTCTTCCTTAATTGATCTATATGTGAAGACACCAGAAGTTGTACAGTGAGAATGAGTCACTACTCCCAAGTGACCAAGGATCCAAGGTGCAACTTCAACTGATTTCGATCAATCACGGAGTAGCTAACCATGGGTGGTCAATATGCTCATGTCCAACAGCATCCTTACTGTTGGTTTAAACGAATCAAAGCGGTTCTAAAGCATTGTTAATAATTACCTTGGTTTACCAATGAAAAACCACAATCACACTTTGTGAATAACCCCAACAGCATCCCTACTGTTGATTTAAATTGGTTCAAGGCGGCTATTTTACTATAGGTATCGATCGACATCGAAAACCGGTCTAATGTATGCATAATTTATTAGACGTCACGTGAATTCAGTGTATTCTTTATCAAAACGAACCATGCTGCCAAACCAACGCTTTCATCCAATATCTCAGTGATTTCTTGTGGAAGTGCAGAGGCTTCTCGGCTTCTAATAAAGCGTGTATCACGTCAACATTTTCCTACCTCTTCCTTATTCGACTTGCATTTGGGCGGGGCTGGCGACGGCATTTTATTGGGATCAAACAATATCAATTCAATTCAAATCCCTTGATATCTTTGCACAACTGCTTTGTTAATGCTTTCTTGTACGGTTTCCAGAGGATTTCAGATCATGCTTGAGGAGCCTGTTCATCGAAGGACACATTTGATTTCGTCTAATTTGCTAACAAATGCACTTGATCATTTTCTTCGTTCTGGCAGTTCGGCTAGCACCTCCATAGTGTTGAACATAGATGTTTCCAGTTTTCTTGAACCGCTTCAAGGTACAAAAATACATAACGCTTACTCACTCCAAACTGCTTAAGGCTATTGAATATCTGACACGGTTGACGCTTTTGCAAATGTAATTTTAATACTTGTTCCCGCATGGTCTCCGTAGTAACTGATAAATGTAACCAAACGAAATCGCTTATTTATCTTCTTCGATAAGCTGTCAAAAGGATACACACAAAACTCGCTTTTAGTAGAACTAAACAGGCCAATGGACTATTGTACTCCACCGTAGATCATACGCAACACCTTCCGTTCAAAGACACAAGGGCGCGTTGGTGCTCCACAAGCAATGTCCATGTTTCGTGGACTACCGGTCTTATTAATGTCTTGAAGATGGTCATCTTTGTAGTTCGGCAAACTCTGTTCGATCTAAGCGTCCTTCGGAGTCCAAAGTAGGTACGATTGACAGCCGTAATGCGCCATTGTATCTCTCTGCTGGTGAAGTTTTCGGCGGTCATCAATGAGCCCAGATACACAATTTGGTCTACCGCTTCGTGCCACTCGCGTCTATCCCCGCTCTTCAAATTACCCCCTCCAATGCAATGCTAAATAGCAAACACAACAATCCATCACCTTGCCGTAACCGTCTCCGAGCTTCGAAGGGATTTCTCGAGGGTGTCCCTGAGACTCGGACGACACAAATCACTCGATCTTTACTTCCTTTGACCAACCATGTCAGTTTTTCTGGGAATCCATATTCGTGAGCTATCACTTTTTAGCTCCCAGATTAAAGCTGGTTTTATTTATCACTTTAAGGATTTAAGGGTTTTAAGGGACAAATTTCGCAACAAAAATCGATAACTCGAAAACCATTAACTTTAGACAGATGATTTCTTCTGAAGATTTAATTTAAAAATTAGATCTGTCTTTTGGTTTGGATGGTGACTAGGGTGGTCCTTTTATGTTAATAATAAAAAATTGAACTTATTTTTCTTACGATTTAGAGGATTTTTTGCTTCTGCAGAATTGTAGACATTTTAATTTAATGAAACTTTGCTGAAAAAGTTTAACTTCTATCTCATCTACGTACCGTTTTATAACAGTTTTTCTATGGGGGCGACCCCGTGGTTAACTTCCATACCTCTCACGCCAAAGTCACGAGTTCAAATCTCACCCCCGGACAAGTTACGAAAAACACCCAAAGAGGTGTTTCAGTAACTACAACGGGAGATGAACCAGCCCGAGGCTGAAAATCTCGATAATACGGAAAAAAATAACAGTTTTCCTGACTTTCCTTAGGTCGGGACTTAAAAAACAGTTTTTTTGCTATAACTTTTTTATTTCAATTTGCACTTTGCAGAGATGACTTTTAGGGCATTAGATGGCGCACATTTTGAAGATACAAGATAGTTGCTAGTTAACATAGAAAAAAAAGTTGTAGGGGTTGAAGTGTAAAAAAAATACGTTTTTGCAAGATACTTTACTCCCTTATTTGCAAATATTTATTGTAAGTAAACAAATGTGAATATGTCGACACAGACAAACTGACATAAGACTTGCAGTTTCTTCATCGATTGCGCATTAAACAGTCAATTCAAATGTTTCTTAATTGGTAGTACCGCCATAGGTAGCGCGCATACTTGATTTTCTTACGTTTAACGTTTACACACTTCCGCCATCTGTTCAGCTTTATCATCCATCACAGTGTGCTCAACAGATGGCGCAGGTGTGCTAGTGACGATGATTTGCAGTGCAAAGTGTTCAATGTTTTATGTCTGTTTGTCTGTGATATAAATGTTAATAAATAAACGGAGATGGGTTAGTATAAAAATATCAACATTTTCATAATAAACTCGTGTTGTTACGCTCTTTGATGATAATTGTTGATACTGCTGATCGAAAATTATGCAGAAAAAATGCAAAACTACCAATTATAAAACGAGTAATTCTCCTAAGGTACTATTCATAAACCACGTAGATTTCTTAGGGGGGGGGGGGGGGGTTTGAAAAAAAAGTGGGGGGAAAAAAGGGAGAGGGGGGGGGGTCTTAGGGGACAAACGATTTTGCATAGATCTTGTAGATGGAAGTTTGTACTTTTAGTTCACGTACTCTGTGTTTGCAAATATTTGCAAATAAGGGAGTAAAGTATCTTGCAAAAACGTAGTTTTTTTACACTTCAACCCCTACAACTTTTTTTTCTATAATAACTAGCAACTATCTTGAATCTTCAAAATGTGCGTCATCTAATGCCCTAAAAGTCATCTCTGCAAAGTTTTCGAATTCAAATTGAAATAAAAAAGTTACAGCAAAAAATACTGTTTTTTTTAGTCACACCCTGAGGAAAGTCAGAAGAACTGTTATAAAACGAAAGGTAGATGAGATAGAAGTTAAACTTTTTCAGCAAAGTTTCATTAAATTAAAATGTCTACAATTCTGCAGAAGCAAAACATCCTCAAAATCATAAGAAAAGAAGTTGAAATTTTTATTATGAACATAAAAGGACCACCTAGTCACCACCCAAACCAAAAGACAGATCTTATTTTTGCAAATTAAATCTTCAGAAGACATCATCTGTCTAAAGTTAATGGTTTTCGAGTTATCGATTTTTGTCGCGAAATTTGTCCATTCGTACCATAGTGAGGCGTTCGGTTAATAATGAATTTTGTTTTCAACATTTAGCCTCTTCGACATTTTGTCTCTTGTCTTTTTTGTCCTTCGACGTTTTGGCTATGGTCGTTTCGTCATTCGACGTTTTGTCTTTCAACTTTTTGACCCAAATTCAACAACGAGCATGCTATTCTCCCAAATGATTTCTGGAGTTGACTGAAGAGGCCCAGTAAAATCATTGAGTTGTTGGTTTAAATTGCTTCTCGGACTTAGTATTCAAATATTCTATACTCGGCCAGATTGCGAATCTAGACGAAAAGATAAGTTTTCAACCTTAGTTCGATGTCTTACAGCAATGTTGTCTTCCAATTAGTTTTTCTTAATACTTGACTCTTTTTTTGTATTTTCGAAAACTAAGATGATTTTTATTTCAATATAAATCGAAAATCATTTTTTTTATTAGCAGAAACAAAGATTATTATGCTTTGCAAAGTTTGTTGGTAAGCAAATTTAATTATTTTTTAACTAGAAATTTGCTGTCGCTTCTGAAATGTGTTTAAGTGTGTGGAATCTCTAGATAAATCAGTAATTTTACTATAACTTTTTTTGTTTCAAATTTGTCAGCAAAGCAGCCTTGTCAGGGCTTCTAGAGTGCCAGGATATATTACTGTTTGTGACAGGTCAACCAAAGTTATGATTCTTTCTCCAAAAAAATTGCCCTCTCTGGATGTGGATCTCTTTGGTTGGTGCGGATTCAAAAAATATTCTCTCTTCTTCCAAATCTTAGAGTTTTTCTGAGTAGATATCTCAGATTTGTTGGTGTCTGTTAAAAAATCATGTGTTGTGCAGAATAATAAATCACAATTTAATTCCATCATATTGCGTAATAATTGTAATTGATTCATGATTGCTCTCGGCCATACATATTCCATTTTTAAGTGAATGCGGAAGATATGTGCTTTTTATTCTACCTATTATTGCGGATTTTCCCTACGATTTGGTTGATTTTTCAAATTTGAAGATTACAATGTTGTATGTATAGTCAATTTAGCCATAGGAATTGATTCGGTCGCCTGCATTCTCACATTAGTATGATTCATGACTCTTCACCAAAGGAGATCAAAAACATTACCAACCGAACAAAATCTCAAGAAATCTTGCTTTAAAGCTGCGTTTGCTCGCCGATTTAGTTATAGAAGTCCGATTGCAGAAGCCGCTTGGAAAAATCTTGGAAAAAGACGGAAGCGAACACTTACCCTGCATGTAAAATTTACATGCTACGTTCCCAAATTCTACGTCTCCGAGGATTTCACTCTCCGGAATCAATCAACTCTGATTTGTGTGCTTGCAGATGCATCGAAATTACCGTTATGATTTCGGTTGCCTTTTATACCAACCCAATCCATCAAACTGACTAAGCAAATATACGAACCCGCTCGTAAAAGTCTCCTGACACACTTTTCTGCAATTTTCCTTCAGACCGAGCACGCGTTTTGATCAAGAACTCCCCGGGGCAGAATTCTTTTACCGCTTCCACCGGCTGTGGGCCAACAGCCAGTAGCATCAAAGTGTCTCTACAATAACTTGGAAGGAAGCGAAAAAAGCAATGAACCTTCTGGGGCACGTCTTCTATCGTCGCATCCGAGTCGCGATGTGCAAAAAAAATACGCCGTAGAACCAAGCGAAGATGAGACGGGCTCTGGCAGCCAGCAAATGAACGTAGGCATTAATAATTAATCAGATTGAAGTTTGAGTCCCCGGCGCAAATCGAGGAACACTCTCCGACGGAACTTGATGTATACCGAAATGTCCCACAAGACGATAAAAAGACAATGTTCCGTGTTTTGGTTGTTCGGGTTCGGGTTGAGTCTGTTTGGATGATTTTTTTTTGTATCTAAACCAAACCGATAGACACAGCCAAGATAGAAGAGTCTAGGGACAAACAACGCCCAGGCATGAAACAATGTCAAGTTGAGAGCTTCCCGGTTGGAAAAACTGTAACCTTTGCTCGGAAGCTTTTGTGCTAGGTGCCATTACATTTAAGCTCTTTTTTTTTTTCTCGATGAAGGGAAGAAGTATATGAGACACCGCGCGACTGGCAAGCATGAATTAATAAAGATGTGAAGCGTGCGACCATCGTCATCATGCAACATTCAAATATTTTAAGATTAATTTGCAAATGTGCTTGGCACGATCGCTTACAAAACGGAATTTAGAGAGATAGGCCTTACGGTAATGGTAGAGTGAGGTCTTATAGCGTGTTGCACAACAATGCATCGGCTGCTCCGACATGGAGAGGAAGCATGAGTTGACAAAGGATGGAGCGGGGTATCATTTTCGCTATTGCCGTGGACGTTGCCAGGAAGATTTACACTGATTATGCAGCCCTAAGTGGACACTTGTTGGTTTTCTGTTCCGTGTTGTTTTTTTTTTGCTACTTAGAAGGTGGAAAAACATGCGAAGCGATGCAGGTGGTCAATTGCAAGGAGTGTTTCATGTTTTGTTAAGAAAGGATAGATAGCAATTAGCACCGTAATTTCAGCGAGCAGTTAGTTTCAGTTTTATAATCCGCTGAGAATAACTTAAACTTGAGTTCCTATTTTTTCGTTGTTGAACTTTTTCAATACATGTTGAATTCATAGCCTACCTCTGAAAGTCATGTAAATTTCGGTGACTTGTGACTGACACATTCAAGCGACCTAAAGAACATAAAAAACAGTCTAAAGAAGAGAGGAAAAACAATTCAACCAAACGCACCTTTTGTCGAGTTGCGTATGGCTCTGTTCTGGAAAACATAAACTTTGTTTACGTTCCTAGATTCATGTCAAAGATGAATAACAGTTTGTTATAGACAAGTTCAAAAAATTTTGCTTACTCATTAAAAACTGCGACTTTTTGCCCTTCTGAATCAAATTGGACTCAATAAATTGGCAGCTTTCAGTGGCTGATAGTTCGTACCTGGGCTGTCAAAAGTGATTTTGACTGAATCTGATTAATTTGCCAATAACTGATTCCAGAAGCTGATTTTCAAAACATCACGTATTATGAAATTGGTGTGCTTGATTGATTCTATAAATTTGTCTAACATTGCTCTAACTTAAACATCCAAGGCGTGAGAGCGGAGTAACAAAATATTCAAATGATATTCGCCATTGAATATCATGTGAATATTCTAGTGAATATAACACTTTCGATATATACAGCTAGGGCAATGCACTATTACAAAAAGTTATAGAATTAATCAAGAGCTACAATTTCATTACATGCCATATGCAGGAAATGATTATTTAAAACACTGGTTCGGATAACATAAGTTTACAGCATTTTTTAACTCCATAAGGTGATGATCATTACCAGTGCAAAATCATGCGCTGAATTCAATACTGTGGTCAGACAAAAAAGTAGATCCGTTTTTGAGATATACAAAAATTTTGATGTTTGAATTTTGGACAAAAGTACGTTTATTAATATGTCAATATCTTTGGATCCAGTGCACCAATTTTAAATCATTTTTTTATGAAAATAAAGTTTAATAAATTGCTATCATTCACTCAAACTTATGTCCTGAATAAAAATTAATTTTGAAGTTATTGAAAAGTTTATTCATACTTTAATTAGATCTAAGAGCCCATTAAAAACCGAAGAAAATGAGCCTTTAATGGATGAAATCGGTGGAAAATTGTCGAAGTTATGAGTATTTTTGTAAAATAATGGAAATTGACGGTATAAAGGATATTGAAAAGATAAGATATTAAACACTCGCATGAAAGTACGCACACACATACATCCACAGCTTTATGCACACATTTATTCTCACATACTTAAATATAGAAACACTACTAACATTACCTTTAGTTTGTTTTCAACCTCTGCCAGCTGTCACGCAAAATAAAATGGGATATTTTCAACAATGTACTTTGCGCTAGTGTTTGTGAGACCGCTCGGCGAGAACCTAACGCAATCAACTCAATTTGACAGCTTCTTTCTTCAACATTGCTTAACCTTGTGTACAGCAAAACGTGAATTCAAGTGTAAAAATGATCCACAAAAGTTATGTTATGCCTGTGGCAACTATATTTTTACAAAACCGGTCAATTTCACTGCTTCGTTGCAAACTGCATATAGGCATTATTTTAAAATTGAACCGTGGAGACTTCGACGAACTGTGGATTCCAAAAGTCTTATATAGTTCGTGCAAAACGTGCTTGGTGGATGTCAGGCGTAAGGTAAATTGATTTTTTGCGTAACTTTCATATAAACGATACGCAGCATCGTAGTACTTAGTACTTTTCTGATCGACATTAGCTTACATCATCTAATTTTAATAAGTGTTACTGTCTTACTTACTAACTCACTTATTTGTTATCTATCAGTCGCTATTTGTCCTTTGACATGCCCACCATATGGCGTCGACCGTTCTGTCATGCAACGGATTGTTATTTCTGTTTAACAAAAATTAAGCTACAATGACGTCACAAAACAGTTGAGTATACTCAAGTGGCTTCTATGACAAAACCTGTTCCACATTCAAGTTCAGTCCCGTATCCTGTTTATCCAAAGCGAAAACGAACGCTCTCTGTTGAATCAACCGTTACAAAAAGCGAGGAAGAATTAGAGGAGGAATTGGAGGTGGAATTGGAAAGAAACCTAAAATTGTTTACACAATCCGAATGTAATGATTTGGTGCGAGACCTCGACTTATCGAAGGAGAAAAGTAAATTCGAATTGCTGCCATAACGCTTGAAAGAACACAACATGCTGAGCGAGTAGGCCAAAATTTCTTGTCACAAATTTTTTTACAAATATTATTCTACAAAGAACAAAGCATGTTGTTGCCTCCCTTAGCTCAGTCAGTAAAGGCGCAGCTACAAAGCAACAACATGCTGGAGGTGGCTGGGTTCGATTCCCGGTCTGGTCTAGAAATTTTTCGATAAGGAAAATTTCTCGACACCCTGCGCATAGGGTATGATTGTATTTGACACACAATCATACTAATGCAAAAATGGTACCTGGCATCGAAAGCTCTCAATTAATAACTGTGGAAGTGCATTTATAACACTAAGTTGAGAGCAAGCAATAAGCTAATTGTGAAAGCAATAAGCTTGAAATGCTAAAGAAGAAGAAGATGTTGTTGCCATGACGTAAACGGCTTGTTTGAAGAGTTTTGTGAGCCATTTGATCCAGCTGAATGGCGTTTATTCATCGATAGCAGCAAGTTGAGTTTGAAAGCCGTTCTACTGCATCAAGGAAATGAGAAACCTTCTGTTCCATTAGCTCATGCCGTTAATATGAAGGATTTGATAAATTACAATCAACATAATTGGAAAATTTGTTCCGATCTTTAAATTGTTGCCATGTTGACTGGATTGCAACGGGGTTACACAAAATATATGTGTTTTTTGTGCAAATGGGACAGTCGAGCTCGAAAGGAACACTACGTCCGAAAAGATGGGCCAAAACGGGATAATTTCACAGTTGGTAAAGAAAACGTTAAAAATGATCCCCTCGTGGAAATCGAACGCATAATACTTCCACCACTACATATAAAGCTTGGGCTATTCAAACATTTCGTCAAAGCGTTGCAAATAGAAGGGCCAGCATTCCAGTACTTGAAAACAGTATTTCCCAATTTATCTGACGCGAAGATAAAGGAAGGTGTATTTGTTGGCCCAGAAATCAAAAAACTGCTAAATGATTCCGCATTTAATGCAGTTTTTTCATCAGATGAGGAAGAAGCGTGGAAATTGTTCCAGCGTGTTGTCACAAACTTTTTGGGAAATTTCAGAAGTCCAGATTATGAGGAAACGAAAATAATGAGCAAGGCGAAAGTTTTCACCAACAAATGAAGATGGTGGAACGTCGTTATTAAGAATTTTGGGATGAAGAAGTGATGGGTGACTATTGTTGGTTTCTGATTCGAGAAACAAGTTCGGAACATCGAAGACTAAGTCATTCGATTCTCAACTATTTTTAATTATACCCGAATAATTTTTTTTTGTATCAACTCGGTTTTCAATCCTGATGTGCCTCAATCAAATTGATTGGTAGAGAAAAGAATGAAAATTTTGCAAATTCCCATGAAAATTTTACATTTGATAACTAGAAAATAAGAAGAATGATTAGTAATTTCCATTTAATTCCAATTACCTGTATTGCTTATCTTGACAGATACGCGTATTTCGTCTACAATGTGCAGACTTCTTCAGTGTCGTGTACTAATACTTAACTTTTTCTTATTTTCTAGTTACAGGTATTCCACTAAACAGCTCACACTCTCCATAATTTACATTTGATGTTTGGATGCTAACAACGACACCTAGTAGTGGAACTCTAAAACGGTAGTATTTCAGCAACATTTTTAAGTGTTTTACAAAAACAATCATAACTTCGAAAATTTTCAACCGATTTCATCCATTAAAGGTTCATTTTTTTGGTTGATAATGGACCTAAAGATCTTTTTATAGTATGAATTTTTGAATCTTGTTATCTCATTGAAATTGGTGATTAAATTGTGATTTTTATGGAAAATTTGTAGAAAAATTAAAAAAAACAATGCATTAAACTTTTCAATAACTCAGGGCTGGTAGCGGATTTGTGGATAAATAATAGTGACTTTAGTGACTAAAATAATAAAAATAGTGATCAAATAGTGACCAAATAGTGACCAAATAGTGACTAAAAAATTATCAAATTATAGTATTTTTTAAATCTTTTATACATTTGTTGTAGAAGTACAGTAAAAATAAACTAAGTGATCACTAAGTTGTACCCGTCGGTTCGTTTTCGAGAACCATTTTCACAGGGCTGTCGTTCGACATCCTTACGACATGCCCAGACCATCGTAGTCGACCGATTTTTGCGATGTGTACGATGGGAGGTTCTCCCAGCAACTGATGCAATTCGTGGTTCATTCGCCTCCTCCACGTTCCGTCTCCCATCTGCACTCCACCGTAGATCGTACGCAGCACCTTCCGTTCAAAGACACCAAGGGCGCGTTGGTCCTCCACTAGCAATGTCCATGGCCGAGAACACCGGTCTAATTAATGTCTTGTAGATGGTCAACTTTGAAGTTCGGCGAACTTTGTTCGATCTTAGCGTCCTTCGGAGTCCAAAGTAGGAACGATTGCCAGCCATAATGCGCCTTTGTATTTCTCTGCTGGTGTCGTTATCGGCGGTCACCAATGAGCCCAGATACACGAATTCGTCTACTACCTCGATTTCATCACCGTCGATCTGAACTCGTGGTAGGAGGCTAACATTGTCTTCTCGTGAGCCTCTTCCTTTCATGTATTTTGTTTTCAACGCATTAGTCACATCCTACCCAATCCTACCAGCTTCAGCCTTAAGTCTGATGTACGTTTCTGCCATCGTCTCAAAGTTTCGTGCTACGATATCGACGTCGTCGGCGAAGCCAAATAGTTGGACAGACTTCCTGAAGATCGTGCCACTCTTGTCTATCCCAGCTCTTCGAATCACTCCCTCCAATGTAATAATTGGCAATATTTTATAAACGAATTCTGCAAACCAGACTTTTAACGTAGGGCTACGTCTTTGTTTTCTATACTGCTGTACAATTTAAAAAAAAAATAAATTGCGACCGTCACGAAAAGTGGTCATGTTTTGAGCATTAATATCTCAGTCATTTTTCAAAAGATCATTAAAATTTTTACACCAATCGATCCGAAGTATTTCTACGCATCGATTTCAATAAAGAACATTGTTGATTTCGGGCCACATACTATTGAAAAATTCATAAATGTTAAGTCTTGCTCTAAAAAGTATATTAACTCCTTCAGGCCGAAGGGGTCATATATGACCCCAAAAGGATAATGGCTGTATAAAATCACACAGACTGAATAAAAGTGTACACTGTCTTCTGCAAATTTGTTTTCCATCAATTCTTCTATCTAGATAAACATATGAGTTTAAGGCCTAATTGACGACCTAGAACATCCTGAATATGAAGAAGTTCAGAAAGAAATACTAAATGCCTTATTAATAGTGTAAAGCTTTGTTTTAGACTATTGTACACATGCATTTAATGCGTTTAATATTTTTGTATCTTTCGGAGATGTCCTTGGTCATCCAAAATGTACTTGAGTTCAAAACTTCAAATCTACAGTTGTAACAGTAGCTTTTAGGGCTTTATAAGGTTACGATATGTATTCAAACATATTGAATAAACCTTTTGGAAGGTCAACAATCATTATTTGATAACTTTGTGATGTTCTTAGTCATCAAAACTGTCCTTGAGCTCAGAACATAAGATCTACAGTTGTAACAGTAGCTGCTTGGAGTGTGTAAAGGGACAATATATATTTGACAATATCGATTGAATAGTGTGAAAATTGTAAAAATAATGATGTAATATGGGACCACGTGCATTCGCATTCAAGCTAATCTAGAGTGCTGTGACCAAAAAGCGCTCTGTATTTGACAAGTTTAATTGAGGTAGAGGCAGCGTTCGCCAGGGCATCTAGTTTTTTGGTATAACTTCTCGACTTTTATATAGTCTTGCCAGATCGCTTAGTTTGGTTGACTATTATACAAGGGATTTAAAAAAAAAATTACAATCGGCGATGCGAAAATTGTGACTTTAGTGACTATTTTCCGAAAAATAGTGACTTTAGTGACTTTTGGATGCAAATAGTGACTTTTTAGTGACTAGACTCAAAATAGTGACCAAGTCACTAAAAAGTGACCCGCTACCAGCCCTGATAACTCCAAAATAGATTTTTTTTAATCAGGACATAGTGTTCAAGTGAACGATAGAAAACACAAAAAATAACAAAAAAAAAAAAAAATTATTCAAAATGGGTATACTGGATCCAAAGATATTGACATAATAATAAACGTACTTTTGTCCAAACTTCAAAAAATCAAAATTTTTGTATATCTTAAAAGTGGCTCTACTTTATTTTTTTCTGACCACGGCATTTAGTTCAGCGCAGGATTTTGCATTAAAAACGTTGGTCAATCATTAAAGTTCACGTATCATATTTTATTTTGTGAACTAGTGTAATTGGCATTAATCCTTAATTTTGCAATACTCACATTGAATGTTTCTATTTTCAAAGAGCACCTTATGTGACTATCATTCCGAAATATGTACGGTCGAATTCAGATTAGGAGTAATGACATGGCTCATTTATGGTTTGATAAGCAGGTGAGAGGTTTGATGCAGGGTTACTTTATTATCAGAATCTCTGCGTTATCACCAGATGCAACAAATGGCAGATACACCACGAACCCGTATCTAATGATCGAGGTTATGCTTACGCACAAAGCTATCAAACATTCATAAATATAAGTTTCCATACATGATAAGAAATGATGTTACCTTCATGTATGGTACAACTTGTCAAGAATCTCCCTTTGCTCAGTCGGCACAAAGCAAGTTACAAAGCAAGGCCGTACCGGAGATGGTAGGGCTCAATTCAGGTAGATGAATTTGTCGAAAAGGAAAATTAATTGTTTACCTGGACACAGCTCCTAGTTGTACATGCGTAACGAATGTTATATACAGAGTGTCTCATAAGAAGTGTCACAATTTTTCACTCATTATTTGTTAGAAAGTGGGTAATTTTAATAGCGAAACTCGCCATTTGTAAAATTTCTATGTGTCATGCTGCTCTTGCCGTAAGCTTGCTTTATATTTTCGCTTTGGAATAATATAGAGACCGTTTAAATTTCCGAGCCGTGTTCGAAATTGTACACAAGATTTAAAATATGTGGCGAAGTAAAATTTGAAACTATTTTAACCACCGCCTGCTGCCAATTGACAATTATTTGGAACGGTATGTTAGATAAATTCCAATCAAACAAACTTTTTCGCTGGTAAAACCGAATTGGTCGTCCTAAAAAGCACAGATTTTCAATGGAACATGTTTGAACATCTTTTTTGGAATTCACATCTTTGCTAATATTGTGCGACATTGTATTAATCAGCAATATAAAAGTCACATAAGCAAGTTATTAGCAGACAATTGAAATCAATTATCGGTTAATGACTGGTAATTGATCATGTTAATGTTACTAGTTAATGCATTTTCATCAGACATTAGCGATGATGTCTGACTGATTCAAACAGTTCAAAACACTCAACGTTGCGTCAAACAGAAAGATGGCTGCGAAATGGAACACACAAATTCCGCTCCATGGTTGCGCCAACCAGCTGGAAACAAACACTGGCTTGGTCAACCGACTGCCTAGCAACGGCTGACATGCCAGCGGTTTGCTAGTAACAGCCTGCTGGCCAACGGTTTGCTAGTAACAGCCTGCTGGCCAACGGTTCCTCGTCAGTGCACCTGCCAGGGTACTTGCCACCGCCAGCTGCCAATCCAATTCCGGCTCTTTGCCGCTCCGAACATCTTCAAGACCGCCGAACAAATGAAGCGTTACGCGAAGATGTACCCATTATGGGGCTTATTACGGTTGTCACCTTCACTATCACTTTCACTTCACTTACACATCACCTCACTTTTTTTATGCTATTACTGGTATCACCGTGATCAAAAATGAACTCCGTGCGGTGGAAGTGATAGTGAAGTGAAATTCGTACTAGCCCTCAGAAAAGCTTCGGTTTGCGTCACTTTTTTAGTGGCGTGATGGTGCCGTGGCAACCATAATAACACCGAGTTCATTCGGATCGTCACCTCGGTTGAACTCTTCCATATTTTTTCACTGGGGTGACATTCGTTATAAGGTTTTTTGTTTTCACTTCGTTTTCACCGTGAAGCGAATACCGTAATAAGCCCCTATAAATAGTTCACTGATGTATACGAGAACTCCCTTACTTACATTTGGAATATGTGATAGTAAAATACTCGCAACGTGTACCTCATTATTAAAAACAAAAAATCGAGTTCCTTTTAGAGTTTCGAGGTGGTTGGAGGTACCAACACAGTGGCAGTTCTGTACGAAGAAAATGATCAAATGTGTGAGGGAGCGAATTTGACGGAATCCGACCGCATCTGGCCTCAAACATGATCAGGAATGTCAACGGTGTCAAAAGTAAGCCAGGCTTAAAAGAATCAGAAGTCTTTGGGTTCGGTAAACCGGTAAGTAAAGTTAAGTAAAGTTTATTGTGATATTTTTTTTTCGGAAGGAAAACTCTTCGTCCTTTAGGAGAGTCATAATCAATTAAATTATCGTGTGAATGGCAAATTCTTGCCGATATTCCAAGAGATGAATGTCCTTTTCTTTGCATAGAACCTAAAGTAAAATCAATACTAAATATACTTCTTTTTTTCATTACTATCGAGACTTTTAGCCTCGGGCTGGTTCCTCTTCTATTGTAATCACCGAAACACTTTTTGGGTATTTTTGTGACTTGTGCGCACAGAAACAAAAGCGTTCTCAAACATGGAAACAGACCGTTAATTAGATCACATTTTTCAGGATTTTTACCTAAAAACGTGAAACAGTTCCCGATTACGTGATTCAGTTCACGGTGTATTTTAGCTTGTTCTCGAATTCATGACTGCCGTTCAGGCGCGGATTTTTTTCTGTGCGGTGTGAGATTTGAGCTCGTGACTTTGGCGTGAGAGGTCTGGATGTTAACCGCAACACCGGGGTCGTCCCCAACACTGGATATTGTATCGAGCAGGTTTTTAAGAACTGTCTACTTTCTCATGTTTCAAAGCTGTGCGAAAAGACAACACATTGTTACCAACAAGACTCAGCTCCAGCTCATAAGGCGGAAAATACACAAGCGGGATGTGGAGAAAATTTACCCAATTTAGTCCCATTTTGTGTAAGTGACACCTATTGTGAGACACCCAGTAAATGAAAAACTTGGTACAAAAAACTCATAGGAGGAACATAAAATGCGGTTCAATTAGAATCCAGTTTATTTATTTCTCAGCATTATCTTTCGTCTCGATACGTGCAGTGTTAAAACAAGTTGTGCTAGATGGAATACGAAAAAATAAAGTTGATCGTTCACACCCATGTCAAAAACCCATCGTGGTCAATGTGAAATTAAGGCTGACTAAAAGCAAATTGGTATGCACAAAAAGACCTGTAATTCGTGATTCAAAACGTTCAAAAAGTTTATAGATGGTTGTCTAACAGTACTTTTATTAAAACTTCAAATCACACACGTGCATTTGCTGGATGTCCTTGACTGCCCCGCCGCTTCGTCGAAGTGGTTGCTTTGAAGTTGCCCAGTATTTTTTGATTGGTCGAAATACCGGGCAATCTGGAGGATTCATTAGCTTGGGGACAAGATCAATCTTGTTGGCTGCATACTACTCCCGAGCCACCTTGGAGTAGTGGAAGCTGGCCAATTCAGGTATTCTTCGATGTAAACTTGGGATGTCAACGCCGAGGATGTGACGAATGGTTCCGTTTTCAGGCCACAACTGCAAATCGCTTGCCAAATCATGACCTTTTTCGCGAGCTTGTCGGCAAACACGAACTTGAATCTTCCCGGCACATCGCCACGTCCAGTCGCGATGTAAAACTTTTGACCGGGAAGCTACTTAAAATTGATTTTGACGTATGTTTCGTCATCGATCAAAATGCAGCCCTTGTGTGTCGTCAAAACACGGTCGTACAAGAGCCTTGCACGCTTTTTGGCCATGGAATTCTGCTTCATGTGCCGGTTAGGATGTTTACTGGCTTTGTACGACTTGTATCCTTTCCTGGCAGAGATGGTCCACACCATTTGAAAGTTGGTGTTGTACCTTCTGGCCACGTCTCGGATTGAAAGACCAGTGTTGGTTCTAACGTTGATGCGCAGCTGACCGTCCCTGGTTCCAGTTTTTTCCGCTGATTCTTTTCGACACTCAGGGTTTCCTTGTAGGTTTTGAGTACTCGACAAACTGTTGTTT